>JBAJFG010000646.1:0-56592 GCA_037903475.1 Ancylostoma caninum
CGGCGTCCAAAAGTGGGGAAACGCCGGGAGTCGGGTCCAACGGTGCGATAAGGGTGCGCCGGCGTCGAAAAGTGGGGAAACGCCGGGAGTCGGGTCCAACGGTGCGATAAGGGTGCGCCGGCGTCCAAATGTGGGGAAAAGCCTGGAGTCGGGTCCAACGGTGTGATAAGGATGCGCCGGCGTCCAAAAGTGGGGAAACGCCGGGAGTCGGGTCCAACGGTGTGATAAGAGTGCGCCGGCGTCCAAAAGTGGAGAAACGCCTGGAGTCGGGTCCAGCGGTGTGATAAGGGTGCGCCGGCGTCCAAAAGTGGGGAAACGCCTGGAGTCGGGTCCAGCGGTGTGATAAGGGTGTGCCGGCGTCCAGAAGTGGGGGAGACGGGTCCACCTCTGTGATAAGGGTGCGCCGGCGCCGAGAAGTCGAGAGACGTGTCCACTGCTGTGATAAGGGTGCGCCGGCGTCCAAAAGTGGGGAAACGCCTGGAGTCGGGTCCAGCGGTGTGATAAGGGTGCGCCGGCGTCCAAAAGTGGGGAAAGCCTGGAGTCGGGTCCAACGGTGTGATAAGGGTGCGCCGGCGTCCAAAAGTGGGGAAACGCCTGGAGTCGGGTCCACGGCTGTGATAAGGGTGCGCCGGCGTCCAAAAGTAGGGAAACGCCTGGAGTCGGGTCCAGCGGTGTGATAAGGGTGTGCCGGCGCCCAGAAGTGGGGAAACGCCTGGAGTCGGGTCCAGCGGTGTGACAAGGGTGCGCCGGCGTCCAAAAGTGGGAAGTGGGGGAGACGGGTCACCGCTGTGATAAGGGTGCGCCGGTGCCGAGAAGTCGAGAGACGGGTCCACTGCTGTGATAAGGGTGCGCCGGCGTCCAAAAGTGGGGAAACGCCTGGAGTCGGGTCCAGCGGTGTGATAAGGGTGCGCCGGCGTCCAAATGTGGGGAAACGCCTGGAGTCGGGTCCAGCGGTGTGATAAGGGTGCGCCGGCGTCCAAATGTGGGGTAACGCCTGGAGTCGGGTCCAGCGGTGTGATAAGGGTGCGCCGGCGTCCAAAAGTGGGGAAACGCCTGGAGTCGGGTCCAGCGGTGTGATAAGGATGCGCCGGCGTCCAAAAGTGGGGAAACGCCTGGAGTCGGGTCCAGCGGTGTGATAAGGGTGCGCTGGCGTCCAAAAGTGGGGAAACGCCTGGAGTCGGGTCCAACGGTGTGATAAGGGTGCGCCGGCGTCCAAAAGTGGGGAAACGCCTGGAGTCGGGTCCAACGGTGTGATAAGGGTGCGCCGGCGTCCAAAAGTGGGGAAACGCCTGGAGTCGGGTCCAACGGTGTGATAAGGGTGCGCCGGCGTCCAAAAGTGGGGAAACGCCTGGAGTCCAACGGGTCGCAAAAGTGGGGAAACGCCTGGAGTCGGGTCCAACGGTGTGATAAGGGTGCGCCGGCGTCCAAAAGTGCGCCGGCGTCCAAACGCCTGGAGTCGGGTCCAACGGTGTGATAAGGGTGCGCCGGCGTCCAAAAGTGGGGGGAGACGGGTCCACTGCTGTGATAAGGGTGCCCCGGCGTCCAAATGTGGGGAAACGCCTGGAGTCGGGTCCAGCGGTGTGATAAGGGTGCGCCGGCGTCCAAATGTGGGGAAACGCCTGGAGTCGGGTCCAGCGGTGTGATAAGGGTGCGCCGGCGTCCAAATGTGGGGAAACGCCTGGAGTCGGGTCCAGCGGTGTGGTAAGGGTGTGCCGGCGCCCAGAAGTGGGGAAACGCCTGGAGTTGAGTCCAGCGGTGTGACAAGGGTGCGCCGGGTGGGAAGTGGGGGAGACGGGTCACCGCTGTGATAAGGGTGCGCTGGCGCCCAAATGTGGGGACTGCTGCGATAAAGGTGCGCCGGTGCCGAGAAGTGGAGAGACGGGTCCACTGCTGTGATAAGGGTGCGCCGGCGCCCGGAAGGGGGGTTGAGACGGGTCCACCGCTGTGATAAGGGTGCGCCGGAGCTCAGAAGTGGGGAAGACGGGTCGACCGCTGTGATAAGGGTGCGCCGGCGCCAGGGAGTGTAGAAACGCTTGGAGATGAGTCCCACTGTGTGATAAGGGTGCATCTGCATCCAAAACTGGGGATACTCCTAAAGATGGGTCCGTCCTGATAAGAATGCATTGAAACTGCTATGAGATAGACCTCGATTGTGTTGCTAGAGTCTACCCATAGTAGCGCAAATTCTTGAGTTCAGCAGCGAGCAATGTAACATCCATGATTCTGTCGCCATCACGTCCCCTTCCGCGTTGTGCTCACCTTATACTCATCCCATTCTGTCGAGGCACACCGCACCCTCTTCTTTTATATGTTCGGAGTACTCTTATCACCTGATCAACCAAAGCAAACATAAGGAATGAACCATTTTGTGTGGTTATACCGTGTTGATCCGGTCATAGTAGCTACATTTAGCCATTCCTATCAAGCGAAAGAAAATTTCTCTAAGGAATATGGTTAATCTTCCTTGCATGGTGAAGCGCCAAACTGGGGAGAGCTAAGAAGACGAGACGGAGGGCAATATTGGAAAGTATGGCATAGTTATTAGTCCTTCGAGAAGAACACAAAGAAGTGCGAGCGAAGCGAGCATTAGGAGAAGTCTGGAAGTCCGGCGTTAGCCGGGCGGACAGACTGGTATTATAATAAATTGTAACTGATGAAGACCAAGGTGCACTGAGTTTACAAAGGCTACCATCTGAAACTTTACCTAGAATTGAAGTGGATATTTATTTTGCTTTTTGGATGGTTAAACGTGTGACAGGAGACAACCAGTACGCCACAGTTGATTATGAAAATTATGAAAATCTCTTCAAGAATTCTGAAATACAAGGGTGTTCTCACAAGAACGTGAATGAAGATGACAATGACAAGTGGTGTAGAACGTACGCCAGCTGTAAATCTATGTAGAACAATAAAAACATCAGTATTAGCTGTGTTTGTTGACAATACAATTTTGATTGAAAAGGCTAAATTATTAGGTCGTCAAGTATGAAATGTCCGATTTTATGAGCGGTCAGCTTGACAGTCTCTATCTTCGAAGATTTACTAGATCTCTTCTCATCTTTATTTTTATTATGAAGGTAAATCCTCTTTCCTTCAAAATCACGTCCTGGGTTTTTGATCAGTTTTCAATTTTTTGCTTGAAAGCATTTTTTGTAGAACTACTCAAAGTCGAAAAATCGTGTCGTCTTGGAACATAGATTCCATTTTCCAGTCATTAGAGCAGAGAAAGCTGGGAACATCAGGGCAGTGTTAAGGGACATTTAGCTAGTAAAAGCACCGAACAGCGTTTGCTTGGGAAGTTCCGCTCAGGTGACATGAAACTTCAAAGTGAGCGCTATGATGAACCTGGATATCGATGAGCTGGAAGCCGTAGCCGGAGCGGATAGGAGTCAAACTAGGTCAGCGTAAACAGCAAGGTGTGGCCTTTAAAATCCATTAATATTTAGGTACTTAAGGCAATACGACCATAAAAAGTGGTTCGGTAAACGAATTTCTCCCAGTTTGACCCTCAAAAATGGGTGCCAATTTTTGGCCATTTTTCACTAATCCTTGCTGCTTAAGCCAGAGGAGCAGGGATGAGGACCCATCTGCCACTTTCTGTAGTGGCAAACCTTGCTCCACTCGACCACAACTCCTTCCAGGGATTAGCTCACTTCTTGCTGGAGAAAATGTTCAATTTTCAACATGATGTTGGAAACGCTCTTCGCCATTTGATTGCTACTAGCTTTCCACGTTTCCAAGCTGTTGGCACAATCAAGCTGAAATTAAGATGTCAAGGCTGTGGGGATAGTACAGGAGCATATTCGTATATCTTATAATGGTTCTTGCTTTAGAAACAAAACTCGAAATCTTCCCATCCAAAATCGGACATTTCATACTTGACGACCTAATAAATAGCTATGAAGGAGGGCTCCAGAGGCGAGGTGGCCTAGTGGTCTAAGACGCTGCTTTAGAGCACCTTGTCCCCACGGGGTCTCAGGTTCGAATCCCCCCGCCTTCCGTATTCGAGCGACAGGCCGTCGTGACAGGCCGGCTCAGGAACACCCCACATCCATTAAATCATTGACGACAAATGATTCTAAGATAAAAGCTACGGCGTCCACGGGAATCGACGCGCACTCGCGGGCCCGGTTAGTGTGAAAAATATACGAGGGTCCTCTATGTTTCACGAACGGTGGCATCGAGGGGCAAGAATGCGAATCTTTAAGGATCACAATGTAGCCAAGACGAGCATTGCGACTTTGAACGTCGGCACCTTGACAGGCCATTTATGTGAACTGGCAGAAGCACTCGAGCGTCGTCGAATTGACTTGTGCGCAGTGCGAGAAACGAGATGGTCTGGTAACAAATCAAAGGAGATAGGTCACGGCTTCAAGGTAGTCTACAACGGCAGTCCGAAGACTAGGAACGGTGTAGGCATAGTCGTCTCTCAACGCTTCCGTGACTCGATAGCCGAGGTGCAGCGTTTCGATGACCGCCTCATGAAGGTCGTCATCATCACCGCAAATCAACGCCTTCACTTTTTCTCGGCGTGCGCACCACAGAAGCTGTTGTGACTAGGTCAGAGATGAATTCTGGATGTTGCTTGACGAGAAAACCGCGGAAGTACTACTGGAAGATGTAATCGTCGTCGCTGGAGATCTGAATGGCCACATAGGAGTATGATGCCATGGAGGCTTTGGGCACGCGATACGGAACGAAGATGGCGAGCGCATTCTGGAGAATGCTGTGTAAAGTGGTGGCTGTTCAAGGAAAAGGAAGCCGCAGTAACTTCCACCATGAAGTTGCCACCGGTCGCGACCGTTGACGACACCTGGAAGAGTCATCCATCCATTCCACAACTACCGCCACCTCACGGTCCCATTCAGCCGATCACCGTGGATGAAACAATGGCTGCGCTAAAACGGATGAAGGCAGGAAAAGCGACGGGTCCTGATGATGTAGCGGCGGAACAATGGAAGTCAAGACACTGGAGCTCAGCTGAATGGCCGACGGGGTTTTTCAACCAAGTCATCGCAGAGAAGAAGATCCCTGTGGACTGGCAGAAGAGCACCACAATCCCGATCTGGAAGAGGAAAGGCAACCCTGCGGATTGCGCAAACTATTGGCCAATACGCCTGCTGTCTCACAGTACGAAGATATTCGAACGCATTATCGACCACCGAATACTCGACATCATCCGAGTTACCACGAACCAGTGTGGTTTCCTAGCCAACTGCGAAACTACGGATGTAATCCATGCGACTTGACTGATTATCGAGAAGCATCGCGAAAAGCAGAAGCCACTGCATTTAGCATTCCTTGATCTGGAGAAAGCCTTCGATCGCATGCCAAACGAAGTCATCTGGTACTCATTGCGGTGGCACGGCGTTCCTGAGCGTGGGGAGTGGGTTAGAATTCTCTACGCGGACCCAAGGAATCGAGTACAGGGGGCCGCAGGCACGTCGGCAGAATTTCCCATCTCCGCAGGTGTACACCAAGGATCAGCCCTCTCACCGCTTCTCTTCGTCGTCGTCATGTCACGCTGTTACGAGAGCCCTCCAGAGAGCCCTCCACACCATGGACTCGGCTGTACGCAGATGACGGCATGCTTACGTCTGAACCAAAAGAGGACCTTGAACGACAGACGCAGGCCTGGAGCGAACTTCTAAGTCTTCGAATCAACGTCAACATAACTGAGTATATGACGACCGATATGAATGAGCCCACCAGCATTCAGCTTGATGGCAGTGACCTTCTGAAAACCGACTACTTCAAATATCTCGACTCAACACTGTCAGGAGATAACAAGCTAGCCCTTGAAGTCGTCGCACGCTTCAACGCTGAATGGTTGAAGTGGCGTTCGATGACAGGAGGGCTGTGTAACAAGAAGATCCCGTATCGCTTTAAGTCGAACGTGCATCGAGCAGTCGTTAGGTCCGTCGCACTGTACGGTGCAGAATGTTAGCCAGCCACCAAGGAAGCCGCCTAGGTGTGATGGAAATGAAGATGTTACTGTGGATGGCTGATATCACGCGTGTGGACCGTATACGCAATGAAAAGATCCGAGAGCGGTTTTTTTTTTCTTCATTGCGTATGAGGTCCACACGCGTGATACCAGGGCTGGGCGTTCAGAACTTCAGCTTCCGTTAATCCGTTAATTCGTTACGTTAGGCCAAAAAATGGTCGTTACGCGTTAATGCGTTAATTCGCTAATCCGTTAATTCGTTAGGATATGGATCCTTGAACATTTTAATAAGTTTCAGCAGCTATAACAAGTGGTCGAGTTCTCTGACTGATATTCAAAGCAAATAAGCTGTTGATTCAACAAAAAAAAACTGCTGCAAATGCTAACATTATTCATTTCTGGCTGTAGAAGTACTGTATAGCAAAATGAAAACATTTAAAAATGAAAATTTCTCTTCTATGCATACAGAAAATCATCAGACGACTGAAAAACGAACGAATGGTAGTGAGAGTTGGGTTATTTTGCTTCGCAATTTTCGCAATAACTATTTGGCAATTGAGTCCTCTTAAGACGTCTGGCTTCATAAAAGAATATGAGAGTCTCAAAGGACAAATCACGTAAGCGTACCTCAAAATTCTAGCACAAATACTAACATATGTTATAGTGGAAAGAGAGCAGTTTTCCCAAATTTTCTACAGTCAAGTTGGTCTATAGATGTCGTACAATCACGCCTGCAGTTGAGAAGAGTCGCTCGCACCCACTTGCCGTTGCGCAAAGCTATTTATATGCTAACATTTTGATACAAGGGAATTTCGAGGTGTTAATACCAACACTCAAAGGGTCAATAGAAAATGATGGCTTCTGCGCAAGGTATTCGTCTACTTCTTCAAATAGTTACAGGTTCATGAAAGTTCTCACTAGTATATTTAACCTCAACAATCGCACTACTGTATCTACAGAAATCGCTTTAGTTCATAAAAGCTAAGACGACAAGATGTTCATAAAAGCCGATTGTTCTTCGGGTGCCTTACTGCTTATTTCACAATCGTCGTGGTTATGCGCATAATTTGATGTATATCACGAGGAGGTTGTGTACTAGAGCGAGCGAAGAACGTATTTCAGATACAATTTGGCCTATTAACAAAATTGATTTTTGGCGGTTTTCGTTAATTCGTTGCGTTAGGCCAAAAATGGCCGTTACGCGTTAATGAGTTAATTCGTTACGTTAGTAACGCACAGCCCTGATCGCCACGATTGCTGACAAGCTCCGAGAAACCCGCCTTAGATGGTACGGCCTCGTTCTGCCCATCAACAAAGACACCGTCTGCGAAGTAGGCCTTGATCTAGAGATACCGGGGAAAATGGCGAAATGAAATGGCGTCTGAAGATCAGGAAAGCGGACCCCGCCAATGAACGGGAAAAACGCTAAAGAAGAGGATGATGAATGAGGGCTCCAGCAGTGCACTGAGCTGTTTGCCGTACAAGGCAGCTACTCATTACTGGGCAAGCCGCGGGAACACAATGCGGTCAGGCCGCATTCATAACACCGGGCAGGCCGACTAAGGAGCTCTGGCCTTCCTGGTACTTGATGGCGGCCAAACGGGTGAAGAAGCCTGGCCTATTACCAATGAATCGTTGTGCATTTCACTCTTGCGTTTTTTCTTGCGCTTCTTGTTCTGTAATAGGAGCAAATGAAATTTGCTATTGTAATGCTGATCTGCAGTAAAGTTTATTTAAACAGTTTATTAATTTCGAATTCCAAATTGATTTATAAAACACAGGAATCTCGGAGTGTGCTGCTATAACATTAATCTTGTCCTTGCTGTGAAGATGGCTGTGAAGACGTGTTTGGAGAATTCATTAAGACAGGAAGTTTAAGCGAATCGAAGGAATGTAATGGAGGGGAACACAGTGGAGGTGTCTTCCCAGCGTCTAAAATGTAATGAGAAATGAAATTACTTTAGAACTGTTGTAGTAAGTAATGTGCTCGCTAATCAAATTAGTACTCGCCTTCACTCATCAAAACATTTGTATTACTTCTGGCTACATTGGGGTGCGTAGATGATGTAGAATACGAAGACTGTAAATATGTTCTCCTTCATTCGCTGCTGGTGGCAATAAAACGATAGCCTTACAACTGGTAAAGCTGAAGCCAAACCTGAAATGTTGGAGGAGCTACTGAAGACCCAGTTAATGTTGTAGGAGTAGGTGGCACGATGCTGTGATCTGTTCTCTGAACGACTTTTCCTTAGCGGCTTCTTATGAGGCTCAACGTTGGTTAAATAAATAGTTCAAGCGTAATCACAATTGAATATTCGGGGTATGCAGCGCTACACCTGGGAAGGGTAACGGGCCTAAAATTCCTCGTTGGTCCGCCGGATGCACTATCCAATCGCATAGCTAGGCTACATGGCATATTCTAGAGGGGTAACGCTGCATGTCCTTTTTTCTTGGCTTCTTTCAAACTACCCTCACATGTAAAAGGC
Source organism: Ancylostoma caninum (assembly GCA_037903475.1). NCBI lineage: Eukaryota > Metazoa > Nematoda > Chromadorea > Rhabditida > Ancylostomatidae > Ancylostoma > Ancylostoma caninum. Next base: position 8,434 of record JBAJFG010000646.1, read on the forward strand.
AGCATGCAAATGCAAATTCAAGCCGAGATGTTCATGTTTTTGGTCAGTCCTTTTGTGCTACAAGCTCAGGTCAACCTATAAAAACAGTTCACTGCACCCGACGGGTGTGTGTGTTTGTTTGTTTGTTTGTGGTGGCCATCCATACATTATAAATTATATATCAGGGTATCTCATCCTGTTTTCTGTTGGTGCTTTACTCCAGCTATTGTTTCCAATTTTTAGAATTACGTTAGTGTAAGCGGTGAAAGTTCGAGATAATCAACGTGTACCTTGTGGTCGAAATTGACTGAATCACTTTGAGTATTAGCATCTGGATACGTTGAGCCAAGTGGTGTCACGGTGCCAATATTCTGAAATTCAAAAATTGGTTACCACAGCCCATCTTGGGCACACAATCTCAAGAAAACTCCTAATATTAATTTTTGTTTGGCTTCCATGATAAGACTACAGCCTTCACTTAGGAGCTCAATTAAGCATTTCTTCTCCGGACCATTAATAACTCCATCTCTTTTTTTTCTCCTACCATTGAGTTTCGTCCTATAAGTAGGGCAAATTTTCGCTCATGGCATCTCTAAGAAATAGTTCACACGATAATGTGTTCTTTGGAGAAGTAGCCATAAACTAGTTTGGACCTCTCGGAGAAAACATCATCAACGGTGCGCACACAAAAATCTGTAGTTTTTCTAAAATGTGGTAAGAATCCTAGGCATTAGAATGGACTTGGAGAACAAATCCTGTTCTACTTCCTAAGTTCAAAAGGTGTGCATTGCAGTCAGGAGGCGGGAAATACACAGACAAAAAATTCACAGACACTGGGTTTTCACTTTTCCGTTTTTCACCTAATTACTCAAAAAGACTACAAGCAATTCAGCTCGGAACACTTTCTTTGCAGTCAACCTGAATGTCACCAAAGTTGACCCCTGGTTGGAAGACAGCCGTTTTCGAGAAATGCAGACAAGCTTTTTGAAGCATTTTCTGTTTTTGTTTCTTTCTGGAATTGCTACCAGATGATACAATCCATGGTGATGTTTCGAAACGCTACACTACGCAGCTCCTGCTTCGTTAGAAAAACGCTCGGAATTCCTGAAGACTCGGTATTCTCACGCCGAAAATAGGACAAAATCTACTTTCACGGCCTGCTGCATATTTCGATAGAGTTGGTAGAAAACGGCTGGTCACCTATTCATTATATTCTCTTTGAAATTTGCCGTACGACTGTTGCCTCCTGCTGCTCTCATCTTGCAAGAAAAAAATCGCCGAGCATGACAATATAAAAATGAGCAATTTCCTCGCTTCGCAGTTCCCCGAATTCAGTGCACAGGGCGCAAGGGAAGTACTTATGAAATAAGTACAAGCTGTGTTAAAATTAAATCAAATTGTCAAAATTGACACACCTGAAATCAATCTACAAAAGATACAAGATACGGCCAGAATGAATGCACTTTGTTTGGGTGGATCACTTTCTCGCGTTAGTAGACACGAAGCAGACAAGAAGCCGAAGAGCGCAATGCCTTCGCGCCGCAAATGACTCAGCTCGACTTCGTTCCACATCTCGAACAGATCACCTTTCAAGAGTTTAATATTCTTCTGTGTAAGAGAGAGAGAGAGAACCAGGCAATTACTTTCAGAAATGCACAAATGGAGTAATCAGGTTAAAATCCAGGCAATTAGGAAGGCACTCCTGTGCCGATATGAGGCCCTTAAAGGCAGCACCCACGATAATCTTTACTTTTGAACTTTTGAGAGTTTTCGAACCTCAGGCATTGTCCCACAATTCTGTGATGGAAGTGCTGTCAGAGACCCCGCATTTCATGAGGTGCCACAAGTATAACATCAGTTCAACAGTTTGAACCCAGCCTGCTAGTACGAGTTGACCTGCTGCGAACAAATTGCCGTGAGGCGATGTTGGAACGAATCAGCTGTTTTCACTTACAATCGCTCAGTTTTTCTTTGAAAAAATTTTGGTGCGTGCACTTTTCCCTACCATTCTTGCAATACTGGGCTGCAACTGTCTGTTTGTTTTCTAATCTTACTTTTCACCAGCTGTTTTCCATTTTCTCTTTTTATAACATCCATTTCTTCCAATTTTGTGTGTTTGTATTATTTCTTTTCTATTCTTTCCAATTTGTACTCATTTTCTCTTCACCAGTAAGTCTGTGCGGCCCACACTTCATATTCTTCTGATTTCTGTTCTTTTCTGAGTTGAATGTGCTGGAAACCACGAATCCAAATCCGTTGAGCAAATACGTGGTGATCAAGTCAGTGTTATCGACTTTTTGCCCTACCCCAAGCTTGACAACTTGACCGTTTTGTTCAATCGCAGCAAATTCAGAGTATCCGAAAATTGTTTTCCAGGGACTCCCACGTAGAAGTGACCCTCATATTTGTGTTCTTCATGGTCGAAAACCCAAGTTATCCTAAAATTCTAGAGCTGAAAGTTTTCATAGGTGCTGTGTTTAAATTGTACTGGTGAAGCCAGGCGTGCATCATTTTTGCCTTTCGTACAAGAGTCAATCCCAGAATTTCAAGAATAAAAACACAGACGCGATTCCTTGGCGAATACGAGATAAGATATGTATAAAGTAAATATGAGTAAAATGAGTAGAGCAGAAACTGTATGAGCAGTAATAGTTTTTTTTTTACCAACAGTTTCAGCTCTTTTGCCGTTTTTGTTGGTCATCTATTGTAGATCATTTATGTTCAATACCTGGCGGAAATCTGGTAGCATAAAAGGCCGGCGTTGTCCAATGTAACGGGTTTTTTTGTTGTCTGTTTGGCCCACGCCTTGTGCGTGGCCCTTTCTCCTGTTCTGTTGTGGGCCTCGAGGCCTTATTGTTTTTTAATAAAAGATTTCTTCATCGCAGGGGCTCCTGTAGAACAGGGACAGGAACCTTGGTATTTTTTCTTGGCCCGCCCTTTTGGAAACCCTCCAAGTGCCAGGACTCCGGATTTCCCGTAACTTCCCTGCGAAATCAGCTTTTAGGAACTCCGGATAACCGTTACCTTCCCTGCGAAACCATTGATTTGGGGGCCGACTTTATTTTGGAGTTACGGCGGAGCCTCGGAACCATTGCGTACAGAAAATAGTGGCCTTACCCCTCGTCTTGTCGTTGATGTCCACAGGGGCTAGACAAGAGTGCTGACGCGCTACTGCAGTAGTGGCAACTGGAAGTATCCTCTCGAGGTGTCTTCGCCTCTGATATCGATGGGCGCAAACAATCCAGGACTAGGTGACGAAGAAGGGAAGTATTCAATGAAGGATACAAAGGCGTAATGTTTGGTCAATTGAGCGGCCAGGAAACTTTGTAAGAGGCTCAGAAAGGTTGTATTCTGGGAAGGCATGGACGGGGACATAATTAAGTGGTGTAAAGAGTATTCCAGCTGCTTTCTAGCAAGATCCCATAAGGATGACAGAAAGAGGAAATCGCTACGCATTAGTGGTAAAAGACCACTTCTCCGAGTTTGCGAGGGCCTATCCGATTTCAGATAAGAGTGCTAGGAGCATGAGTTCTTTTTGAGCAGTGGATATGTGGAGGATGTCGGTGGCCCAAGGCTATCCACACGGATCAGGGCCCAGAATTCATAAATTCCTTTTTGTAGGCCGTCTGTGAGATCTGAGGTATAGCTCAGTTCACGATCAAATTGTATAACCCACGCGAAGATGAGTCACTGAGACCTTGTAAAGATAAAATGCTGAGGAAAAAGACGACAATTCCAGCGGACAAGGACCTGCTGCTCCCGATGGTGTTTTTCACATACAATTCCTCCCCTCATGAGGCCATAGGAGAGAGGCCTTTCTACCTCTTGCACGCCTTCGACCCCAGCTACCCAGCAACGGTCACACCGCAAGATGAATTGTTGTTCAATCATTTTGACGCCGACGACTACAAACTCGAATTGCTGGCTTTGCTGGCTGGAATACAACTAGCCCAAGAATGCTCGAAGAAAGTTAGCGAGAAGTACATAGAGAAAATGAAAGAGGCGTATAATAGTAGAAATGAGGTAAATGTGCAAAAGTTGCCTAAGAAAGGCGACAAGGTCTTCCTTAAGCTGCCACGTGAAAAAGCATGTAAGCAGTTTCCGAAGCTCAGTAACTCCTGGGGTGGTCCTTATCGCGTGATCGGGGTAAACGAGAACTTTGCGCTGATATCGAACATCAGTGAGGAGGACGATCCCATTAAAATCTCTTGCGACGCACTCATAGTTGTCCCAATTGAGGTTGAACATGTGCAGCTAAAGCCTAAAACGAAGCGAGTAAAGCGTCGATATGCTACAGTTAAAACTATCATTTTTGCCACCATACACGGCAATGGAGATACTGCATCGCTCGGACTATTTTTCCGTTGTCCTGGTCGACATGAGCTCCGCGGAAGCGCAAACTACTCATTCTCGTGTACCGTGCACGGAAAACGGTCCAAGGACGTGATGCCGGATGCAAGCGAAACTATCGGAAAGATACAGTTTTATACTATTTATGGTCTTGCACGCTTGATCTCGATTTTTGTTGATGGTTTTTGTTGATCATCTTGTCTGCGGCCCACGATTTGTGCGTGGCCCTTTCGCTTGTTCTATTGGGGCCACGAGGCGTTTTTTTAATAAAAGTTTTTTTTTATCGCAGTGGTTCCTGTAGGATAGGGTTAGGAACCCTGGTACATTCTTTTTTGGTCCGCCATTTCGGAAACTCTCTAAGTGCAAGGAACTCCAAATTCTCCGTGACTTCCCTGCGATGTGATTTATGCGAACAAGAACTGAACCTAACAGGACACGTAGAGGCTATAAACTTCCCTTCTTCTCATAGAAGTATCGAATTCCAAAAGGTTAACCATGTCCTTGCATGGAGCAAAACGGACGGGCTTTAATTGTCGCTCCACCACTATTCCTTCCTGGCTTCTTCGAACCTGCTTTCACAAAGAGGGAGCTCGCTCCAAATGCGAATGAACACTTTGCGTCCGTTAAGACGTGGTCTCCATTTCGAATTTGCATAATTAAGATTTTTTAGATGTTTTCATTTTAGTTTATTTCATTTTGACGAAGTATACTTCCTTCCTTAGGCCTCATTCGTATCTAGCTCCTATCTGGGTTTGTTCAGGCCCTTAACAGACGTTTTTATTTCCGGCAAGCTTTCGGCAATTATCGTGTTCGTCAGACCTTAACAACAGAAATATTACAGTAACATCAATTGCTTTACAATATTCATATAAGCAGATCTACCGTGTGACAAGACGACAGTGGTGATTCTGAATTATATAGATTGCTAATCTATATAACATGATCTTATTAACAGAAAATGCTACTGATGATAAAAACGACCTCACACCCTGGGTGTTGGTGACTGAATGAGCAGAGAGTTGGGTCAGAGAACAGAGAGATTGTCAAGGGTTCTGATCACGTAATCTCCCTTAACTCATCTTTGGTGATAATCACTGCCGTTAAACGTCTTTTAACGTTCTCATGTTAAAAGATCTCCTCACATCTACTCGGATCTACGAGAATAGATGTCCCGGAGCGATTGTCGTTATTGTTCTGGAGAAAAGATATGTGAGCTCCGAGGCACAGTATACTTGTTGACATGTAGTGGATGCGACGAAAAGTATATTGGAGAAACGATCCGATCGTTGCGTGGAAGACTAGACGAACACTGACGAGTACTGATGATCTGCTTATCTGAATATTGTAAAGCAATTGATGTTACTGTAATATTTCTATTGTTAAGGTCTGACGAATGCGATAATCGCCAAAAGCTTGCCAGAAACGAAGTCTTCTGCTAAGAGCCTGAACAAACCCAAATAAGATTTATTTCATTTTATTGAAAGCACTCACTATATGTGCTCTACCGAGACAAGTCATTAGAGATACACTATTAGATGAACAAAGTTACATTGAAAAAATTATGTCATCTCTTTTACAGAACCATTCCATTGCTTCAATATTTTTGTAGCTGTGGCAAAAGACGCTAGAGGATCCTTGTACACATTTCGCAGAGGCGTGTCAGTTCGCGGGCTCGCACCTCTGGTGCGGGAAGGAGTGCTTCGTAGCATGTTTTGCCGCCGCGACAAAGCGGCAAACTTTACACTCTCCAGGCACGAGAAGTCAGCTCGTAGCGGTTGACTTTTCGCATAGCGCTGCAACGCACCATGCTAGCAGCTGTGAAAACCCATAATCCGGAATTCACCTGTCTGGATAAGGGATAAACCTCAGTATTTACTGAAAAAATCTTAGTATACAATGGATAATCTCACTTATATGTACATGCGGGCCCTGGGCTGGGATTCGTGGAACAGTAACCAAGCAAACCAACGTTTAGTGTAATGAAATACGGTACGGGTATGCCACGTAATCTAGAAGATGTAGAACGCAGTAATTGGTTTGCTAGCCTAGTTTCGCTTCATTGAGCGTCGGTGAATTCAGGCACCATGGTTAATGAGATCGGCCTAAACTTGTTGTCAGCACAGCTTGAATTATGGAACGGCATGTCCTGATTATCAGATGGTTCTACAGTAGTCAAAACTTCGAAACACACCATAGCTTCTGCACTCCCATGCGATATCTTCGAGTGCCCGACCCTGAAATTATTAACTGCCAAATTTCGTACAATCAAATTCATTGCAGAAAAAAGATCTGTGGCTCAGTCATAGTAAATGCAAGTGAAATTTACGGGTTTTCAGGTAGCCTTTGTCGGAAATCCCATTGAGCACATATACGAAACCCCGCTACTCTTTAGTGGAAGTGCACGTAACGGTGACAAAACACAAGCAATGATTAGGTTATCCAGCTTATTCACGAGGGCGGGTTGTAAAGTTTCCGGAATGACAATGAAAACAAATTAACTCAGGTCCAGTTTTTGGGTTATTTTTTAACTCAATCCTGTGGAAGCTCAGCACCCTTGGTTCCTTCTCTTTTCTGCTTTTAATTCTTTCTCTGCTAAGGATTTCTTCGAATTCCTCAGAACAACCTCATACAGCCAAGAATAATTGGCCATTCGATCCGAATTTCTTCCTGGACAGGAAGGCTCTGATGAAAGGCAAAGGCAATAGCAAGCCAGCGCTAAAGAATCTATGGATGAGGAAGATATTTCATTTTTATTTTTCCAATTTTGTGGCTAGCGCTGGCATTTGAATGTGCGCTCATACCGTTGCGGAGATGCCGCGCTTTTTTTTTCTACCCCTCACCGGCGTAATCTTGGTGAAATCGCATTCCTCCAATTTCCAAAAACATTCATCATTATCCCTTTCTGGCAGTTACTGAAATGCCTCTGACAGAGCAAAGACAAATACCGATACTTTCCCACTACAGTGAAAGGTCCTTCTCTTTTTTAGAACCAACTCTTAGGATCCGAACCGGTGTTTTTACTATGTTTCTGTAGGCATATGTAGTGCCGTACCTGAGCTGCATTTCCAGTAGAAGTTTCGGGCTTCAAACACTTTCCTTTCTGAAGGGGCAATTTAGAAAATTTTTGCTGTAGTTTACTTTGAAACGTGCTTTTGTTCGGAGTTTAGCAAATGTGGCACACAACTTTCAGAATAATTTTTTGGAGTCGGTTCATTCTGCGAATATGTACTGTTCGCTTTTAAAGGATGCTGAAAAACTCCTCAATTCTGTGCACAATCATGCCAAATCTATATCGAGGAATCTACACGTTTTTTGGTGTAGTGCCTTTTTTCGACGTCCTGAACATGGTCATCGGTTTGCCTGTATGCAGCATTCCTCGCTCGTCCAAGCTAGGAAGCTAAGGATGCCAAATGAAGGCGATGGGCCTCCAGAGGCAGTACATAGGAATTTACATGAAATCTTCCTATTTATTTGGAGAAATTTGTTGAACGCGAGAACTTCGCATTCACCACTAATTGAAGATAATCAAAGTTGGCAGACTAGAAGGACCTGCCAAAACCAGGCCCTTTAGCAGATCGAATTGATATTTATAGCTAATTCATGTGGAGGATTTCTCTATGGAATCGTCTAGAAATAAATAGAAAACACTGGCTCTTTGGTGGTCAATCCGGAAACTTTTCAATCCACCCTCGTATGGCAATAGTTTCCTTTTTGCTCAAGCACGCACTTACTCGCCATAACTACCACGCATTTTTCATAGCTTAAGGAAGGTTGTGACGGAAGATTTGGGAAGACGAATAAGATGCTTGGTCACCTTGTAGACGATAGAGATTTGTTTATTTTTATTATTCAGAGATTAGTTTCACTTTTATATCCATTTTGTTTTTAGCTAAAATGTCTTCTTTTCTCTAAACCTCGGCATCGTTGTCAATGCGTGGATATTTTGCGCCAACGAAATAAGCGGCGCTGTACGACAGTGCACTATCTAAGCACAACTACAAGATGATGAAAGGCTTGTACACATTCCTAGCAAAAACATCAGAAGTTGGCTTGTTCGAAATAGGCTGTATGACAAACATCTCAGAGGGCTTACAGGATGTCCTTACGGCAGAAGCAGGAGAATGCGCACAAGTGGGAGTGATTTACCAAATAGAATGCTTGGGCAAGAAGTGCAACCTATATTAGAGAAACTGGAAGGACTTCCGGGGTAAAGATGAAAGAACACCTGGCGGGCGAACGAAATGCAGGCTTAAAGGCAGCAGGAGCTGAAATTCTCGTCTCTGAGCTGAGCTGCTGGTGGTGAAATACAGACTTAGCACATCATAAATGTGCAACGAACACAGATAATGATGGCTTACCTGCAGAGAAAATGGAACACTCGTCGCGAACACGCCTGACCGTGTTCGTGCGCGGACGAGTTTTCCCCGGCGCGAAAGCCATTGCGACGCGTGGTTTTGGCCGAGTCCCGCCATGAAACCCTGTGAATTGGATGCATTTCGTTTTCCCTTTGCGCCAAACCATGCACCGCAATGGCTTTTGCGCTGGGGAAAACTCGTCCGCGCGCGAACACGGCCAGGCGTGTTCGCGACGAATGTTCCATTTTCTCTGCAGGTAAGCCATCATTGTTTGTGTTCGTTTCACATTTATGATGTGCTGAGTCTGTACTTCATCACCCACAGCTCAGCTCGGAGTCGAGGATTTCAGCTCCTGCTGCCTTTAATAACACCACCATAGAAATGAATCGCATAGCGTAAGTGGCTTTGATGTAAAATGCACAATTTTGGCTCATGAAGATCAGCAGAAACACATTGGAAGCATTCTGGATTTCGGTCTGAAACCCTACTATCTTCACCATTCTCATAGACTTCGTCGCCATCGCGCAGTGTGCAATTTCGCAAATTTAGCCGCTCAAAATGAGTTTTTCGACCTGCCATATCACGTCGCGTTTGCTGCACCAAAATATTCTCCGATAGTCCGCGCATACGAAACAAGCGGTTTTTTGGCGACCGATCACCTGGCGGGGCATGATTAGATAATGAAAAGATACCATTTCTATTCAACACCGCCTACGTAAAATAGATGAGTACTTTGTGAGTTGTTCCTGTCGTCTATGTAGTCGCCTGAATTACCTATTTAGTATTCTGTTAATAGATCTTGGAACAAGCTTTCCTATTTCCTAGTAACCACATTTCTCAAGCTTGGGGAAGAAATCCAAACGTGTCTGAGAAATGAGCGCTTAAGCACATGACCAATTCGTGTTTTCGGGTAGATCTAGAAAAAGTTCCACGAGATTCCACTGAGAAAATATGTGTAATGGCTAGAAGTAATCTTCCCGTATGCGAACATGTGTGTTATTTTGCGACCAACTGCGACCCTCTACATGAAACATTTCTAGGTAGGCCGAATCCGCTACTCTCTAGGACAGATCTTTCCGATTTGACTGAAGGAAATGGGCTTTCAATTCAGCAAACTGTTATTCTTTTTCATAATATCTTTGCGGACAATGTTATGCAAGCAAGTGAGGAAAGACAAAGCGCCGCTTTTGAGATTATAATGTGAATGAAAAGTACAAAAATTGGGGAAAAAGAAACCACGCAGAGAAAAAATAACATTAATAGAACATTTGATGTAGAAAAAACTGTCAAGAATAGAATAATATTGTCTTCAAAGACATCATATGTTGGGCTACCGTACAGGCGACCAGCTTTAGCAAGATTTTAACAAATCCCACTGATATGAGATTTCCATGTAAGTTAGTACTCCGGGGCCGATTAAGCTATCTATCTGAGCGGGAGCCCTAAAATTACTACTTTCTTATTTGCAAAATCTCACCAAGTGCACAGCACTTTAATATGTTAGATCACGCCATGCTCATCATGTGAAAATGTACGCAGTCCTGAAAGAGAAACACATATCCATGTTTTAGTACTGATTAGTTTGCAAACACGCATAGAGACTCAAATTTACGTGAGGCAGCTGCTGCGCAGAAAATTATCCCTCAGTAAATGATTTTGTGCTTTTAGGCTCTATTGCAGAAGTATTAGAAATTGCCCTAAATCCTTGGCTTCCATTGGTCATGTGCAGTGCATAGAAGCAGCAGACTAGGCAGAGTATATATACTAAAAGTAAAAGAATTTATCCACTGGTTCTCTAGAAAAATAATTTTGATCGGCTAGATGTTTGAAATTGCCCACTGTGCATCGGTACGGAGAATGTGACCGAATCATCTCAGACGCGCCTACTATGAATAATAATCGATAACAAATGACTTTATGTCGTTTGCGCCACTCTGTGAGCCATAAGCTGCTGCGATATTGCCTCTGTAGGTGAAATACACAAATTATCATAATTCGCTTCTATGCATGGCAATACTCAGCCACTACCACTTGGCACACAGCAGGACACTGTTGGTGGAACAGCGGGCGAGCTGATTTTAGCAGTGCATGGTTACTGCTTTCCACGCGTTTGACAAAACCGGGCTTCTATCACAAAATGGATGGATGCTTGGTGGGCTATACGTTAGATATTTCAGAACCAGTCTCGTTGCTGGCCTCTGAGGACGGCGATAGAGCCGAAACGTTAGGCCAATACAACTGAACCCATCCACCAAACTTCGTTGGCACAAGATCCACATATTTTATTACTATTATCATTCAATATTTTATACCTGTCATTTATATTCTTTTTTTATTTAGTGGTTGTACTGTTCGCAAATTCTGATGATGCCAAGCCTAGCATAATGACATTCAGATTTTTTAGTCTCACAAAGATGCCTGGGAACCAATGTGGTAAGATGCCTGGGCATCTTACAGCATTTGTTCTAACCAAAATCATAGCCTTTAATCTGAAACTTGCACAATCACACCCACAAATTAGTTCCCGTGCAAGGACATGAGTGCGTGTCTTCCAATTTCTTCCCACTTTCCGGCGTCTCGTGAGGTGAATCTGCAAGCGATCTCTTCTCATTTTGCGAACTGTCAGACGTATGTAAACCTATACCTCAAAGATTTTCTTAAATATTCTAGAGAACTCGTCAGTATGCTTTATATCACTTTTCTAGTAGTTCATATACCAGGTTGTACGGAAAGTTTCTGCGGTTTCCAAAAGTGTGCATTTCCTAACTCCACGCTGCCGCCTTGCAGCAACCTGTCTTTTGTAAATATAAGGAGGTCAGGTATGTGCAAGTTTATTACTGTCATTAACAGTGAACTCCTCTACAACCTGCACCAACGAAATAGAACTTTCACAACAGTACATTTGCGGCCTTTTAGTATACAATTAGTGTACAACTTCAAATCTGGTGGATTAGCAGCCGGATCAAGTCGTCGCATCAATTTTGTATTTGCGGACGGTACAGCGTCCGAACGCACTGCACAAGATTGATCCAGGAGCTCTCGTGTTGGCGACAACAAACTCAATGTATCCACATGGTCGAGATGCACATCCGGAGTTGACATTAGTCGATTGCGGCAGCTGGTAGGTTCAGATCCATGGCAAACTATGGGTGAAAGGACACAAGTCTTCGATGTTCACCTTTAGCAACTTCGCCGACCACCTGCATCAGTTGGGAAAGGTGTAGAAGTTATGATTTGACGGAATGCGATCTCCAGCCACGTGGAGAGGTGACTACTGACTTGCCCTCGTACAGGCGCAAAAAGAACTTGGTGAAGTCCATTTTTCACACAGGATGAGAAGTGGTGTCTGTATGTTAACACTAAGCGCAGACCACCTTGGCTGGGACAAGTATGAGCAGCATGAGTTACATATGAAGACAGATAATTAACGTCTGAAGGTTGTGGTCCCTACTTGGTGTGACAGCAAAGGCATCATTCACTACGCGCCACTGCCACGAGTGACCGCCCTCACGGTAGAACTGTGTTATCAGCGGCCGGATAGATTGCCCGCAGAAATCGCGGAGAATAGCCCGAATCACGGCAAGATTCGATTTCTACACGACGATGCTCGTCCACACACTAAAAGAGAAGTTTGCCATAAGCTACTCGACTTTGGATGTAAAGTGCTGACTTGCCCAACGTACAGCCCTTACCTTGGGCTAAAAGATAACCACCTTCTGCTGTGGCTTTCTAATGCCATGCAAGATAAAACGTTCGATAATGAAGATGACTTGGATCGCTGGTTGGACAAATTTTCGCAGTCAATGCCAAAACAGTTCTGTGCCGAGGGCATCGAAAGGCTTTCCGAAAATGGGCAAAGAGTGGTACGACTTATGGATGGTTTACACATTTCTTAATGTGCTTCCCTGCTTCTGAAAAATCAAGAAAATGTAATGCACCAAAAACCGTGAGAACTTTCCTTAAAACCTGATATAAGGCTGTCGCGAAAGTTTCTCGCCATTTTCAGTCATCTTTTTCGGATTAGTTTTCCTTCTTCAACACAACTGACAATTACGCTACATATGTGCTAGCGTTATTAACAAGAACTCCTGCGGTAACAGATGGGTTTGTTGGCAATAGCTTTTAATGAGTGGTTCTTTCGTAAATCCGCCAAACATTGAGCATTGCTTTTTGATGAGGTAGTTCTCCTTTTGGCAGCGGAATCCATGGTCTCCGGCGTCCGAGCCACCCACATTTCCTTAAATGATTTAAATAAGGAGCCCACTTCATTTCACTGGTAACAAAGCTGGGAAACCAAAAGCAAAAGTTTTTCTCAAAAGCAAAGAAGTTGAAGAGCGCACTCGAACGCACTTGAGGCTACTGCCTTCTCCGACCATGATGACTACATCCGCCATATTTCCTTTTCTCTTCGAATAGATGTAGATAAACAGCTACTGTAGCTTGATAGGCCTGAGCTTTCTTTTTTCCACTCTCGGAGGCGCTTGCAACTTACTTCTCCTCAGGTAGTGTTCTCTCTCAGGTCCAATCTACCGTTTTGTAACACACGGAACCAAAACTTCATCGTATACTAAGAGGTAAAGGAGAGACATATGCGACATATGTTCGTCGCACGATACGCTATCGTGCGACATATGTTTTTTGCAATATTGTCTTGCCGTGTTTTCTGAGGCCGCGAAGCTATAACAGCAAGACGTGCTTGTAGTCAGTGACGATTTTTTCGGTCATGATTGCAACGGAATGGTAGGACAAATACGCATAGGTAGAGGACTGACTGATCTTTATATATGTTTTGATAGAAAGTTCCGAAAAGTTGGCTATACACGGAAGTGAGTGGCGGTAAACTTTCACGACAACCTAATAAGATGAACCTTCGAACTACTTGTGAAGAAAACAGACTTTTCTCACCACAAGCTTGTGGTCAAGATAAGATAAGAGAAGAAACTTTTTTTGAAGAAAGAAGAAGAAAAAAAGAATTTTAGGTAAAGCATATGAACTTCAGAACTAAGATAATTCATCAATTAAAGAGTGATACTAATTTTTATGCGAAGAAGCTAATAGCTAACATCTCCAAATTCACTTTACCAACAAGAAGGGGAGTGAAGGAGACCAACGCTGAGATCGAAATGAAATCTATTAGATTGATCCATCAGTTCTGTCAATTTCTCCAACCTTTGTTTAGGAATTAAATAAGTTTGAAATAATGCAAAATCAACCAATGAATATCGGTCATCATCTATCTATCGGCCACCATGCTCATGGAAGCACGCTTGCGCTGGAAAACCTTCAATATCACTGATTCCATGTGGTTGCGTTCAGTTTTTTTCAGATAGATTGTTTTCTAGTGAAATCACCAAGTGGTAGATAAGGCTAGGTGGAAAAAAGGAAGGTGAATAAGAGGATTTTCTAAATGGGTATTTCCAGAAAATCCTATCAAAGATTCTAAGCATAAGGTAAGGCACTCCTCTGCTTCAAGAAAGTTTTGGTCTCCATGCAATTCCCGGTCAAGTTTTTTCATAATGGTTGCTGGGGGTCCCACACGAATTTTAATCATCATCATAGCTTTTTCCCCTAGTGGCCTGCAGTGTTCTATTCCATGAAAAGACAAGACATATAGAAAAGTATCTTTCGGTGCTGGTCGGATACTTCCGGGTTAGCGCTGCTGCTCAAGTCCGGACCTGATCCTGACCCACCTTGGCAACAGTTGGACTACTTGAATCAGAGAACCTTTAGATTTGTCCAGAAGTTCAATGGAGCACTTGATCCTAGTATTCTTGTATGCCTTGGTAAAATCATGCGGATTGTTTGACCCTGCAAATCTACGTAACCAGATGCTTGGAAAGGCTCCAAATCCAACTACAATGCGCGCTCGAATGTGGGTTATTTTGAGCACATGGTATATGGAAGAGAATATGTTGAACCCTGCCGTTAAAGCAATGAGAATGAGAGTGCTTTCAGTATCCTTGAAGGCAGTGTCTCACTTCATGGGCCGCGTTCGGGATTCCCACGTCAGTCGGACGTATTCGAGCCGCTAGTACAAAGATGTACTTTAAGTTTCACGGAAACTTCGAAAACCCCACAAGTTACGGGTTTCTTTGACCGAGAATTTCGAAATTCTGGCCAATGGACGAGAGAGTTCATTCTGTAGCTGAAGCTTGCGGAGGGTACGCCACGTCTTCAACATGGCAATATTTGTTCATTCGATAATAGCTACTACTGAGAAGTTCTTTTTTGGATAACAAGCACATTATTGCAATCAGCGGATTCCGTTGATACTTTGTTACCCTTCATGAAATGAGACACTGCCTTTAATGTACGTACATGTTTTATTATACAATGATGAGCTACGGTTGTTACAACGCTTACAACAATCTGTAAATACAGCGCGCGTCAAAACTTTACGCCTAACCTGAAATTTGTCGTTTCGGGCGAGGATCGAGCTTTCTCGAGTAATGGCGCTTGAGAACCCCGGAAACTTCCACCAGTTCTTTTCTGGGTGGTCTTCCAATTTTTTCATTCGTTTTTGAAAGGAAAATGTGGCGGTTCAAAACTTTACGCCCACCCTTGAAAATGTCGATTATGGAGGATACGAATTGCGAACAAGCAGGCAAATGATACGGACTAAGGAAGTAGCGCTCAAAAAGACCTTAGGAAACCTTATGGAACATTTAAAATCAATGCCAAAGGTGTTTTACCTGTCACTAATTGAGTAAGCTCTCCCCCCAACAAGTGTAAAAAAACATAAAATTTTTTAAAGACCTTGGGTGGTCGCAGACACTTAGCCAATATTTTCATGGATAATTTTTATAGATGGAAAAGGCAACACTAGAACACATGTCAAACGGACCCGTATTCTGACGTCCCCCACACCACTGGGCCACGGCGGGCCCTTTCTCCATCGGTGGACCCCTATCTTGGCGTTCCCCACACCACTGGGCCACGTCGGGTCCTTTCACCATTGGTGACCCGTACCTGTATATTGTTGATTGGTTACACAATATATGACGCTGCCAACTAATTTGTCCGAGTAAAAATGCAAGTTGGGAATGAGTGGCCACAATCCGAACCGTTCGGGGTATGGTACAGTGTAAACGAAATGGTGGCATAACTCGAACCGTTCGGATTCTGCCATTCATTCTCTACTTTGCATTTTTACTAGGACAAATTAGTTGGCAGCTTCATATATCATGCCTTGATATATTGAGGCTTTTACTCTGTGTTAGTGCAGACGCTTTCTCGAGATGAACGGATGTCGTGACTAAGGAATCGCTGCGAGAATTCAGCAGGGGATGCCGCAATAGCATCCACCAGCTGGGGTGACCGCGTGGGCCCAGCCTCTCCTGAGCTTCTTAGACGTTCCAGCTTTCATAAAACCCGCCCATTTTTGCATTGGAAGTGCCTTCAGCGTCGCAACAGTGGCGTACATTGTGCAGCCTGAAAGCTTGTCCATTCCCTCACCCCTATGCTGCGAGACCGCCAGCGAAGGTGATGAAATCACTACCTCGTGCGGGAGAGCCAAGGGTTTGGGTCAGATTACGTGACGTTCGTCACCCGTCCTTTCGCGAACGCGGCGAAAGGGGCGGGGTGCGCGACGAACCCTCCCGGCGTCTGCGCCAGGGAAAGAAAAGGTAGTGCCGCGCGCGAATTCTTGCGCGGCGGCGCGGCGGGTGACGAACGTCCGTAGACGTTTGGGTCATGATGAGGCAAAAGTGGGTGGGCAATGTGCCTGCGATTGGTTCATTCAAACCCTCGCCCCGCCCTTCAGGACCTACGCGCACTAATTCGCGCGCGATTTCACCATAGTTGCCTATGCAAATTTGAATGTGTGTGCGGACGAGTTAACGCTGAAGGGCTGGAAGACGCCGCCCCCTTTTGCCTCATCATGACCCACACCCGAGAGCCAGCAGTGAGGTAATTGCGAGTCCCGAAACGAATGTATCTGAGTCCCTAAAAATCAGTCATTTCGCTCCACAGTCTGCGCCTCAAGATCACGGTGTCTATGAGTGCCGCCGCGTATCTCTAGCCGCTCTAGCCCGCTTACGGCGCTTTGTTCAATAGATTTGAATCAAGAAGGCAATGCCTGTTCTCCGGCAGACACCACACCACCCTTGGGGTCGAATGATTTTACTAGGCACAACATGAACAGCATGTAGGCTTGGGCGACATTTTTCATAGTGTTTATTAACATGCAAGATTTCACTCATAACTTTGAAAGCGCTGTTCATTCATGGGAGTAGAAGACAGACAACGACTTTCTGGCGAATTTTGCACTGCTATAGGGATTTATGAGGAAAATGGGGGGTTTCTTATCGCTGCAACTTTGGCGGTTGAATATCGATGGTCAGGACAGACCACTAACTTCGGAATTGCACAGGCGAAATTCCGGTGGACTCAGCGATTAATAGCAGTGCTTTATAAAGGCATTTGCTTTCATATTTCCTTCAGCACAGCTTGGGGCACCTTTCTCGGCCTCGATCTTGAAAGATCTCTCGATCTCATGCTTTTCATGTTGTGCCTAGTAAAATCATTCGACCCCAAAGGTGGTGTCGTGTCTGTCGGAGAACAGACAGACAACGACTTCTTGATTCAAATATCCTCAAATGCTGATATGCGAAGAAAATGGCCAATTTGAGAACAGTTAGCGAGACTTTAGTGCGGATTTTCTCGGTAGACGCAGTGAAGGAGAAGGATCGGACGTGTGATATGGCAGTCGTGTCGACCTTGAAATGTGTTCTAGTGTTTCCTTTTTCATCTATGCGTATTAAGATTATTCATGGAAATATCAGCTAAGTCTCTACGATCACTCAAAGTCTTTGAAAAATTTGGTTTTGTTCAAACTTATTCGGAGGAGAGTTTGCTCAAACAGTGACAGGCAAAAAACCTTTGGCGTTGATTTTGAATGCACTGTAAAGTTTCCTAAGGTCTTCTTGAGCGCTACTACATCAGTCCGCATCGTTTGCCTGCTTGTTCGCAATTCCTATCCTCCGCAACCGACATTTTCAAGTGCAGGGAAAGCGCGAAAGTGGCGCAGGGCAACGCCACTGTGACTCTCTTCCCCCTCCGAAAACTGCTCCCGAAAACTCCGCCCCGAGAGTATAAAAGTAGTTCGGTCTCGGTCCGTGAGGACTCGTCGTCCCGCCTCTCACTCGCCGAGGCTCATTTCTTATTCTATTTATTTTCGTGTTTGTGTCCTTTTATCTTCCCGTTCCTCCTTCTTTTTCTTCTCTCCACATTATTCTCGCTGGGGCAGGAGGGGTCTCCCTTTATCATTTATGTATGCATTTAACAATGTATTAATGGCATTAGGATAAAATTGACCTGAAGCTTTCTTGTTTGATCATGCTAAGACATAATGACTGAGACTTTATTGAGTTGGGCGATCGTGGGTACATAAGTTCCAGGAACATTAGTGCATCTGGGAGGAATTATAATAAGCGATAATGCTCTGAATTCAAACCCAAAAAGTTAACGCCCTAACAAAACCCCTCATCCGATAGTTTCGTTGAGCCCTGGGCATACTTCAAACGACGCGATTTGGTCGCCGCGACTATGTTTTGCACGAGCGATCCAGTCGCCGCGACTGGATCGCGTGCTTGGGCATGCTCCAATTAATGATTGGCGGCGGCATTGAATCATTTGCTAGGCTTATCATAGTCTTACTTCTTATTAATTGGCAGTTCATGTGTGTGTGTGTGTGTATGTATGTGTGTGTATGTATGTGTGTGTATGTATGTGTGTGTATGTATGTGTGTGTATGTATGTGTGTATGTATGTGTGTGTATGTATGTGTGTGTATGTATGTGTGTGTATGTATGTGTGTGTATGTATGTGTGTGTATGTATGTGTGTGTATGTATGTGTGTGTATGTATGTGTGTGTATGTATGTGTGTGTATGTATGTGTGTGTATGTATGTGTGTGTATGTATGTGTGTGTATGTATGTGTGTGTATGTATGTGTGTGTATGTATGTGTGTGTATGTATGTGTGTGTATGTATGTGTGTGTATGTATGTGTGTGTATGTATGTGTGTGTGTGTGTGTGTGTGTGTGTGTGTGTGTGTGTGTGTGTGTGTGTGTGTGTGTGTGTGTGTGTGTGTGTGTGTGTGTGTGTGTGTGTGTGTGTGTGTGTGTGTGTGTGTGTGTGTGTGTGTGTGTGTGTGTGTGTGTGTGTGTGTGTGTGTGTGTGTGTGTGTGTGTGCGTGTGTGTGTCTGTGTGTGTGCAAGAGAACCAGCCACTGTCGAGAAAAACTACCGACACCATCTTGTTCAGCTTCAGATCGAGCTATGTACAAAAAAGTTGCAATTTTTCATTTTTACCTTGCTTTAAAGGTGTTTTGGGCCATCTTTGTCATGTTCAGACATGTTAATGGCCGACAGTTGTTTTCAACACGGTCGGAATGAGTGAGATAGGCTTATGATTACATGACCGTATAAAAGGAAAGAGACGGGCAGGACAGTTTCATAACGAAGAGGAGGAACCAGGCGGACGAGGGATGACATGGATGAGGGTTGCGCCCGCACAGATGGTGGGGAAGGCGACGTGAAACGAGCCTAGGGCTATGTCAGAGGTGCGTCGGCGCTCGGTAGGGGAAGAGTTGTCGTCGAAGGGAGAACAGCGGTGAGAATGATGCGCCGGCGTCCAAAAGTGGGGAAACGCCTGGAGTCGGGTCCATTGGTGTGATAAGATTGCACCGGCGCGGAAAAGTGCGGAAACGCCTGGAGTCGGGTCCAATGGTGTGATAAGGGTGCGCCGGCGTCGAAAAGTGCGGAAACGGCTGAAGTCGGGCCCATTGGTGTGATAAGGGTGCGCCGGCGTCGAAAAGTGCGGAAAAGCCTGGAGTCGGGTCCAATGGTGTGATAGGGGTGCGCCGGCGTCGAAAAGTGCGGAAACGCCTAGAGTTGGGTCCAATGGTGTGATAGGGGTGCGTCGGCGTCGAAAAGTGCGGAAACGCCTGGAGTCGGGTCCAATGGTGGTAGGGGTGCGCCGGCGTCGAAAAGTGCGGAAACGCCTGGAGTCGGGTCCAATGGTGTGATAAGGGTGCGCCAGCGTGGAAAAGTGCGGAAATGCCTAGAGTCGGGTCCAATGGTGTGATAAGGGTGCGCCAGCGTCGAAAAGTGCGGAATCGCCTGGAGTGGGGTCCAATGGGGTGATAAGGGTGCGCCGGCGTGGAAAAGCGAGGAAACGCGTGGAGTCGGGTCCAACGGTGTGATAAGGGTGCGCCGGCGTCCAAGAGTGGGAAAACTCCTGGAGTCGGGTCCCACGGTGAGGTAAGGGCGCGCTGGCGTCCGAGAGTGGACAAACGCTTGGAATCGGGTTCAACAGTAAGATAATGGTGCGCCGGCGTCGGAAGTGTGGAAGATGTCACGCACGGGTCCACACCTGCAAGAGTGCATGCCAACGCTCAGTAAAGTGGAACACACACGTATGCGAGGCGAGCGAAGCGAGCCCAAAAGAAGCCTGAGAGTCCGGCTTTAGCCGGACGATCAGGCTGGTACCACTTGAATTTCGATATTTAGGCTTCATTCGCATTTGTTTCCCGTACCTAGTGGTAGTAAGCTGGTATAAAAAACTCTCTGCATATGAATTGTGGCTTCCGATTGGTTTAGAAAAGCTATTCCAGTTCTAATTCTAGTTCTAATTCTCTATTTGACCTACCGAAAGTAATTATTGCGTTTTTTTTTGGAACTTCAGTAAAACATGCACAATTTGGAGGTATCCGAAGTCGGTTAGGAGAAGGAATATGAAATCACTCCGAAATACTGGACTTTGAGAAGAAGTTAGTAGGATATTAGTTAGGAAAAAGGAAAGATTCGCACACATTCTCATCAAATCTAAAGAGGGGGTCTAATATAGTAAGAAATTCACACAAATGAACCGAAATAAAAGAAATTTATAAGAAAAAGGAGGAAGAAACTGAGCGATTCAATCGCGTCGCAACGTCTAGACGTAGCGACATGATTGCATGAGAAATGAGAAAAATCGCTGAGGACTCACCAAACGAAGTATGCCCAGGCCGCAACTGACCGGCGACTTGGCCGCCACACCATTCTTTGTGAGGTTTTGTAAAAATCGGCCGCGCGTCTATGGTTTGCTCTTGAAAATGAATGTGCATAGAATGACCACGGCAGCTTTTGTGATGTTTGCAAGGTGAATCGCGTGGCGAACAAATCGCCGTCGCTGCAAGTATGCTCAGGGCTTTACACAAGGGTGGGTGTAAGGTTTTGAACCGCCGCATTTTCGTTTCAAAAACGAATAAAAAAGTTAGAGGATCACCTAGAAAAGACTTGGTGAACGTTTCCGGAGTTTTCAAACAATCTGGAAACGATGGTGACCGCCATTACTCGAGAAAGCGTGGTCCTCTCCCGAAACGACGAATTTTTAGGGTGGGCGTGAAGTTTTGATGCACACTGCATAAAAGTGAAAGTTTATATGTATGTTTGCATGTATGTAATGAATAGAAATCGCGGAGGATGAACCGATCAGGACCAAATTTTGCATGCACATCCTTCGCGAGCCGGCTGAGATTAAAGGCTATTTTGCATCTGAGATTATCCACTGATTTATCGATTATATCGATTTTATTGATTTTTCGTTATTCTTGCCCAGGGGTCAATGGAAACATGTCTTCTGGTGTTCCTCAATACGCTGAATACGAATATGACAACCACTTTGCACGAGATGTTGATTTGTTGATTTTATCGATTTTTTTCCACTTTCGCACGGGGACGGACAAGGATATGTCTTCTGGTGTTCCTCAATACGCTGAATACGAATATGACAACCACTTTGCACGAGATGTTGATTTGTTGATTTTATCGATTTTTTTCCACGTGCGCACGGGGACGGACAAGGATATGTCCTCTGGGGTTCCTCAATACGCTGAATACGAATATGACAACCACTTTGCACGAAGTATCGATTTGTCGCTTTTATTTGAATGATTTTTGGCTCTTCTGCCCAATGGAGCGATGAAGACATGTCCCCTGGGGTTCCTCCATACGTTGAGTATGAATATGACAACCGCTTTGTACGAATGCATCGATTTAATGTCGCCGAAACAGCTTTGCGGTGATAGTAAAAAAAAGTGATGTAGCCAAGGTAGTAAAACACCCGAGCGAAGCCGGAAGCTAGTGTAGAATAGTCTGCACAGCCGCAGAATTTTTTCGGTTCAGGGTTCTTGTACAACATCATAGAATTGAAGCGAAGAATTGAGCGCCCCTTCAGTAGGGCTTACACAGTGCTTCCGCATGACTCCGATTAGGTTAGAGTAGATCTTGTAATTGCACGTCACAATTCGATAAGCAAAGACAGACAGAACTTGTGAATCAACCTAATACATATGTATCGTGCTCTTAAATAGAAATATGCGTCGTGTTGTACTCCTAAATATATTATTTATGGGTAAAATGGAGTTGGGGAGGGGCCAGGGCCACTTGGTTTTGGTCGATAACATAACCTGTCCTACACGTTCTGACTTGTCTGCATTCTAGGTAGCTACTGCACTTTAGGAAAGCTAACAAGTCAGAGCGTTCTGAATGTGTCAGCGAGCAAGTCAAAACGTGTAGGGCAGGTCATATTATCGAATTCTGATAGGTGCCCCCTCCCAACTGCATTTTCCCCCTTACTTATTATTAACCAGTCTGGCCGTCCGGGTAACGCCGGACTTCCAGACTTCTTTTGATGCTCGCTTCGCTCGCATTTTTCACAGTCCTACGGGGCACGAACGACTCTTCAAATGATTTATGTTAAGCTGGCAGGTGTGGTAATTTAGATGATAACAGTCTACCAGAGTAAATATAATGAATGAAAGGGGTGGTCGATTCATGCACAAATGGAAGGGACTGTGGGAAAAGAATGTGGAAAGAACAATCTGCATCCAGGGGATCATAGGGATAGCTAAGAGGGAAGGCAACGGAAGATCACTCATCCAGAGACGGACCCACATAATGATACTCCACTTTTCAAAACCTGCGAACCATTACCATGGCTTTGGACCCACCTCGTGACGTTCTCCCACTATCGGGCGCCGGCGCACCCTGATCACAGCGCTGGACCCGTGTCCCTCATTTTCGGGCGCCAAAGCACCCTTATCACAACGACGAACCTGTCTCGTGGCGTTTCCCCACTTTCGAGCGCCGGTGCGCCCTCATCACGGCGGTGGACCGGTCCCAAATATTTTCGGGCAGCGACGCACCCTTCACACTGCGGCGGACCCGTCGCTCTGCACTTCCCCATCCGTTGTAGCTCCTCTTTATCCTTTGAACCTCACCACACCCGTCTCTGTCATCTTGTTGACCTCACGATCACCATTACTGACTAATCAGCGAATTTCGTTTCAGCTACACAGACAGACGTGACAGACGAAGTAAGCCCATCATTAATAATTGATTGGCATTTCATGTGTGTGTGTCTTTGCACGAGGAACAGCCTTCAAAATAACCGTTGTGTTCAGCGCGCCGAGTTATGTACAAAAAGGTTGCGAATTTCGATTTTTACCTTGATTTACAGGTGTCTCGGTCCACTTCAGTCATGCTCAGGCATGTTAATGGCCGACAGTAGTTTTCACCACAGTCGGAATGAGATAAGCGTGTGATTATAGGATCGTATAAAAGGAAGGAGACGGGTGTGATACCTTTATAACGGAGAGGAGGAATCAGGTGGACGAGGAATGACACGGATGAGGGGTGCGCCAGCACTGGTGTGGGAAGATTGTAGGAAATGGGCCCATAGCGTATGCTGGAGGTGTGGCGACGCCCGATAGTGAAAGAGTTGATACTTGACGGATCAACAGCTGTGAAAGTGATTCCCCGACGCCCATGAGTGGGGGAACGCCTTAAGTTTTATCCAACGATGTGATAAGGGTGCGCCGGTATCCAAAAATAGGGAAACGCCTGAAGTCGGGTTCAACGCTATGAAAAGGGTGCGCCAGTGTTCAGGCACAACTCTAATTTGCACCGATTTGGTCTCTTCTTACTATATATGTCCACCATAGCCAACCGAAATGCGTTACCACATCTGGTTGGAAAAGAGCTGCCCATATGGGGCAATGGTTTCACGAGGTATGCGCTGCGGTAAAGGATGCTTCCTTTCAGATAGCGTCTGTTAATCCGTTTGCCTAATCTTATCTGTTGACAATGAAAATATGCGAGCGAAGTGAGCATCAAGAAAAGTCTGGAAGCCCGGCGTCATCCGGACGGACACATTGGTTCTCCTTTATTTGATACGGGTGGCAATGAAATGTTCCTTCTCAGGAAATTTTATTTCATCCTAGTGAAAGTATGAAAGATTTCAAGTCATCCTTAGAATTTCAAAAGCTTGGATTGCTTACCGTCCGATTTCAAACCTTCATCTGTGCAGGTTTTGAGCACCGGAGAGCCAAAGCGACCCCAGCTCGATGGAGTGTCATCGCGATGTGACCTTTACTATTGTAACTATTATTTTAACGTGGAACAACTCATCTACTCAGGCAACAACACCGTGCGACCCGACGACCAAATTGGCCCGAGTGGGCCACCCGAGCTACCAAATTTGTGGGTGTGGCCTGTTACCGGGCGGCCAAAGTGAATTACGCGAAGCACCGGGCGACGCGAGGGCATCATTTGAAATACCGCGCGAGCTGAGGACGTGATAGGAATCCACCGGCTGAGCCGAGAGAGTACTAAACACTAGCGGGCAACCCGAAGGCTAAGCTTGCGGAATTCAAGGCATGTAAAGAAATCATCTTCTAAACGCATTACGGAAAAAGATTTTTAGGTCAATGTGACACAGGCCCGTATGCATGAACATCCCCGCTAGCAGTGGCGGACGCAGAAAGTGGGCTGGAGGTGGGGGCGTGGGAAAAAAATTAGGGTCTCCGCCGTTTTGAGGACCCAGACGGAATATTACAGGGTGGTCCAAAATTACGGAGACAAGGGTGCGATGCGCGTCTCTCGACTTATTTCAGATTTTGGCATTTTGCAATCAATATTTTGCTGTTCATTTGCTCGATCGTGAAGCTCCTTCCAAAAATAATACCTAACACTACGAATTTGAGGGACGGTTATGCCGTCAGTCAAGTTTACTCCTACCACCAGGCGCACATGTTCTGCTAACGTGTGAAAGCTTGCAAAAGGGACAATTGTTGGTACATCAAAAAGCACAAGGTCTGGGAAATAGAAAAAAGTTAAAGCCATTGTAAAGACCACCTACCTTAGTTAGAAGATCCAAGATTTCGTGCGGATGCGCCGAAATTCGACGCGGGATGAGCGTGCTTTTCAAAAGCACTCACCACCATTAACTGTATAATGGGGGAAACATCACTTAGAACTTTGAGATTGGAAGTTTGTGAGCCTAATAAGTTCCATTCCACTACCAAAACATTGAAAAAAGAACCGGAAACAGCTCTAAAAGACGTTTTTGCGCACAACGTCATGTTCGCCTCCTAACAACTACTGTTTTCAGTAATCTTTGGTATAGATTTCTCGTTATGGTATTCAATTAAGAGCAAAAAGTAATTTTACTTTCATAAAACTGTTCATTCCTTGGAGCAAACGCTGCTGGAATAGTGGAATTTCCTTTGGAGAGGCTATCTCCACGCCACTGTAGGGGCCTACTCTGATTTCTTCAGCCTTTTTGTCGCCGGTGATAGCAGAATTCTTAAGATTTGAAGATAGGTTCTATTCATGGGTGAGTGAAAAACACCATATTGGAACAGATTTGCCAACTCGCTTTTTAACATCAGATATGAATCTTTTGGTGAGTCTCCGTAATTTTGGACAACCTGTAAATTAATGAAAATATTAATTATAATAGTAAATAATTAATAAAAATTATATTAAAAATAATAATAAAAATAAACAATTAAAAATAATACAAGATATTTATTTGTGTTGTCCTTCCTGCGTCCGCCACTGCCCGCTAGGGAGGGAAGGGGATGTGCTTCTCAGGGGAGCGGTCTCCTCCCCTCCTCAGCGGGGCTCCTTGCTTTGCATGAAACTTTTCAAGGGGAGGGGATGCATCCCTTGCGCTTGCTGATTGCGCATTCGGTGCAATCACGTCTTTCGCATGGGAACACGGTGTGAAAATGCCGCTGAGGCTGGAATAATTTGGTTTCTAAAGAATAATACTCCATTTTTCCCATATTTCGAGCATTTTCGCTGTTCATTTTGTTGTTAGGGGTACTTGTGAGTCTATTCCGTCAATTTCGTTCTTCGACAGCGATATCTACGACCTTAGCATTGAAACACCGTCTGAAGATGCAATTGAGGAAGGAATGCGCTGATTATTAAGTTTAAATTATGAATTTAAGTTGAAATCATACAGTTCGTTACAGAGAAGAGAGGTGCAACAGATGCTCTCGAAAGGGGAATAGCAGACACGGATGAATGAATGGATGAAGCACATGAAGAACTGAAAAATCAGTGAAGTTGGGCAAAGAACCGCCAAAAGTTTGCAGTTCACGAAAAAATGTAGAGTTCTGAAAGGAAACAGTTGACTGCTCAGCGCGATCCCCTCTCGAACCCCTACTATTCGTAAGGGATGTACATCCTCTCCGCTGAGGGGACCCTCTTGTTTCATGCATGCAGGGATTGAGAGGGGGGATGTAGGCAAACCCCGCGGGGGATCGCGTTAACAGCCGATCCCCTTCCCTGCTAGGATGTCCATGCATACGGCCCACAAATAGTTATGCACACTTTTCTTGTAGGCAGATTCGCAAGAAATTAGGATGACTAGGAATGGAAACATTTGTCGGCTATTCTTTTGTATGTTTTCAAAGAGTGGTTTCCGGGAGACAAGTCAAATTTTTTTGAGTGAGTCTCCTACAAGTAAATCCACAGGATGCCCATGGAATTTGAACAAGGATCATGCATATTATGATAAGAATTTGTGGAACCCAAGGAATGGAATTGACCCCTAATGAAGCCGTAGGAGGGTTCATTGGTCCGGAATCGCTTTCTGTGCAGCAACTTGCTATTCTTGGTCTTCTGATTGTGTGCACATCAGTACATTCCACAGACATCACCGTTCTCGCTTATGATTGATCTTATGGTGTAGGATGGTCAGCAAATCCGGACCAGTGGTACCTCATACACATACATTTGGCTAAGGAGATGCAGTGGGCAAAAAAATTCAGAATGCCAGCGAGATGAATTAAAGACAGCACTCACGGAAATTCTTACTTCTAAAATGAGTCACTTACCATGTAGCGGGACGCTGGACAATCACAACAGTAAATTGAACATCGTGGATGAGCGCCTACCTGCGATGATACTGCTGCGGACACATCTGCCGTTCTGGACATTAAGGTTTCGTCGCGCCAGCTAACGCCGTTGACAGGGTGTGCGAATGTGGTTCAGCGGAGGCTCGTTTATGGAATTCGTACCTTTTGCAGGGGATGGTAGTAAACTCCCCATGTCGCGACACCCAAGATGGGAACGCGTTGGCACCAGGCTCGCGACATCTGTGAACACCTCGTGAGAATCTCGCGACATCGACGGGCGTCTCGCGAATCAATGTGTCTCTGCTGAACCTTTCGGCAGGCAAAACACGTGCTCATGTCGCAGCAGTTAGCGTGATTGCCGATAAAAGGCACTACTGTGTTAGCAGGATTCGATCCCAATTCATTTCAAACCTTTTGCAAAACCATAGCAGTACGTATATCCACTTTATGACGAATTTGGATGTGGAACTAGCTTTGCTTATGCCTTCTCATTGTATGGAAAACTGTCACAGGTGAGCTTCGAGAAGGTCTGAGGCCTTCTCGCCACATATTTCTAGCTAGGTGCGTAAGTTTGGTGTGCGGTTTTTCAGACAGTTACAGTACAATCTTCTCTTCTCTTCCACTGCAAATTTTGAACCATCCTAGGAAGTCTGGATTTCACGGCTGTTTTTAATCTTTCTTCAGTTCGCAAAAATCCTTTTTTGAAACTCGTGCCGAGACACGCAATTCAAGCAGTACTGAACAGGTCCCACGTGTCAGTTGTATATGAATCTTCTGCTCTGCATGTTTCGTGTTCTCTTTGTGATTTCTCGCTCATTTTTGCCGCATGGCCGCTACCTAGTTGTCCTATGGGCTGAAAAAAGGATATCCTTGTCGAGAATCCATAAAGATCACTTTTTTGTGGATTCTTTTTACGGCTTGTTTATCACCTACTTCGCAGATCTTCTCAAAAGATCAAAGGGTGTCCAATATGGTTTGAATATCTGGAAATCCAGTCATTTTGCGTCTTCATATCGAACTGAATGTCGAGCTTGGAACTAGACAAAACAAACGATGTGGACGAAGGCTTGAGAGCTGCGTAAATCTGATCTGTTTCGAAGAAACTTCGTTTTGATCTTGACTGGGCCTGTGCCGACGCCTGACCGTTGTCAACGAACTGGACGTCCACGAACTCCGTTCGGGTTCGCGACATCGCACCTCGTTGAAGCGTACACTATTTCCCCTAACTTTGGCTGTCTGCGCCTCATGACCATGAGGTCATGAACGTGGATCGCGACCACGTTCGTGAGAAAGTCACTGAACTGAGCTGCCAACTATGTCGCGACATCAGCGAGAACACATGTTTTATCATGGGAAGTTCATGAACATCTCTCGACAGATGTGAGCGAGAATGTCACGAAATGTTGGCAGCTGAGAGTTCACGACATCAGGGGGTTTACTACCAGCCCAGGGTTTCGTGGCGGGACCTATCACGGAACACTCGTCCGCGCTGTGGACACACCCAAATACCGCCGTTATTTTCTGTTTTTCGCGTGTTTCACGCCACTTCATCGTTGTCAATGAGTTAATCGTCCCTAAAAACCCCGATACACCGCGAAACCTCCAACCCAAAGATTTCCGTGAGTGCTGCCTTTAACTGCTCCAGAATTTCTTACTGTGGAGGACCCCGCATTCACACTGGATCGCTGTGCACCCGTAGAGAAGCCATTGTCGCTCGGACCCTAACCGCTACCGTATCCGCGTGCGCGCGCCGGGACTCGATGTAGCCAGTACCATTGCTAGCATCTATTCTACCCACTGGAACTCATAGCATTTCTGAGGATTATGCATCCCACAGCATACAGGATGCACCAAGAACAATGAAGTTTTGAATTGTTCTGTGTGAGGGCTTGCGAACCAGTATTTTGGATAAGAACCTTCGTAAAGTGAATGGGCATGGGCACTGTCAAACTCACTTATTTTTCCACAATTTCATCTATCTCTCTGAATTAGTACTATCTATAAGTTCTTTGACGTTGCAACGAATGAGGATTATTACTCATTTTACATGATGGACTAGTGGAAAAATGTGAGGACGGAAATATAGTTGGTTTCACTTTTGCACGTAGGTGTGCAATTCATGCCGAGCAACCAAGCAAAATAGGTGAGTGTTGGGCTTCGATTGAACTGATATGCTTTAGTTTTGTGTAGAACGATTTTGTCAATGATGGGATGTTCTCAAAAGAACCATTGCTGTAGCATTCTTTGCACGTATGGACAGGATTACACTCGTATTCTGTAAATATCGAAGTTTGCTCTGCCATTTATGTACAGACATGCTCGTTATACTGCATATAAGTTCTTGTTCTGAACGGAATTGGTGCGAGCAAGTGGTGCTGGTACGTGGTGGTCCCAGCGCGCGCTTGTGAATACGGTAGTGGTTAGAAAGGTCGGGTCCGAGGTCCCGAGGATAACGCGTCGGGTCACCCTGTAATCGCCGTCGGGTCGCGCGGTGTTGTTGCCTGAGTAGGGATAGCTTTATTCTACAACTTGAAATAGCCTAAAGAATACATACTTGAGCTGATCCCTCTCAGAAGATTTTATCGGTGTTTTCTGGTTCATAGACTTTTTCGTTGGTGAGCTCTGCTGCTCTTGTGCGGGAGGAATATCTGCTTTGTTTTTCTCAGCTGCTTCCTCCACTGCTCTTGAACTTAATTCTTGCTCTGAGTCACCCTACAACGTTGAGTATGTCTTTCGGATTCGCTGAAGTATAACATCTTCATGAAGGGATTCGCTCTGGGTATCTCCACAGAATTTCCATGGCTGATGTCTCCACGATGGGGAGTGATTCAAGCGATGCGTTGTGGCGATCAAAACCCATCCTTCACACTCCCGCTCTCCAATTCTTTATGTTTGTTCACTTCCAGTTTGGAACCTGAGAATACTATTGACCTGCATAATCCTCATGTGGAACGTACTTGTTCGTTTATTCTTCCCGAAGAAATAAGTGTTGCTGCATTCCAAATAAGCACTAGTTTCTAGTTTAAATTTCGAACTTTATTGCAATTTCTCTCTGTCCTCTGTTTCCATTCTATCGGTGGCAAAATGAAAACAAAAAAAGCAAAAAATACTGTGCAAAAATGCGTCCGGGTCCACTAGTAGCGGCCGATGCATGTATAGGAATCTGACAAGCATTTTCACTTTCTTCTGTTTTTCGGTTTCCGGACAAAATCCGATCTCCCACACCGTGATACTGGCATCACTTTCGGGACAAAATACGATCTCCCGCCGCAGCTAGCGGGACAAAATCGGGATGTTGCGAGAAAGAGCTCACAACTTCCGATGACTCCGGCTTACATTCAAACGCGATACATCATTTCGTAGCGCGAGATTCCCGCTTAAATGTCTGCGGGAGTCCCACAAGACAATCGGCCTCTTCATCATTTTTGAACAAAAATCCGATGCTTTGGCGGAGGACATCATTTTGGTTCTGTGTAGGGATTGACCGGAGAATCGTGTGTGTTTGTAAATGTTATATGGCAACCTTTGTCCAATGGGTAGTATAGAAAAGCCTCAATTGTAAGGTGGACCGAAGTCTACTGTTCGCCTTGGCGTAGAGTGGTGCACAACGGAACTAGTCTGAATCGCTGTCGCCATGTCAAAAATAGGCAATGCCAGCTGTGCGGGCGCGGTCGCGCGCGGACGAGGCACGAATGGAAAAATCCGTGCTAGCAGATCCG
Organism: Ancylostoma caninum; assembly: GCA_037903475.1. Taxonomy (NCBI): domain Eukaryota; kingdom Metazoa; phylum Nematoda; class Chromadorea; order Rhabditida; family Ancylostomatidae; genus Ancylostoma; species Ancylostoma caninum. Next base: position 39,033 of record JBAJFG010000646.1, read on the forward strand.
TGCCGTTCCGAAATTCCACTCATTTTCCCCTCCTTTTGTTCCCTAATCTTGGTAGAAAATGCGGTCTTCGGATACAGCGACCGTGACGTCATCGTTGAAAAAAAAACGGCCCCTGTCGAAGTGTGTGGGAGATAAAAGGATGGGTAGTTGCGGGGCAAACACTCATCGTTTTTGATTACTCCCGTTTATATTCGAGCATGGAACATCATTCTGTAATGCAGGGCTCCTACCAATATGCTTGATTAGGATCCGCCCCATGAGAGCGGACTCCGCCCCCCGAACTACGTTAGAGTTGTTTGATGTGCATCTCTCCTTCCACGTTTGGAAGAATAGGTTACAGATTTGAACGGTAAGCAACTTACTTGGAATTTACATATTCTCAAGAAAAAGCATGCAGCGACACCAACAACGACGACTACAAGAATAAAGACAACCAGTATTGCCCAATTCATCTCCGAGGCAGTCCTAGAGAGACAAAACACCAAGCCTTATTAGAAATGCATTTCGCAAGGTGCAGTGTAACGTTGACGGAGCCGGATAAGGTTAGCATGTTCAGCGAGTGATCGAGGAAGTTAGCTGTTAACAGACCACTACTACGCAGGAAAGCTTGGGAATCTGCGTTAACCTTGCACCACGAATTAGAAAAACCAACGACAGTGTCGACGCACCTCCTCAACAAAAGTTCATGTTTAATAAAGAGCTAACCAATATTGCTCTATTTATATAAGAGGGCTATCAGCAGATTATCACAAGTAACTGGTCTGAAAGAACTATCATAATCACATTTGTTGTCCGAAGTCTCTCCCCAAAGCACAGAAATTTTTACCAACACACTTTTTGAAAGAAGTTTTGCTTGTGCGAACAGTTTCTTACTAAATGGCTCGGAATAAGTGCACGCACTAAGCTGTCAAATAGATTCTCGCAGTTTTATAATTGGCTAATTTAGATTATCGCAGTTTCATAATTGGCTTGTTTCATTTTCACTTTCTGCCCTAAATCTTTATTCAGAAATATTTATGCAAAGTACTTTTTCCTCTATGTAAACGGAGTAAAGAGGTAAATTTTGAAAAAGCTATAACGTCAATAGTATCAATTATGTCATAGTAAAAAGTTGTCCTGTTCTTGATCAGCACCTCCAATAACACCAGATCAAACGTTCTACAAGAAGAGATTTGAACTTTGATGCAACATATCGACTGTAGAACGAGCACAATTCAATTGGCGTCTAAAAAGACTGTTTAGCAGTCATCAATATTACTGAACTTTTAATTTTGTTATTCACTACGACGTAACATCAAAGGCTATAGATCAGAGCTGGGATTCATGAAAGAACAACCAAGCAAACCAACGATGGCTAGCGTGGTTGGTTTTCGCGCAGACTACATAATGACGCGTTCATGAATCAGCCCAGGAGTGTGCGGTATTTTTTGTTTTTCGTTTTGACATTTCCGTTTTACGGCCATTTTTGGCCTCTCGTCTTACGTTCCACCTATTCCAGGTTTTTGACCGAAAATTCAAAAACCCCGAAAATTTGTGGGGGGGGGGGAGGAGAGCACGGGCATTCTGTCAATAGTGCCGAAATGAGGTATAAGCAATAGAAACCATCCACTAACAGTGATATGAGGTGGCTGTTTCAGATGACCCTTCAAACAATGCGCGGAAGTGGCTACACGATCGCGTCATGAAAGCCTGGAAGTGAACAAATCCGTACAAGAGTTCACCCATGGTGTTTGGAGTTTCAAAGAAGAACTCTGAGGCTCTGGACTTAGCTTGCGACGGGCACTCAATGAGCTATCGGGATAGTCAGAAATATCGAGCGGATAAGTAAGAAGTTAAGTACACCATAACACAAGGTGCAACCTAGATGGGCGGCGAATCTCGGTAATTTTTCGCTTTTCGTGCGAAAGATCTTCCTCCCAATCGGGTGGATACAGGCGTTCTACTCCAAGTCGAGTGCTCAGTGCTGCACTAACCAAGATTACCCATCAACTGGCGGCGGGCACTGTGACGACCTCTGGCGGCTCGGCCTCTGGTTGCGCAGTGCCTCGCACGAAGGAACTCCGACTTCGACGCCGCTGTGGATCCTTAATGATATAAAGGCAGTACAAAACAGCAAATCCTCGTCAGGAATAGGGAAAGATAGCTTATTACAAAGTCTCCAGGTGTCTTCAGAGTGCTAGCTTTCTTCCGCCAACGAGTGGAATCGAACCTAACTGACCATTGTCTAACAGCTCAAATCTTTTCGTTTCTTTGAACCTCGCCATTGTATAATAGATGTCTTCTATCATATGTATGCCGTACGAGGTGTGTAGATGGAATCTCTTATTCTTGCCTTACTTTTCGGCCCTCTCGCCGTCTTCAGAGGCCTGTAGCGACATGGATCTGAACAATCTAACGCCTAACTCGCCAAGCACCTCACCATCCTGTGCCAGCTTCTCGACATCGTTAAAAGCACTTAAAGACCAAAACCCCACAGTGCTACAGTGCGTGTCAAAACTTTACGCCCACCCTAAAAATTCGTCGTTTCGGGCAAGGATCAAGATTTCTCGAGTAATGGCGTTCACTATCGTTTTCAGCGTGCTTGAAAACCCCAGGAACTTTCACCAAGTCTTTCCTAGGTGATCCTGTAATTTTTTATTAGTTTTTGAAAGGAAAATGCCGCGGTTCGAAACTTTACGCCCACCCTTGAAAATGTCGGTTACGGAGGAGAGGAATTGCGAATGAGCAGGGAAATGATACGAACTGATGTAGTAGCGCTCAAGAAGACTTTAGGTAACCTTATGGAGCAGTCAAAATCAATGCCGAAGGTATTTTACCTGTCACTGACTGAGCAAACTCTCCCCCCGAACAAGTGTGAACAGAACAAAATTAGAAAAAAGACAGATGGAGAAAGGGGTTCAATTCGGTTTAGCGATGTTGAAGTCATATGTGCACATAAAGGAGTTTCGACTGTCGGAGAGTAAACCATGCATTAAGTTTCTGCTGTTGTGAGATGTGATGTACGAAGAACCTTTGGAATCACTCCGAACCCTTGTATTGTCGGTATGCGAGTGGGAAATATAGCCTAACTGCCTGAAAATAGCCTCCTCGAAGGAGGACCGCTTCTAAATCGTAGATGCAAACAGGATCCGAACCAGCAACCTTGTTCTTGTGAAGTGAGAGACTTACCACCATACCACGGACCGAGCTGGCTCTGTGGTACTCGAGACCGCATATGTGTGCGCTCCCGCACCAACAAAAACCGCCATAACTTTCCACTCAGGACCCCGCAGGAATGGTGCGGCATGGATTCGACATCACTGATGCCAACTGCATTGAACCGTACATAGGTCATCAGGAAAGCTCACGGCCACGGAGTATCATTCCCTTGTTAGCTATTCATAGCAGTGACCTACAAAGGCTTTGCTCTCATATTTTCTCCAACACAGCGTCCACAACTCCGCCAGGATCACGATTTGATGCATCTTTCTCGGCCGACACTGTGGACGAAGAGGACCAGACGGATGACATGGCCGTCGTATCGACCTTGAAATGTGTTCTAGTGTGTCCTTTCCCATCTATGCGTATTAAGATTATTCATCGAAATATCAGCCAAGTGTCTGCGACCACCCGAAGTCTTTAAAAAATTTTGTTCTGTTCACACTTGTTCGGGGGGAGAGTTTGCTCAGTCAGTGACAGGTAAAATACCTTCGGCATTGATTTTGACTGCTCCATAAGGTTACCTAAAGTCTTCTTGAGCGCTACTACATCAGTTCGTATCATTTCCCTGCTCATTCGCAATTCCTCTCCTCCGTAACCGACATTTTCAAGGGTGGGCGTAAAGTTTCGAACCGCGGCATTTTCCTTTCAAAAACTAATAAAAAATTACAGGATCACCTAGGAAAGACTTGGTGAAAGTTCCTGGGGTTTTCAAGCACGCTGAAAACGATAGTGAACGCCATTACTCGAGAAATCTTGATCCTTGCCCGAAACGACGAATTTTTAGGGTGGGCGTAAAGTTTTGACACGCACTGTAGAGACCAGCTCACCCTAGATTCCACCGTCTGTGCTAATCGCACTCAACTGCCTACAGAACACGAATGAATGTGTACTGCCATGTATAGACGCGAAGGATAGATGATGTATTGGATCTATACAGGCACTATCAGGCAGCTTCTCTGATGTCCGCCGCCGGACCAGTAGCCGGTAGAAGAGGTGTGCCCGGCCAGGAAACGAGAGATCTGATATTTGCCTGGCCAGTTTGCGGCATAGCCGACGTTTCAGATGTTTCCTGAACATTTTACGGGTCAACATCGGATTCGGCTTAATTTATGGGTATTGCCTGACCAGATTCCTGGTCTCGCTGTTTCCTGACCAGGAGACGGGTGTTGCCTGACCAGATTACAGGTATTGCCTGTTGCCTAACCAGTTTACGGGTATCGCCTATTGCCTGACCAGATTACGGGTGTTGCTAGGCAATTATTGTAGTCGCACCCATATTTTTCTACAACGCGAAGACTTTTAGAGCAGCAGTTCATACCAGATGGATGTGCCCTTAAATTCCTCACATAGAGCCAAAAATTGCGCAATTTTTTGGTCAAAATTCCTTATATTAACATACGAGTTGCAACCTGCTACATGTACGTAGCGCAATGAAGAAAAGACTCGCGGTTGGATCGTATTCCAAGCTCTGAGGCAAAAAGGGCTCAGAGTGGCCCACAAAGCTTGGGTGGGGTGACCCAACCTCGAGATTTTTGGTGGCGTAGAGCTTCACAGGGCCTCCTGGGACTCCACACAGTGAAGGGCCACGTTATCTTATTTTTGTAGAGACGTCCGGGTGATGCCCGGCCAGGCCAGCCTCCGGGCGTCGCTTGGCCAGTTTCCGGGTGTGCCTGTCCAGTTTCCGGGTGTGCCTGTCCAGTTTCCGGGTGTTGCCTAGCCAGTTCCCGGGTGTTGCTTGGTCAGTTTCCGGGTGTTGCCTGGCCAGTTTCCGTGTGTTAACAGGCCAGTTTCCGGGTGTTGCCTGGCCAGTTTCCGTCTGTTAACAGGCCAGTTTCCGGATGTTGCCTGGCCAGTTTCCGGGTGTTGCCTGCCAGTTTCCGGATGTAGCCTGGCCAGTTTCCGGGTGTTGCCTAACCAGTTTCCGGGTGTTGCTTGGCCAGTTTCCGGCCAGTTTCCGTGTGCCTAACAGGCCAGTTTCCGGGTGTTGCCTGGCCAGTTTCCGTCTGTTAACAGGCCAGTTTCCGGATGTTGCCTGGCCAGTTTCCGGGTGTTGCCTGCCAGTTTCCGGATGTAGCCTGGCCAGTTTCCGGGTGTTGCCTAACCAGTTTCCGGGTGTTGCTTGGCCAGTTTCCGGGTGTTGCCTGGCCAGTTTCCGTGTGTAAACAGGCCAGTTTCCGGATGTTGCCTGGCCAGTTTCCGGGTGTTGCCTGGCCAGTTTCCGGGTGTTTGTGGCTGCCTGACTAGATTCCGGGTCTAAATTTCCTGAACAGTTTTCGGGTGTTGCCTGACCAGTTTATGCCTTTTGCGTGTTTGACCAGCAGGCAAGCACGTCTGCTGGCCAGGCAACAAGACCCATAAAATGTTCAGGCGGCGGATTTCAGAGTTGTAGCTTACACAGTGGCACGAACGACAAGGATTCGTTTGTTATCAACAGACACTCATTTCTGTTGTTCATTGAAAGACTTCGGACCGAGATCCAGAAGGCCTCCAATGTCTTTCTTGCTGATATGTCTGTTTCGTGGACCAAAATCGTGCACTTCACATCGAAGTCGTCTCCGCACTGTGATTCGTTCTTATGTCTCCCAAGCGGTGCCAGTAAACTTCTACGACGCTTTCCTGCAAGGTGTTCTTCAACCCTCACTCCAAGAGCCCTTCCAGTTCCTCCCATATAGATAGTGTTGCATGTCATGCATTCGATTTGGTAGATCACTCCCAGTTGTGCGCAGTCTCCTGTTCTTCCGTGGGGGCATACAATGCACCTCTCCGAAATACAGTGTCTATCATAAAGTCGGTTCCAAACAAGTTGACTTTTAAGATTACTGCTGGGAATGCTAACCAATCTCACATCATCTTGTAATTGTACTCGACTTATGCAACGCTGGACAGCGCCGTTCACGGTGTCAGAGATGAACGGTACACACAGAGTTTTATTTTTGCGCGAAACATCGTCGCTTACAGTGTTGAAGTCTTCGACGTGGGTGCACTGTATAACCATTAGAGTCAGCAATATCCGATGCAAGGTGTCGCTATTCCTGTCGTTCTTCGTCACCAGTGAACAGTTCAGTCGCCGCATTAAACATATTACGTACAGGAAGCTCCAAATGTGCGCAGTCAAGAGGGCGTGGCCACGGCGCGGCTCCTTGATCAGACACAGGCGCTCTCTATGCTGCCTCTGGCTTCTCTGACTCTGCAGCCAACCGATTACATGAGATACGTTCCCCACCTGCGTTGCGGCGGCTGCGAGGGGCTAGAGCATAGACAGGGGAGTGGTGGGTGGAGGCAGTACAGGGACCCGTATGTAATCGGAGACGCAGAGAGCGAGAGGACTCGCGGTGCGCGGCGAGCTCTCGTCGTGTTCGGGGAACGTATCTCGTGCAACCCAGCCAACCAGTGGCAGCATGCCGAGCGCCTGTGTCTTTGTCTAAAGCCGCGTCGTGGCCACGTCCCTCTTGACTGCGGACATTTGGAGCTTCCTGTATGACTGCGCGCTTCATAGCTATTGGATGTGCTGATCAGGCGTGTATTAAGATGTTCTTACAACTTGTACCACTTCACCCTAACACTGGATATTGCTGAATGAACTCTTGTATGAATTTGTTTACTTTCAGGCTTTTATGACGCGATCGTGTAGCCACGTCCGCGCTGTGTTTAAAGGGTCATCTGAAACAGTCACGCTCACATCACTGTTATGCACTTTCCGCATGCTGAACGTAAACAACACGACTTTCCTCTCGGAAGCTTCGCCCCCCCCCCCATGCACGAATCCATGCTCTCTTTAAAGGTATTTATTCACCCAGAGGAAGAGAAGTTGTGGCGCGGCAACATTATAGGGAGGTTTTACAACTTTTAATGTGATTTATATATAGGAGGATCCATCTGATTGTCAGAAGTCTATTACTTGGGTTTTCTACGTTGCCCTCTGCCCTTTCAGCGATCCACGATGAACAACGATCGCCATGCTCACTGAATCATAGCTGCAGTAACTGTGCTACATTCGAAAAAAAAAACAGTTTCATAATTAAATTCCAACCACAACAACAGAACCAGTGATTACAACAAGCTCAAGATCACTCTGGCTGCTACTCATCAACTGATCGATTTCTTTTGAGCCATTCGTCGCGTTGTTTTCGAAGTTCTGCATCCCATGTAACAAAAGGAGCCATCGTAAATACCGTTTTCGTCGACTCAAAGAATTGTGACAGATCGATGCCTGAATAAAATACATCACATACATTTCGAAGAGCCACTGGAGGTGAACTTGTGACCATGACTGCAACATGAATTGATCCCAAACTCACCGTATTTCCGTTCGTACTCGTATGCTTGGGCTATCATGTCGAATTTGTCAAGATGCTTCACCACTTTCGCTTCGAGTGTCTTCTGTGCTTCATACTCCCTCCACAGCTCCACCCACTGATTACCAGACACCGTGACGGGGACCAATGAAGCAATTTCTTGTATGGCCTGTAACATCAAGCTGACAAGACTAACTTCTTTCGCTGAGAAAAAAAAACGTGAAAAGTAGAAAACGCTCCATCTCTTTCTCTATCTATCCAGCTGGTGCGGCTTTTTCATGTGTTGCAACCAACATTGATTAAAAGCAGTGTCTCACCTCAGCAACACCACAGGCATCTCTCGTCTTTCCAAGGGCAGGCCGAGACTGCGCCGCAGTTTTCCGTAATGAGAACACCTATGCGCACAATGAGAAATCAAAAGAGGTGCACAGAAGTCATGCTGTTTTCTTGCCGTGGAACTCGTCCGCGACAAATTAGATTGGTCCCTCAAAAACGGGCTCTCCTGCAGCTGTACCTGGGGATGGGGACACTTACCCCCCACATATCGCAGACGTCCCCCCAGTACCCTGGCAGACGCCCGCTGGAATGTGCGCGAAGATCGCTGGTTGTTCGACCTTCTATTCTAGGAGACAGCCCAGGCAGTAACACCGCCGTGGGTTCGTAATGAAAATATTGCTCATGTAAGAGCAAGCATTTTGCGTTTTGAGTAGTTTACACACCCATATCCAATTCCAGTCCTTAGACATGCGCCTAACACCTTGCTGAATACATCCAGCTGACGTGCGCCGTACATTAAAGGCAGGGGTCCACCTCATTCTCGTAGTTCAGCTAACAGCAGATTCTGCATCTACTCGGCGCGATGGTTCCAACGGTATACGTAAATTGTCTCAGAATGGTCTATAAACCCGGCTTCCAGGACGGGGTCTGTAATAGTTTGCCAACCCGAGTTGACATGTGAAGCCGTTGATCTTATCGATTGGACACGCCAAGACTCGTTGACCGACGCGGCAGGCAGCCAGCACAACTTGGAGCGATCCGCCTCCGGGCTCCAAATTTTTATCCAGTTCGAGCCTTTCAAAAATGGGGATTTCGTCGCTTCTGTGCCTGTTGATGTACATCCCAGGGATCAACATGATGAGAAGGTCTAGGATATGTTGGTAAATCCAACAGGCAGAACGAGGTGACCCTTTGCCTTTAAGGTGCTGAATTTTCCTAAATTCAACATGGAATAATTCAACGGCAGTACGTCTGGGAAATCCTGGCGGACTGCAGCACATCCGGGAGCATGAGCAACACGTCCTGCTCATGCAGAACGTCGATATTCGCTCCCCCAACTCAAAAAGTAGGTGGAGCGATGGGGTCCTACTTGCGGTCCTACCTGGTGTTCGACGCCACGATTGTCTGATATATAACATCTTATGTCACTACCGGCAGCCGCCGATCGCCAATGATCGTCAATGTAAAGGAAACTCCAAACGTACGTAGACAAGAGTCGAGACCGCGGCGCGGCTCTCTTGGACAGAGACGCAGGCGCACACTATGCTGAGCTCCCGTGACTCTGCCTAAGAGAGCCGCGCCGCGGTCTGACTCTTGTGTCTACGTACGTTTGGAGTTCTCTGTATGTAATATCGACGGTGAATCGCCAACATAGGCGGCTGCGGCGACGCCCCGCCCACTGTCGATAGGGCCCAGGTCACAGTCGCCAGCGACGGCGAAGCAGGGTGCTACACTCCATTTGGAGTTAGCGCTGACTTGAGATGTTGAATAAGATTAAGTTATACGTGTTGCGAGCCCACATTTGAGGTGGTGTGAAGAAGTAATGGTGATATGTTTCCCGAATCGCGATAGTTGTAATCGGCATAGAAAGCAAAAAAAAATCTCCGTCATTGTGTATAGAGGGAAACGCTGTAGTTTGAAGCCCGCACAACGCAGTTAGATCTGCCGTGGAGCGGCTGGCTTTTGGTCAGAATGTAGGAAGACGAATACTACATCAGTGCGCCAGACATGGTGCCTCGCTGTAGCTGACACTGCCGCTATAGTCCTCGAGGACTGTAGCACCTTGCATCGCCGTCGCAGGCGACTGTGAGGCCGATACGCATTGATTGTGGGCGGAGCGGCGATCGTCAAGATCGGCGGCCGCCAATATTGGCGACTGTGACGTCGGTGCATATCGATTGGTCGCCAACATTGGCGGCCGCCGTCGCTGGCGATGGCGACGCAAGGTGCTATACTCCTCGAGGAGTATAGCGGCTACCTGAGTGCACTTAACCGTGGGCCTCGACTTCGTTGGAGCTCCTTTTAGCTTGGGAAACGCAGACATTTGATTCGTGTACTTCTTCGTTCATCCTCCATCATAGAAGAGTATGGCTTAACCCATACTTGACAACAACAGTATACATATAAGATAAGCATTCTTGCAAGTTCGTGTGCAGCAGTTTGCTCATGGTCTCATGAAGAATGTACAGTGACATTAGAAAATTGGACAGATGAAAAATGTTAGGGAGACCCCACTTTCAAATCTCATAATGTGCAACTGATTAGTGAATCACCTGCCTGATTTTCCCTTTCGTATTTTTCCTCATCACTAATACCACAGTGTGGTGTAATATCCCCCACAATAGCTTCAGCCAAATCATGCACTAAACTCATGAAGACAGCTCGAGAGACATCCAGTCCTAAACATATGAATATTAGCTTGGTGCGAAATTAATTGCCGAAATGGACACTCAACTTCAAGGTGTTATAACTCGACTTAAAAACAAGGTCCTTCATCGGTTAAATCGCTGAATCTTCCCTAACAATCTATTCATAATGATATGCCTCTACAGCGAAAATTAAGATCGCAAAAATCTACAAACTTTTGGAAGACGATTTCGACATGATCTTGATCAGCAATCTTTTGCTGTCGCAGGTTTGCATGTGAGATTCGGAAAAACTGATATTCAGTAAGGGAAAGATCTGAGGAATGAACAGAATGAATAAGAACCTCAATGCCTCACTGCGCCAGTTTTTACGGGTTGAGTTTCCAAGTGAGAGGCTTAGCGTTACCTTGGAGCAGGGGAATACCTGATTCTGTTAACCACTGCCAACCACATCCACAGATTTTCGGACATCAACTCGAAATAACAATATTAGGACTCTGCTGTCAACGCTAGACTAGGTTGTAGGAGGCTGCAGCGGTTCACATCCTTACAGCACCATCAAAATCCTGACACAAGCTCTCCAGAGAGAATATCTGGTTTACGAAAACGTAGTATTGGGAAATCGCCTCTACCCATGTCCATTCGCATTTCTTTTCATCGTACAGGTACCGAGCTTCATTTATAGTAGTATTATGGTCTAGAAATGAGTCGCTTTGGGAATAAAAACTAAGTTGGAAAAGAGGTCACACAAGGTCAGAAGCTGGTCATCAGTCAGATCGTGTGGTGTTCACGTCCGCACCATTCTCACCTTGTTGATTGAAGTAAAATGTTTCAAAACTGTAGTGTAGTAAGCGTCCATCCCAGCTCTCATCGTTAGGATGGTGAGATCCCGTTAAGGTTCCACGGCCGTTCTCAACGCCTGATCGTCCAGCAACATCCCGCGACCACGAACATAGTTACATTTGAGTTTGAAAACGTGGGAAGAAAAGTAGTTACATTTGAGTTTGAAAACGTGGGAAGAAAAGTCCGTGAATCTCTAGCTCACTGCTGTTGGGAAAGCGATTTCAAGCGAAAATAAATACAAGATCACCAAATTCCTCCCGTTCAGATTGATTGAGTTTGGAGTCATTAACTACGACCACCCAAAAATCGCTTCGTCTCATCATCTGTTCGCGGGTCGACAAAAAGGTACTGTAAAGAGCTAACCTGGATATTAAGCTGCTTTTGAAAGAGGGGAAAAGCCCTTTCAGAATGTTACACAAGTTGTTTTGAAGTTGCTCAAATTCCACAGAAGAGAAAAGTTTATTTGTGCGTACCCCAAAATGGCAATTAATTTCGCACCAACCTAATATTGTATAGCCGTGTACTAATAAAAGGATAAGGGTGACGTTACCTGCGTTAATCAACGACTGATTAACGCAAACGTATAATGCATAAAGCAGTAGGTGCAAATACTGAGATACCTTCAATTTGTCCTTCCAAAGACATAGCCAGAACAGCCATACGATACATATGACAAGCCACCGTTTCAGGTTCAGGGACCTGTAATTAAACGTTGCAGACAATGCTAACACTAACTCTTGAAATAACCACAATTTTCACCTCCATCATAAATGGCTCTAGAAATTAAAGATATAGTCCCAGACGGATTTTCGAGTTTTCGAACGTATCATCCATCACTGGCTCAACTCCGGAGTGCTGCTATCAATCACGTCCAAGATACTAGCGATTTCGAAAAGGTTGCGCAACGAACGAATGTTCAACCTAAACGTGTGAAGGTTATTCAACTCATAATCGCTCATCGTTATTTGTGTTAAATGTATCAAATATTCCATTTTGACGCCGCCTACGTCTGTTCAATGCGCAACATATTCGGAACCGACAGTCTACTCGGCATCAAGTAACGAATTAACAAATTAACGAAAAACCCCAAAAATCCGTTAAAATCCATTTCGTTAATAGACCAAAAGTATATAGAATGCGGGCTCTTCTCACTCGACGGAGTTCTCTCGTACCATACAGCAGAAATTACACACATAATCACTACGATTGCGAAATATTATCTGCAGTAAGGCACCCGAAGAACCTGCTTTCTTTCATTATTTCTTATCAACTTACAGTGGACGGCAATGGTGGTGGCCCATTCATGACCCCGAGAAGGACGCAGCGCGACCGCGCCGCGCGCGCCGGGATCGGTGTCGTGCCGCCAGGATGCTATTTCTAGGGTCTTTTCTTCCTGATTTGCTAGAAAATCCTTAAAGTCGCATAGAAAATTTACTAGAAATTGCATAAAAGCAGCACAATACATAGGTTACTGCGTGCGCGGCGCGGTTGCGCGACGTCCTTCTCGAGGCCGCAGATGGGCCAACGCCATCGACGTCCACTGTACCTTTCATGAATTAAGGCGAGGCGGCAGGTATAGCTGTATAATTGTTGTTGAGGTTAATGAGGTCTTCCATGAGTCTTCAAATATTTTAAAAAGTGGACGAATACCTTGCGCAGAAGCCATCATTCTCTAATGATCCTTCTGAGTATTCGAGGAACGATATACACATCTCGAAATTCTCTCATATCAAAATGTTGGCATACATTAGGTTTTAACATAGGTCCTTGCGCTTTTTTTTTCGGATGCACTTTTCTCCACCTATTTGTCAACTTTTAGCTACATCTCATATAAGATTCGAAAGCGCTCATATTCCTTTACAAGGGAGTTGTGAGGAGCTTTTTCTAGAACGACATTACCATTGAGCTTTAAGCCTCCGAAGTGGAGCAATGAGCCAATGAAAAACAGCGCAACCGACAACTACCGATCTTTGCCCTAAGCGAGCCTTGTCCTTTGAATGTCTCAATTTCTCTCATGAAGCCGAAGATCTTGAGAGTTCTCATCCGGTCCCACAGCCCTGTGAAAATTGTGAAGCAATATAACCCCACTCTCAACGAAAGGCATCTCTACCAGTTACCTTTTTTCAGTCATCTGACTATTGTTTATGTTAGTTTTCTGTATGCATCGAAGAGAAATTATCATTTTATAATGTTTTCAACTTGCTATACCTTACTTTCAGAGCCAGAAGTGAATAACATTAGCTTCAATTTTTTTGTTGAATCTACAGATTATTTGCTCTGGATATCATTCAGAGAACTTGACGCTTGTTACAGCTCATAAAACTTATCATCGCAAATCCTTCTTCTAACGAATTAACGGATTGAAGGGTTAACGCATTAACGCGTAACGGGCACTTTCGGCCTAAGGTAACGAATTAATGGATTAAGGAAATCTGAAATTTTTCTAATGCACAGCCCTGCTTCATGTAAGGCTTTGATTCCCCACGCTTTCAACAGGTGTTCTGAACAGAAGTCTCGAAAATGAACTTTGTATGAGCCGAAAACTTTGAATAACGGAAACTATAGGGAAACTAGGCGAATTCGTTCTTAATATTGGTGCAAAATGCAAAAACAGAAAAAATTTGCACTCTTATACCATACGCCATAAGCGGTTCCGTTCATGTATTGAACCATGAGAACACTCGTATCTAAATCTACAACCGGCTGCGAAAGGCGCGCCTAATGGACCAATGCCAATGCGGCGCCAAATTTGAAAATGCGCATCAAATTGCATATGATGAATGTGCTGACTATACGATGTGTTTCCGAACTCTGGATTTAGACTTGGTTATGAGACATATAGTCTCGCTCAAGAAACCTCTCAACGATAGGTTCATTGTAGAAGCACTAGTGAAGGAAGAGGAGAAACGCTTCTCCGGGGACTATTTTAGGTATAGCAGTGTATCTGCGGTTAGAAATATGTTGTATGGGTTTGGTTTTCACTCTGTAGCAGTTAATTATGTAGAGCCTATGAAATAAATTCCCTTATCTACTTTGCTGCACAGAATTGCTTAATGTCACTCTGTCAATATGTTGCCACCAGTTCTATTCTGACCAGCGTAGTTCCCATTCCGTTCTGATTAAAAAATATCTCGAGGTGGATCTAGGAAGATTTGACCGGAAAGGAGGAATTCCCCACATGTAGCGTTTAGCATTTTGCCAGAATGCCAGCTAAGTGACTTCTTAGCGGTCCCATTACCTAGAACGAAATATTCCTGTAGGCAAGAGGTTTACTGTCTTCAAGCACTCAGACTCTGAATACGCAGAAGTTTATTTGGTGAAAACTGAAAACTAGATAGAACAAAGCCTGAGAGGGATACCCCAATCACAGAGCGCACCCGCATTTGTACCTTACAAGCCTATGTATATACTTATTCCTTTCTGCTCAGTATTCCATTTAGTTAGGCAGTAAATGCTCTCCAACTACTGTGTCGATGGAACAGAGTCAGCAAGTGAGTTAGTTCAACAATCCGATGTGGAATATAATTGTTGAGAGTATGAGAGCTGAGTTTTGCAATGGGGATGATAGTTTCAGTGTAAAATAGAGGTGTAATCGGGATGAGCACTCCTTATTTCATACCATTACTGAATTCTGTGATTTTCATTGCTGCCTGTTATGATTGCTATATGAATAAAATTAATGCGAATCTCAATCACCAAACTCAACTTCCGCCAGTTCTGATCACAAAATAACCTTCCGAATCCTAACAACTTCAAAATGTCACGAACGTGCGAACTGTAAGTCTATCTGGAAGAAGCTGCAGGAAATCTAATCATTAGCTGCAACAAACTATTCGGAGGCCATATAGCAGCCAATTCACTGCTCTTCTGAGAATCAATCCGGAGACGCGTCTTTTTGCTGGCCTTTGTGAAATCATTCTATTGTAGGTAGACCAGCGCAATTCCATCCGTAGTTCAGAAATACACTGATTTTGAACACCTAACACATCCTTCCCACGAGATTTAGTGTGCACATTCACACTGGCGCCGCATTGGCATTGGTCCATGGGGCGCGCCTTTCGCAGCCGGTTGTAGATTTAGATACGAGTCCATGAGAACAACATGATCCATATAGTTTGTTTCTTCAGCGGGAGATCGGATATTCTGACTAAACGTCTGATAACGATCAGCACCCCTCAGCTATCCCCACGTGCCAGCATTTTCTCAAGTTCTAAGTCAGCACTGGACTAACTAACGTATGTAAGAACATACAACAGTTCCATTATGTCTGCGTATAGATCTAGATAGAAAGGACTCTTTGATAATATAACGTTGAATGCTATTCTCCAAAATATCACCGACCTTCATTATTACCCATCCCTTCCGCTTGAGGTGCTTGACAGCGTCCAGAACAGAAATAAGTTTCATAACGTTTTCGAAGGTCATATCGTTCCTGAAATATCCATGCACTTATGTAACTCTTCCACACAAGTGTTCACTAAGAGAAAAAGAGAAACACCTTGCAAAGGGCAGTGTAACTAGCCCTCAAGAATTCTTCCTACTCAATTTAGCGTTGAATGCGTGGCCTTGCGTGCACAATGACACGACACGTCAAGATTCACGGCACAAATGTTAGGAGGTGTGTAAAAACGTTCCATACGTTCTCACATTATTTCTGGGTCTCTTTTAACATGTCAGGCGGCTAAATATCCTCACGGTGAACAAGTTAGAACGTGTTCGGACCGCTTTGCATCCTCCACGCAGCAGTACCCCAATCGTTACTGTTTCCTGAACTGCTACTGCCTTGAAAGAGCGGATTTATGTCCATACTCTAGTGACGTATTTCTTCTTCTAGCTGTTTTTTGCCCAGATTGTTATAATTCTTTATTCTCCACTTCGACTAACGTTTCGGCGATGTCGCCTTCGTCAGAGCCTGGAAGTCGAAGGCAACATTTATGACCATCCTCTCAAACGCCTCATCGCATTGGAGAACACAGTTCAGTCACAAGGCAAATCAAAAACACAACGAAGCACACACAGCCGGCCAGTGCTCACCTTTGTTGCAGTAGAGATGGTAGAAAGGCAGACCGCAATTGCCGGAAACTGTACTCCTACTGCCTTTTATAGTGTGCCTTAACAATCTGCCATAATCGAATCAGAATCCGCAAAGATTGTGATACAAGGCCAACTCGTTAGTGATAGTAATACACTCATCTTTTCTATTCATTCTAGGGCTCTTGGTGGCAATCCAGCAGGCTTCCAATGTTTTTCGCGCTATGATCTCAGGTTCCAACGACAAAATCGCGACTCCTACGTGGATGGTAGAGTTTTCATGGCGCAATATGCGATGAGCTCCCAGTGGGGTGGAAGGTCTTGATCTGTTGAGCCCATCTAGATGTTCTTTTATTCGAATGCAGAGAGGGCGGCCCGTTTCTCCTATGTATTCGTCCCCGCAAGATTGACAGGTGATCAGATAAATTACCCCTGACATCATACAGTCACCAGGTCTGCCATTCGGACAAATAACGCATCCGGGTGTATTGCAGAGGCGATCGTACGCGCGATTGCGAACTAGCTTCTTTTTGAGGTTTGTGGGTGGTATATCCACAACCCTCACCACATCTTGAAGACCCGCTTTACGGAGACTTTTTCGTACCGCATTACTCATTTCATCTGAGATGAAAGGTAGACGGAAAGGAATCTTTTCAAAGCCATCAGATTATATATTATAGATTATCATAATTTATCTGATCACCTGTCAATCTTGCGGGGACGAATACATAGGAGAAACGGGCCGCCCTCTCTGCATTCGAATAAAAGAACATCTAGATGGGCTCAACAGATCAAGACCTTCCACCCCACTGGGAGCTCATCGTATATTGCGCCATGAAAACTCTACCATCCACGTAGGAGTCGCGATTTTGTCGTTGGAGCCTGAGATCATAGCGCGAAAAACATTGGAAGCCTGCTGGATTGCCACCAAGAGCCCTAGAATGAATAGAAAAGATGAGTGTATTACTATCACTAACGAGTTGGCCTTGTATCACAATCTTTGCGGATTCTGATTCGATTATGGCAGATTGTTAAGGCACACTATAAAAGGCAGTAGGAGTACAGTTTCCGGCAATTGCGGTCTGCCTTTCTACCATCTCTACTGCAACAAAGGTGAGCACTGGCCGGCTGTGTGTGCTTCGTTGTGTTTTTGATTTGCCTTGTGACTGAACTGTGTTCTCCAATGCGATGAGGCGTTTGAGAGGATGGTCATAATTGTTGCCTTCGACTTCCAGGCTCTGACGAAGGCGACATCGCCGAAACGTTAGTCGAAGTGGAGAATAAAGAATTATAACAATCTGGGCAAAAAACAGCTAGAAGAAGAAATACGTCACTAGAGTATGAATAATGCCAAGATTTAAAGAGAGTCGAACTTGGGATCTGTTAGAGGATTTATGTCCATTTCTTAGATCTTTCACCAAGCGAAGTGGTAGAAGTCGAAGAAATGGACACGAATCTGCTTTTTACAAGGAAACAGCTGCTACCTGAAATGATGCAGTTTTCTCGACTATCTGAAGGGAACTGCAGTCGTCGCGACTGTAGTGACCC
>JBAJFG010000555.1:0-322955 GCA_037903475.1 Ancylostoma caninum
AAATTTCAACAGCTGATTCAGAATCATCGGTGAAAAGAGACGACAGTAAACATATGTAACATCACAAGTGGCTGCTTCGACGAACATCTTTTCTTTTCGAAATTTCAATAAAAATATTCATTGCAAGCCACCATGCCTTCGCTTCTAGAATCACATGCTATGCAATTTTGCTCTTTATCTCCAACTTTGTAAGGCTAACATATCTGCAGTATGGCTTTTAACCTGCATCATTAGATCATTGCTGTGCTAAAGCGTATAAATCTAGGAAAAGAGGCAGGTCCTGACAATGTAACAGTGGAGCCATGAAAGTCAAGAGAATGGAAATCGGCAGAATGGTTGACGTCGTTCTTTGACTAGGTAACCGCAGTGGAAAATACGTTCGTGAATCGACTAAGGAGCACCACAACCTCTATGTGGGAGAGGAAAGGTAACCTCCCCGCTTAATTTGCAAACTATCGGACAATAAGTACCCTCTCTTACAGCGAGAGAACCCTCAAACGCACCTTAGACAGCCGAATCAACGAAACCATCCCCATTGCCACGAACCAATGTGGTTCCGTGGCCAATTATTGAACTATGGCTGCACTTCATGCGGACGGGTTGTTTGTCGAGAAGCACTGCGAGGAGCATGGCTACTGCACCTCGCGTTGGAGAAGGCTCGCTCCCTGCGAATTCATCTGCTACGCGCAAGGTTGGCATGGCGTTCCTGACGAGCTCATCGAGTGAGTCAGGATTCCTTCTGCGGACCCAAGAAGTCTAGTGCAGACTTCGAATACATCAGCAAGATTTCCCATGCCCGCTGATCTGTGCCGGACGTAGGAGGTGGGCGGGAGGGGCGCGTAGTAAGGAAGTGGGGTCTTCGCCACTTTAGAGACCCAAATGAGGAATAAAACCAGTAAAATATTTACTTATTTTATTTTTCGTTTATTTATTTTGTACACTTGAAGTGTGCCGTCGAACATCACAGAGCAGATACTGATATGTGTACTACAGCATAGTATATGATAGAGAAATCAACCCAGAAGGTGATGTGGTAGAGCATTCTTGTTATAAGAATAAGGCCGGGTCAATGGTGTTTTTCCTCGTGAACGTTGATTTATGATTCGTAGTAAGAGATGCTAGATCTGCAACAGTGGCAGTATAATTGAACGCCAAGAGAAAAAAGCACTGGTTAGTATACCTAGGCGTACCATGATGTGAGATACTGGAATATACCATGTAATGGCAGCATGTTCACTCTCATGCTACTGAAATAAAATGGAAGCGTCAGGTCTCAATTCCATACGTACCCCGGCGGGGAGAACCCTCTTTCAGCTACCACTTGCGGTCGCAACTCATGACGTTGGTATAGCACCGTGCTAGTAGTGGTGAAGTTCTGTATGAGGTCCAGCAAGTAGTATAAGTTGTAATTTAATGCAACATATATAACATATATAACTATATTAATCATAATGTATAACATAATATGATATAATATAATAATAAACAATATTAGTCATAATCAAACAATGATTAACAACATATACAACAATATTAATCATAATGGTAAATAGTCAACAAAATTTATTCTAAACGTAATGTTAAAAATAAATTATTGCGAAAAGAAACTAATACAAGATTTTTTATTCATTTTGTAACCACCCCCCCCCCCCGGCCCCTGCGTCTGCCACTGCCGTAGGTGTACATCAAGGGCTGTTCTATGTGCAGGTGACGCCACGCTCGCGTCAGAACTAGAAGAGGCCTTTCAACGGCAGACGAAGGCCTTGAGCGAGCGTGCACTGCGGTCCGATCTCTGCCTCAACGTAAAAAGCCTTAGCATGTGGCAACCAATATGAACGAGCTTGCCACCATCCAGGTTAGTAAAGATCTTCCAAGGACAAACCACTTCAAATATCTCGGCTCAACATTTTCGGTCAATGACATGACAACCTAGCTCATAAAGTCGTCGCTCGCGTGAACGTTGCATGGTTGAAGTGGCGTTCGATGACAGGAGTGTTGTGAAGATCTCCAACTGCTGGGTGGATCGAGCAGTCGTTTGACATATCTCATTGTACTATGCAGAATGTTGGCCAGCCACCAATGAGGTGATGCGACGCTTGGTAAACTGAGGATGTTAAGATGGATGGCTGGCAGGCGGCATCCGCAATGAAAAGATGCGGGAGCGGTTCGCTCATGCGTAGCCCTTCACATGGTACTTTATCTCAGCAAAATCTTTCATAAATTCTGCATTCACAATGCTATCTGACTATGAAGCTTTCCATTAAAGTGATTGGAGAGCAACAAAGACAACCGAAAATACTATCTCTATTTTAACACCTGTAGACAGCTAAATGTCAGATTTTGCAGATGTTCGACTTTGCAGCAAAATTTTTGCTTCTCAGTCCATATTCCAAATTTCTGTTCCTCCATTGTCATTTTTATAGGTTTACTGACACACTCTTGGTTCTCATTCGCTGCAAAAAAAAACTTTTAGACAAGCCGAATAAATAATTGCGCTGATTCATCTTCAGGCAAAACATTGTTCGGGAACTCGGGTACTACAGATTGCTCTAGAAGCGAGAAGCCGAAATTTGCTTGGAATGCAAGCAGAAGGTTGGAAAACTATTTTTTTTTTCAAATGTTGCGCGGATTATGTATATGAATGTAATAGTGTCCAGTAGCAGGTTGCACGCATGCATACTGAGTAGAGTTCAATGTTATATCTTGGAGTACTTGTCTAGTGAATTCCTTTTAGGACAAACATGATTACGAGGAAAAAAGGACACGTCTCGGTGAAGAGCATACCATCACTATGCCCCGAAGAATGACCACTGTATGGGAGTAGGAATGTTCATATCGTCGCGGCAGCATTTTGAAGGCTGCCATTCTCTGATCATGAGATACAACTACTTCCACGAACGAATTATTTGTGAGATGCTCATCGTTTCCTGCTCACTAGTTCTTGTTATTCACTGCTAATTTCTACCAATTGGGTAAACGGCAATAAAAACTTAAACCATATAACATTGCCTCTTTTTTCCTGTCATGAGAGAGTAGCTTTCAGAGGGGGAAAGGGTCTAGAAAGATTTTCAGAGAGGGTATTGCTCTCATATCTGCCATCGCTTTACAGTGTCAGCTATGAATGGCTTGGTTTCCACTGAGCATAGGACAGAAAACAACGTCGAATAGTAATAAAATCAATCAATGTTGGAGATAGGACTATCTCCAACCTACCGCGCCTGTGGTTGCGAAACGAGCTTCGTTGGAACTTGGTCCGCACATTTTCATCAGATAAGACAAATGCATGAGAAATCAGAAGTATGAGCCGAACAACTCTTTCTCAACTGTCTTGTCGACATTTCCCACTTTTAAGTTTCTGGTCGTAGTCTTTCTTTAGCTTTCCACTACTTAGTGCTGACAGTATCACGATGAGTTGAGAACAGTTTTCAAATGCTCTTCATTCATAAATCAACCTGTGAAATTCCACAGCAAGGACGAATTCCTTCACTAAGGGCAAAAAGCTCCCTCTATGCATCTACCTTGGCACTGGTTGCAGGTTGGACCCATCATATAAATCGTATCTCCATATTTGCCAACCCTGAAAGAAGAGGTCTTATAGTTCTTAAGTCAGTAACTGCTCTACTTTCTTTTTAAGATAACGCTTACTTCGGTCCATAGCGGCACACTACGTGGTAAATTTTACCGCACTTGTGGGCTGCGCAGCCGATTTGAGTATTGGTGTCCCAAACCATCTGAAAAACAGTGTTTTCTGCTTCACGTAGAATGATTACCAGTAAATGGGAGCCTTCGACTTACCCTTGCAAAGTGGTCTATTTTGAAGCTGGGCATGAGCAAATTTTGACTCCCTGTTTTTTGCTCCATATGGCCTGATTTAATTTCATTGTACCAGTGTTCCACGGCCTAGAACAGAAATCTCATGTACTTTTAGAAAGTGGAAGTTGCTTACCAATGAGAGCTTCTCTTTTCCATTTTTCTACCGGATAAGTTAGGACAAATTTCAAATTCGGATGAACACTGCTAATCTGTGAACATGTTAATCTACCAAAACCTCTCGCAAGTCCATAAGTTGCTAGTTCATGAGCTAAATGCAGCCTCTCACGTAGCAGACCTTTTTCTAGACATTTCCAGCTTACAAATAACGTGCAGCTTTTATAGTCACTTAAAGAAATTTAAGATGGACCTCTCTAGCTGCTAGCTTTCTATTTGTTGCTTTCGTCGACGCCATAAACCAGTTTTCATTCTGAACGTAAACTTCTGTTTGGCACTTAGCGGCTGTTGCGTACGCCACTTCCTCCAGTTTGCAATCATAATTCTTTATATCCTGAAAATATTAACAAAACTTCAATAAATGTTACAAAGAAGAGCATCAGTTAGCTCACAAATTTCTTCATTCGCGGACACGGGCGAGACATCTTTCCATCTCCCATTTTGACTCCTCCTTTAGCAATTGTTGCCCTGCATATATGTTAGAACAATTTGACTTATGCATTTCTTCTGTTTGCTTTGGCAGGGAGGGATCAAGACACGGAAATGCGAAAAATGCGGAAAGATGAAGCACTTACCTAGCTTGATTGTGCAGATTCACAAATTCTTCTCTAGCTAGATCAGTGTTCATGTGTTCTTGCTTTGGGCAGTGCTCTGAGAAAAGTTGGATTTTACAATGGTAAAAGTAGATCTAAAAAAGTGGAAAAAACGCTATCGAAGCTGGGGAAACTGGTTGTCTCAAGACATCCGAGAATGTCCGCAAATGAGGGACGACTCTTTTTAGTTGTGCATATGTCCAGAAAATTCAATCAAAGACAAATGCTGCTAATCAATCCCCATTCATGCTCATTAGTACTAACAGAGTTATTTGATCTTTTGAACCAGTGTGAAATATTAGAGCTGCCCCAGCTTAGCGATTGAGGAGAGGATGAACTCAGAAAAAATCTCCGCTTTGCTGGTCAGTGCTTGCTTACTACCAAAAACTTCTTTGAACACTGCATCAGGATAGTGTTCCGATAGATGATTACAAAGCTATGGTTGTTTCTACTATTTGCACATCTTTAAGAAAAAAAGAGCACTAAAGTGTAGGATTAGAAAATTTAGCATCGGAATGCGCTGGTCTGTTACCGAATTATTGAATGCGATACGAAGTTTCTCATTAAGGAACACTCACCAGATGTTACAGGAGGCTTTGTTGTTTCTGGTTTTGGTGGTTCTGGTTTTGGTGGCTCTGGTTTTGGTGGTTGTGGTTCTGGTTGTGTTGCTTCTGTCGATGTTATCGTTGGTTTAGAAGTGCTCACGGTTGGTGGAACTACCGCTTCACTTGTTGGGTAGCCGGCCTCACATAATTTTCTCTTTGTTAGACATTTCGATTCTTTGTAAGTTGTACACTGGTAGTTTCCTTCACAGCCTGCTCCCACTTCGTATATGGCTTGCCTAGTGCTGCTAGCTGCTCTGAAAGCAAAGGGATGTGGATTCGTGGACGTTCTACGACTTGGCGCTCGGGTGCCTACATCTGTCACTCGCGCCTCCACTGATTACGACCTTATGGGTGAATCTTCTTTTTGTTCAGAACAATTTCCTCGCACGCCGGAAGCAATTATTTCTGCTACTCTGTCTCTCTCTGTCTCTCTTTCTCTCTGTCTCTCTCTCTTCTATTCTCTGGCGTCGTGTCCAGCTAGCAGTTTTGCAAGGAGAAATCCAAAGAGGGCTAATTGGCCCCGTAAATAGAAATAATAAACGTACTTGCCATAAACCACACACACCATGTGCAGTACTCCATTGCAGTTCTTTTGTGCACAGCCAATCCTTGTTGCCAATCCATTTGCCAACTGAAATACCAAGTAAGGTTTCTTGGCGAGGCAGAACTCATGTTTCCAAAGTAGAAAATTTTAAAGAATAGGAACTGAACGTACCACGGCGAAATTCCTTAACTTGGGTTTGAAAGCGGCATTTTTGGCCAGTCCTACTCTTTCTACCTCACTCCACCAATTGTTCACCTGTTTCTTGATATCAGGGATTGGATTGCACGTGGTTAGCGTTGTTCTGAATTACTGTTTTTTTTTTCAAATCTAAATACGACATCCTACTATATCGTGGAAGAAATATGAGCGTCCATTCCAGCAGCAGACGAATTTCGTTGTAAAGATAAAGCTTTAAGTGCTCAATCAAGAGGTATTCTTCTTTCTCAAACGATGAACCATCTTTTTTCTTACAGTCGAAGAGTGCAGTTTACGAGGATTTCTCTATGCTGCAAGACGAAAAAGCCACCCTCCCATGCAGCTCTTGAACTTTCCTTAGGAATGCGTGATCAACGCCGAAAAAGAACATTTTGATGGCATGGGGCTTTTGATGAGCAGCGATGATTAAGGGGAAAGCCACCTTTAGACCTAAAAATGTATGCAATCCAGGAATGGATTGGCTTCCTCGATTTCAGTTCACCTACTCATACGCAAAATTTTTTTTTCAAAAAGTCGATTTTTGCACAAATTCTGCAAAGGCGAAGCAGATATTATCATAATGCCCTATACATCTGCATGAAGTAGGGTGCTATTGCCACCACTTCCATCCTTATGCTTGTATACCAGGCACAAGGGAATTTTCCTGCTTCAATGTTTTATGTTCCAGAACTTTCTAATGCTTTAAAGGTGAGGATTAGTGAGTCATTCATACATAACATAACATTTCATGGATTGCTCTTCAAAATGCATACATTCACAGCATTGGAAGTTAGAATACTATTAAAAATATTAGATATATATATACTATACTTAATATACTTTAGAAAATGCTCGAAATTGTTGCTCTGAATGAATGTTAACTACTCAATTTTAAACATCGTTCAACAAAGATGTTTTTAAACCACTTACGCATTGTAAACAAATGACAATTTTTTTGGAACCGTCTTCGGTTCAGCGCATTCGTCCGCAGCCTTTTGCGCATAGTTTTCCAGAATACAGTCCCAATTCTGAAGAACATGGGTAACCGCTTCTCCACAGATTTTTCTGATTTCTCATTTTATGTACTGCTTACGCAGGAGTGCTGAACAGAGAAAATCCCCACCAGCTTATAAATGTTCTTTCCTTGAGGACACTTGCGGCCATCTTTGCTGGGTGCTGTTCCGGTGGCGATTGTCTCTCTTAGTTTGTTAACCTCGACTAGATAGTCTCGTCTTATCTCATCCTGCTGGCCAAAGTTCCAGCACTGGTAATCTAAAAGGTATAGCTAGTGAATTTTTGAAGTCATCTTTGTAGCTAATAGTGATAACATTCGATTTTTTGAGGCTGTACTTCTATTTCGGGTAGTGCTGCTATATCTATGACTGTTAAATAGATGACATCGACCAAAAAACATAGTTTCCAGAGATGTTTCCATTCTCAGTTTTTAATAGATAGCTGCCATACTTAAACAAAGCTCAGCTATGACGTCTTTTTTATTTTTTTAAAATTCTTTCAATGCTTTATCAGCATGTATTCCGAGTAGGATTGCTGCAGGGTTACGAATTTTCATCATAATCTAGGGCAAGGCGGTCATCGTGAAAGCTATTTTCGGTACAAATGGCACGTGTTCCTTGGCAGAAATGAGGTTTGCGACTTATTTTGCTTTCTAAACACAAGAGTGGTCGGTATAATTTACACAGATGATGAGGATACATAGCTCATCATCATTCGTCACTCGTGAGGGTCAAGTAGTCTGCTGCTTTGAACTGCAGCTTTGATTTACTTCAAAAATGGTGCTGCTTACTTGGTGCTTGCGCTGCTTGCGCTAAATTGCCGGCGACGAACACGGCAAGGACCTGAAAATGATCACTTCAGTGGAAATTGCATCTGAACGGAAGGCGACGGAACTCACCAGTGAAAGGCGCATTGATCCTGTTCGATGTGGAGTGCTATCAGCACGCCCTTTTTATATGCATGCAGGCAAGCTTTTTCCACATAGTCTGTATATCCAGAATCGATAGACTTCTGGTTTGTTTCCGGAGAATCGTTTGAATTTTCAACAATTGAAGCGGAAGAGGAGAGGGGGATGATGCCACAAAAAATAATGCAGAAAGTACGGTATTTCGCTCGTCATATGCACCCGATATTAAATTTTATGAATACAAAATTAAGCAGCTGGGCATCTCCTATTGTTCCGCTTAACAGATATTAAATTTCCTAGAGAAGATATTAGTTTTCATGAATGCGTATCACTCCAAAGAACGCGGAGCCGTGGCATTTAGCTGATTTTCGGGATAACATCGTTTACAGGTCCGCGTGCTGTTTTGTGAATATTTTTTGCAGTCGAAGCAAAGCTGCTCAGCTGATTTATCCTGCTCTTCCAGTCCAGTGCAGCAGAACGAGGCATCCAAACTTCGGCTGTTCTTCTGTCACGGTGGTCAGCTCTCGTTCTTGGCGCTCTGTAGCATTGACCTCAGCTTTATCCAATACTCGCTTTGCTCAGCCATTCACTTCTGAATGAGAGATGCATGTTTGAAGTCGATTTCAAATCAGTATGATATTCTTTCTTGTATAGCAACCGAATTCACCTGAACGCCTTAGCGATATCTACACAAAATTTATAGAACTAAAAATACGTAAACAACCAAAGAGGACTCGGCTGAAGTGTTCATTTCTTATGAAAATCGCACTATTAGATAAAGTTGGCAACGCTCAATTCAAGAACAGGTGTACATTTCCTGTCTGATTCTTATGATTGAGCTACGACTGTTGTTTTTTTTTCTCGCTTAGATTTAAAATGAATTACTCACGTTCGAGCCCAAAGCGGTGCATGGAAGCTACTTTCTTCAGTGTAGAACGCACGTTTGTTCGTATGAGAACATTCAACAATGAACAACTAACCTCTCTCATCCAGAATCGTCACTGCCGTTATGAACATCATCTTGAGAATAACGGCAGAAGAGATGCAGCAGGCAAAGTAATCTTTAGATAGCGAGCTCCATTTTTTGGCATTCTTTATCTGCTGCTCAGGAGTAATCATGGAGGTTTTCAGAACAATCTTCACCGTCTTATTCAAATTCATCAGAATCGACACCAGACGGATGCGAGACTGCTTGAATTCTTTCAGTCGAAGGAGCTGGTCCAATAAGATTCTCCGTCGCTATGTTATTCAAGTTGCTACGTAACAGGAACTCGTGGTGAGGAGCAATACCATCGTTGTTTCATTCGTTTTCAGGCACCTCCTCTCTTTGACTCTTCGTTGTAATCGAAGTTCTCAGATGCGTTTTGGATTCTCAATGGTTCATCGTAGCAACGGAATAGCTGCATCAATGATGAGATGCCTATGATATCTCGAGGATAATGTGGGCTTGTCCTCTCGTGTGCATTGTCTCAAAGCATAAGAAGACACTCCTGTGGATTTCTTGACAATGGCAGGCACAAGTTAGAGTGCGTGGCATGCACTGAAACCTACAATGGAGAGGCTGGGAGAAATTTGTGAGTGAGGATTAAAGAACATCTGGCAGGCAAACGACTGCAAGCTTGCTAACACCATTGGGAAGGCACAAGAACCGAACACATTGTAGGAAAGACTCTGGTGAGAATTGTACGATTCTAGCTCACAAATAGGAACATCAGCTAGGAAGACATTGGAGGCATTCTCTTTTCGGTCCGGAATCCTCCAGTGAATAAGAAAAATGACTGTCCATCGACCACAAATGACTTCATGCCGTTTGTTGTACTCTGTGAGTTACAAACTGCCCGTTATCACTTGTGTAGGTCTAGTATTATACATATATTCCTGTCATCGTCCAAGTCTGCGACACTCATTGGTTCTTCTTGGAGGTATGTAGTGCGGCACCGAAGCACGCTCGGTGAATAACTTGGTGAGCTGAGCTTAACAGTGTTCATTTTCTGCGTTCTCTGATTGGAACAATATCGAGATTCTAGAACAGGATGGAAAGTGGCCTGCTGGGTGACGTAAGCTTTTCCTGATTCTACCTTTTTGCAGACCTCTGAAGACGGCGAGAGGCCAAAACATTAGGTCAAATAAAGCGTCCACCTAAAAAAACTTGAACGCACAGCTATCAAACACAACACAAATCATGACAGTGTATCTAAATAAGAAAAACTTCGAACTCTTCTGAGGAATCTTTCTTTTCATAGAATTTTTCTATCCTCATCCAATCTGATCTTCTTTTGTCTCAACACTTTTTGCATTCTTTTGAATGGTGTCTGTGAGAATGTTCAAGAGAAGCTAGTCATCTCGATGATGGCATGATAACGTGAGAATAGATCGGAGTCCGTCTGGTTTCTGAAGTAATGCAACATTATCTTTCTCGATGTGGCGATTAACAACATTCACGACTGTGGGAGCAGATGAATAAAATCGCCTTCCAAATCCATCGGCATGGAATCTGTAATAGTTGAGGTCAATGGTGGCAACGGGATGAAGAAACCCCCTCATAACTTCCGAGGAAGTTCGAGGAGACCTATACCTATTTTTACAAATGTTCTCACGCAGCTTCTTTTTTTCTCTGGAATATCCGAGAAAAAACAATTCATAGGTAACAGGAACCCGTGTATTTACAAATACATGACGCTTGCTTCGAAGAAAGGATGCAGTAATTCTGTACAATGTATGTGCTGTGGATAGTGAAACAATTGGAGTATGCTAGCCAGGCTTGGAGTCCTTATTTAGGTAAAGCTATTAGGACCATTGAATGAGTACAAGTGGCTTTCACGCGCATACTATTTTACAGACTTCCCGAACCCCAGCTATCCTGGAAAGTCTCCTTCCTTAAATAAGCTAGAGATTACAGCGCTTGAATTTAAAGAGCCTATTTTATGGAAGAATTTTCGGGGACATCGTGCTGGCATTCCGAATTCTGAGATTTGAAACTAAATTGAAGCCTAGTGATTTCTAGATATGGAAACCCTGTTCGAGACGTACGCCGAAGTTCAGTTTTCACCTTTCCCATGTTCGACACAGCAGCTGGTTTTTTGAAGACTCATTTTTTTGTGAGAAAAATGACTACAAAAATTACCGGAGCAGTTATTGTCGTCACAAGACAGTTACTCGTTCAAGCGAAAACTCCAGTCATATGACCTGCAAGAGTTATTAGGAATGGAAGATCTAGGACTTTAACAAAATATAATACTTTCGCCGATTTAGAGTTTCTGTTTGTTCAGATGTTTCAGATGTGCCGTACCTGTGACTATTCAGGTCGATTCTACATACTTCTGTAGGACTTGCTGATAAGGCGCGGGTTCAGACCCAGATAAATGACCTGAACACAGAAACCCTTCTTTGCATATGTCTCTCTACCCTTTTTTGCTATTTTTATTCCTGAATATGTCACCTTTTACCTAATTATATCGCCGCTTTTTTTTCTGCAGACTTTCTTGGGTAGTTTGGGAACTCGAGCCCTCTGCTGGTAATTTCAGTGAGAGTGTATGTTCCATGGAGGATATTGTCATAATACGTACCTTTTAGGGGTCTGGATCAGCTAGCCTCTGGCACCGGGCTTGCTAATGGGTGATATACAGAATCTCTCATGGGATATGTGCAACCAACCGGACATTGTTGCGCTCAGCCAAACTTAATGGGGCCCCTCCAGATCTGATGTTGATGATTCTGAGCCGGTTCACGTAATACACTACGTTTCATAACTATACGACCACCTTAATTTTTTGCAGTTGTGCGCGATGCAGCAACTTTGCAACTTTTATATGGTTGACAGTAGATTCAGCGGACAAAATAACCACGGAGCACAAATTTCTATACCGCTCACTTATTTCTGAGTTTCAAAATGCGATGTTACCGCTTGTCCCACGTTTCATATCTATACGTCCACTAACGAATAATGAAAATTGATGAAAGTTTGTCACCGCAGCCTGGATGTGCAAGGATGACAAATGGTGGGTTTCACAATTTTCTCAGTACTCCTCGCGGTACATCCCTAAGCACAGGAGAGAAAGGTTAGTTCCGGCCTCCAAACAATGCAGTACTAAGTGGTTGAACCATCGGGATGAAGACTGGCCATACTCACTGCCGCGCTCTCACTCAATTGTAAAATTCTTATGAATACCACAAGAAGAAGGATACCAGAAGCTGAAACTTCCCACAGCTTATGACGAGAGGAAGATCTGCAGGCAATTCTCCTACACTTGCTTGTCGTTCAACCAGAACCGAACAGAATTGAAACTCCTTGTCTCGAACAGCAAGGTATGAAGAGCGCTCCACCGCAGCGGAAATGATGTAGAAGAAGTTGCGAAGAGCGCTCCATGTCCAATTTTCCTTTGAGGGACGACTGAGCAAGAATTCGTTCGATGGAACATGACAACAGATTGGAGTAAACCAGTGATAACTTTCTAGGTCAGATTAGTACGAATGAGGCTTTGAGAAATGCTTTCAGATCATCTCCACAGATGAGCAGAAGTTCAATTTGGATGGGATTGACGAGAGGAGAAGCTACTGGAAGAGTTTGCGAAAGAACCCCACCACCTTCAGTCGCCGCAACTTTGGAGGCAGATCATTCGTGGCTTGGAATGACTTTTCTGCCGGGAACAGGCTAGAGATAGCCTTCGTTTCGGGTCCGATGGACTTGATGGAGTTCCAGGACTCTCTACATAGACAGGGACTGTCATTTGTGAGGGATATCGTGGACAGAAGTAGACCTTCCTGTAGGTTAACGCCGGGGTGCATGCCAGCCAGACAACCTAAGACTGGCTTTCAGAGAGCGGCGCGAACGCCATGGATTGCCTCAAGTGCGGCCCGGACCTGAACTCAATAGAGAGTTAATCGAGCATCCTAGCACGAAGGGTTCACTGCAATTGTCGTCAATTTCAAACAATTGATGAGCTGAAAACAACAATCATCGACGCCTGGGAAGACGTAGAGAGCGATTCTTGAAGAATCTGATGAACAGTATGCCGAATCGCCTCTTTTAAGTGCTTTCCAAGCTAAAGGGCTGATTTCCTTTTAAGTTTGCTGTAAATGGTGTTGTTTCATCGCTAGATTATTAGGAAAAATTGAACTGTTCACGAGTGGTCGTACAGTTATGAAACGTTGAGTGAACTGATAAGTTCAAAACTAAAAGGTAAACGAAGAACTAGCGCAATGAAAATTGGTGCTCAGAGGTTATTCTTATCTCTGAATCTGATGGGTGGAACAGAAAAAGTCTTTCTCGGCTGCATCTTCTAGTACTGCAAAAAATAGGGTGGTCGTGTAGTTGTGAAACGCAGTGTATTAGGTTGTAACATAAGTTTCCGCTGTTTTCGCATAGGCATTTTCAAGGGCTTCTAGTAAATGAATACTGATTAGATTTCACGCATATCTAGATAACTTTTCAAAGCCCATGATCCCGCGAACATTATGGAATGTGAGACCTATTTTTGCGTCTTATTTTGAAGACGTAATAAACTTTAGAGTGAACCCTTCAAAAATGCAAATTCGGTAACTGCACTTGCATGAATAATAATTTCACCATAACGTTGCATGGGCCCAACCAAATTTGGATGGAACAATCTCGAGGCCATTCTTATTCTGCCTGATACTTTCTCTCTCCGTTTTATCGTCGATCGGTCTCAAGCGAAGGCACCAAACTCGGCAACCCAAAATTTTAATTATGCTGTTTTCTGGAGTTGGAGCGGATTGAAATGGGATTTCTTCCACTGTAGCTACAAACAAAAACCGTTTGCGGACACTAATCGGTGGAATTTCCGTGCAAGTTAGATGCGCTCTGGAGAAACCACAATATTTTGCCACACGGCTTAATTTTGTTGGTCGAACTCTCCATAAAAGAGAACATATAGTAGAGCAATATTTAATTGCTCATTATGTCGGACAAATCTGGCTCCAACAGAATGCAGATTATCAGATCACAAGGAGGTCTGCCTTGCGAGAACCGTTCTGCCAAAGTCGGTGACATCAGTGATCTCCAGCACTGTCCGACTCATTTCTTTGCCTCGCAGTCCGCGGATTTTTGAAGTAGAGGAATCGAGCTCCTGCTGTGGAAACGGCAAAAAAACATGCA
The DNA here is from genome assembly GCA_037903475.1 of Ancylostoma caninum. Classification (NCBI taxonomy): domain Eukaryota; kingdom Metazoa; phylum Nematoda; class Chromadorea; order Rhabditida; family Ancylostomatidae; genus Ancylostoma; species Ancylostoma caninum. The sequence continues at coordinate 13,961 of JBAJFG010000555.1, forward strand.
GCTGTTGTAGTCCATACTCCGATTGGTACCTGCTTCTACATGATTTTCTATAAAATTTTTTTCGTCGAGAATTTCAAAGCAGCGGGAACTTATGTTACAACCTAATACTATCGCAGAATTTGAGCGGGGTAGTGGAGAAGTATGTGTGTTCACATTTTCAACTTTCCGTTCCTCGCGTGGTTTTTCAACAAGACAGCAAGCAATTAGGTTCGAAACATGTTCCTTTCATTCAACCGCACCATCCCACCTCAGAATCATTTTTGAGATTTCTGCTTGGAATGAATCACCCGTAGATGCTGATCACAATGACATTTGTGATTCTGTGAAGAACTTTTGAAGAAACCAGCTTTTGAACCCTAATCATTGGGGATCTTGTGGGCGGGGCCAATGCAGAGTTACAAGGTCATCACCTCATGTTTCCGTTTGCTCGTCAAGCATTAGACGCAGTTTATACTCATATAGAGAGTGGATAAGGAACTCTCACAAGAATGACGAACTTCCACAGATGGTGCGCTCCCAGGAGTCAATTACTCAGACACTGCCTTGGCCCCGCCCCTCGGCTCTGCCCACAGGCTCCTCAAGAATAGAGGCTCGAAAACGGGACTTTTTTGGCTGTTTTACGCGGAATCACATGTATCATTGTAATCAGAAGTTTCCGGAGACACATACAAGTTGCAAAAGCGATTCTGAGGTGGGACGGTGCCTATGAAGTAAGATGAAATTCTGTGAGTATTTAACGACGGCAGCCGCTTAGGTGATTCTGGACACAGAAAATTTAATTTGCTATCATGACTGTGCGAACAATGATAGTGAAAAATTGGAGCACTAAGAAGAGATGTGAGGAAGGCGAGAGAAAAAGGCAAAAGTGGCTCCTCAGATCCCCAGAGGTAAAACAGGTAATGACTCATTACACTATCCATGACTGGTTCGACTAATTCTGGCCAAGACTGCGTAAACTGGTGCGTCGACAATTCAGCGATGTACAGTCGGGTATAAAGTTGGGTTCATTGTTCTGAAAAGAACATTTCCGTAAGCAGGTCATCATTCTTTGCCATATTTCCACAATACGATTCACATGTAGCCCTTCACATGAGATACAACTTATCTCAGCGACAAAATCTTCGCTAGTTTCTTCCTTCGTAACTGTTATCTGACTATGAAGCGTCCCATCAACACGATTCTGAAGCGATAAATCTACTGAAAACCTAATCTGACATCTGTAGATGACTAAATGTCGGATTTTGCAGATGTTCGAATTCGGGACTCAACTATTTCTTTTCAATCTATCATGAGATGCTTTGTTCTTCCTTTGTAACTTTTTATTTGTTTTGCTGTATTTCTCAGGATTCTCAGGCTCCTTTCGAATATTCGAAGATTCGAATTCGAATTTTTCAGCTTTTCAAATAATTCGAATATTCGAATAGAGAAAATTTTGAATTATTAGAACAAATGGCTGCCATTGCTTCAGAAGTGGTCTTGCGATGCATTATTTCACAGAAAATAGGTAAAACAGTCTTGTCATATGCGAAGAAATAGAAATGCACGTTTTCAAATTAACACTCCTGACGGTGTACGTTTAAAGCGAAGTCAAATCTCATTTTCGTATCTATCTAAAAATATTGGAATGGGGAATAAATTTCTGCGGTTTTTCGAAAGCAGAGAAACCACAATTTTCCATGAACAATATCAATCACACTTAATGCGTTGCGAAGCTCCTCATCTCTTCTATCAATGCTGGTAGGAGCCGGGCAGCTTCTCCATGTCTACGAAAATTGCGTAGTTTGGGACGACTAATTTTGCAACCTGCCACCACAACTCTTGGATCACAGTTTATGAAATGAACCAGTCTGACCTTCTGGCTGACGCCGGACTTCCAAACCTCTCCCACTGCTCACTTCGCTTGAATTAATTCATCTCATATCCGCACTAATATAACTTATTGTCCGAGTTTCCCAATGGAAAACCAACTCGGGATGTAGCATTATATTGTTTTCTCCTGCTGCCTTTACTCTACGCCAGTGGACTACTCTGTGCAGAGTAGTAACGTCCCGTCTTGGTGCACAATAAGTTATCGATTGACATAGCTAACTATCTTCCAACGATCTACCGTGGAATGATTACAGAGAATGATTACCATTTCTTGCACATTACTGTTGGTAAAGTGATAAGAGTTAGATTGAGTATATAAAAGGAGGATGGCGAGGAACAGTTAGGCACAAATGAGAAGGGTGAACACAGGACTGGTTTTGATGCTGAACAAAGGGCAAATATGCACATGATTCTGAAGGAGGTTATTGTCAAAAATCACCACTGATGAGATGCGATATCGCTCTCACTTGATGGAGAACTCGTCCTGTAGTGTTTCATCGCTAATTGGCTCAGGAGCGCTCCTGCAGCAACAGATCGCCCTACTCCCCCACTTCTGGAGGCCTGCGCACCCCTACCACACAGTGGGACCTATTTCCAGGCGTTCGCGCACTTTAGGACGCACCCTTGCCACAGTGGTGGACCCGTCTCGTCCACTTCTGGGCGCCGGCGCGCCCTTATCACAGTTGTGGACCCGTCTCGTCCACCTCTGGCCGCCGGCGCGTCCTTATCACAGTGGTGACCGTCTCACTCGCTTTTGGGCGCCGATGCACTCTTTTCAAGGTGGTGGCCCCGTCTCCTCCACTTCTTGGCGCCGGCGCACCCCTATCACAGCGGCGAACTTGTCCGCCCATTTCTGGGCGCCGGCGCAGCCCTTCTGTATTGACTCCTTTGACGGACTCGTTGCACATTGTCCAACCTTCTCCTCGATCCCATACATAGCCCATTCAACCATACCACACCCTTTCCTAGGCTTTTATATGATCTCACAATCACTATCACTGACCAATTGTAGAATGTCGTAACGGTCTGACACACATACATACTCACATACTGACACACATGTAAACATACTAAGCCCGTTATCATAAGTCATGATAGGTAACTTAACAAAGTAGGATGTATATAACTGCATCAGACATGTGGTATAGGCAATGGTAAAAATCCTCCACATTCGAGTATCTTCCTCGTCGTTTTATTGAAATTTGCGCTGAGAAATTGAGCATACCGAATGTGAACGATCACCACATATCGGTTTAGAGTTCTTCGAGGAACGCGTTAGCCAGACATGGATTTTGTCAATAGTTAGCACAAGTGGTGACTTTTTCTCACGTTTCAAGCAACTTCAGCAGATAATCTCCTCCATGCCTCACAGGCTGGGCTGCCAGAACGAGAAGCAACTTCAAAGCCAAATTTGCCCTGTCTAGAGCGGGTGCACAATTTCTGTGCTGTCTTCCCAACAGTAAAGCCTCATCTGCAGACGTTATTGATATCTCTAGCCACTTGAACCACATTTGATCCACCAAGTCAAACGGCAGCCGGTTGCGAGGAGGGTCAGTCTTGTCGACTTGGAGGGTCACGTTTCGTGCAGTAGAAAACAGGGTAAAGCAACAATTGAGGGAGGCAGTTGTGTTGCCGGTAGAGAGCACATCAAAACCTACAAAAGGTCCATAAGGCAAATTAAGCGATGTTCAAATCACCATGAAGAAACAAATTCAAGAAAAAACCGCACGAACTTATCTCCCAACCCAATATCTAAACTATCAACAGATTCTAGGTTTTCTTTACACGTTGTTCACAGAATGTTTCAGATTTCTTTTTGACCCGTCTTTCAGGACGGTGTCTGCAACACTCTGCTGGACAATGCTCTTACCCCGTTTTTAGTCTTTGTTCCGTCGTGCTTCTCGCGCCACTAATCCTTTCCTCTAGGATCACGCATTAAGACAAGCAGTAAAGCTGTTACCCTTCAGAAAAAGTGGCAGAGAATATCATTATAGACTGCTCCAGATAGATGTTAATGGGATATCAATGCACCCGTGGCGGACGCAAGAAGACGCGCCTCCCTTCTCCTCCGAGAATGGGTCACCGTTTTTTTGGAACCAGTTTGCAAAATCCTCCTATATAAAGACTGGTAAGGGTCCAGATTATTCTGGCGTCAGACCATGAGGGTCTTGTGAAATCTTCTGTGCAGTGCAGTGCATAGACAATGGTGGGGGGAGAGATGCGCAGACGTCATACGAAAAACCGATTTATGGAGCGAGATGAGGCTAAATCTTCGCGGAACCCGCAATTTCGAAATCTTTGCACAGTGACTGTCCTACGCTGGCGGTCTCACAGCCAACCGATGAGTCAGAGCTAGCAAGGCTCTAAGGCAGCATATTATACGGAGCAGGATAGCCACTGCTCTTCACTCAAAACCAACTGTTGCACCGCAGATCAGCATGAGCGAGATCCGTGTGCGGCCTGGGAGCTCTCTAGGCCCAGTGCAGCGGTATTACCCGCCGCACTTCCCACATGCCGCACGTTCTCGTCCTAGCATCCGTCCGGAAACTCTGAGCGATTCTGCAGCCACGGAAGAGATTCCAGTTGTACACTCACATGCATGAAAAAAGTGCGTCGTTACAGACCACTGTGACACTTCCTGTGACCAAGTATGTAATTATTCAAATTTTCTGGATAACTCCTAACTTCCTCCCATTGCTCCCGAGATTTGCAAAGGGTAAGGACGCACGGACGATAGGTGTGCCAGGGGCGAATAGTGACAGATATTCTTATGTCGGTGGAGTAGGAGTTGTACTGTGACTCAACGTTGCGGAAAAGCCAGGATACGGGTTCGCAGATGGAGGAGGGGTCTGACATGGCCCAGGTGGGAGAAATGCCAGAATAGGGGTTCACCGATGGACGATGGGTCTGTGGTGGCCAAAAAGTGAGTGAATGACAGGAAACGGTCATGCCGATGGAACGGGGGTCCGCTGTGGCCCAGGTGTGAGGAACACCAGCATTCTGGTGAACTGAAGGGAGGCTGTGGCCTGAAAGTTGAGGGGACGCCAGCATTCGGGTCTAACGAAGGGGGTCTTGTGGGGCCTGAAAGTTAAGGGAACTCCAAGATACGGGTATGCGGATGGAGGAGGGGGTGCGTTGTGGTCTGAAAATGTGGGGAACGCCAAGATAAGGGTTCGCTGGCATAGGAGAGGTCCGCTGTGCTCCTGGTGCGAGGAACGCCAGAATATGGGTCTGTTGTAGCCAAAACTGTGACAATGACAGGATACGGTTATGCAGATGGAAAGGGCTCAGTTGTTAAAAACGCCAGCATTCGGGTCCATCGAAGAGGGGTTGAGTCTGCTGTGGTCTGAAAGCTAAGCGAACTCCAGAGTACGAATTCCTGAATGGTGGAGGGGATGTGCTGTGGTCCAAAAATGTAGAGAACGCCAAAATACGGGTTCGCTGGTTTAGGAGAGGTCCGCTGTGCCCCAGGTGCGAGGAACGCCAGAATATAGGTCTGTTGTGGCCAAAACTCTGGGAATGCCAACATGCGGTTATGACGATGGAGGAGAGGTCCGCTTTCACAAAATTGTGAGGAACGAGAAGATACTGTTGACGGATGGAGGAGGGGTCCCTTGGCCCAAGTATGAGGAATAAAAGAATTCGAGTTCACCGATGGAAGATGGGTCTGATTTGCCCTAAAGTGTGGGAATATCAGGGTCATGCTGATGGAATAGGGGTCCGCTGTGGCCCAGGTGTGAGGAACACCAGCATTCTGGTCCACCGAAATAGGGATGGGTCTGCTAGGGCCTGAAAGTTGAGGGAACTTTAGGATACGAGTTCGTGGATGGAGGACGGGCTGCGCTGTGGCGTAAAAATGTAGGGAACGTCAAGGTAGGGGTTCGCGGGTATAAGAGAGGTCCTCTGTGGTCCAGGTGCTAGGAACACCAGAATGTGGATCTGATGTCCGCTTAATGTGTGGGAATGCCAGGATGCGGTTATGCCGATGGAGGAGAGGTCCGCTTTCACAAAATTGTGAGGAACGAGAAGATACTGTTGACGGATGGAGGAGGGGTCCGGTGGCCCAAGTGTGAGGAATAAAAGAATTCGAGCTCACCGATGGAAGATGGGTCTGCTTTGCCATAAAGTGTGGTAATATCAGGGTCATGCTGATGGAATAGGGGTCCGCTGTGGCCCAGGTGTGAGGAACACCAGCATTCTGGTCCACTCACGGATGGAGGAGAGGTCCGCTTTGGCCCAGGTGTGAATGACTGTGTGAATAGCTCAAATGGCAGGAAAGGCGCCTTAAAGAAAGATATTCGTCCAACAACAATCTCAACTTGAATTACTTCGAGTTCTTACAGCAAATAGTCGACAGTTACTAGATTCATATAAATGATAAGCACGCGCAGAGTTGAGGATGACTAGCCATGGTAGGTCACATTTAAGAAGTGCGGTGACAACAAACGAGGAATGTATCATTGCATCGGAAAGTGAATTTACATGGTGATGTGTAAAAAGAGTGCTCGAGCAAGGCGCATACAAGAAGTCCGGAGTTGGCTAGGCGGCCAGACTGGTAGAATACATGCAACTCATAAGGAGAATTTTGTACTCAAACTCAATTAATTAGTATTTTCGCTTCTTTTTCAATTTCCTAAGGATTTCATAGGCACGAAACTCTTGCACCTAGCTCAAGTGGCTGCCCCACCCCACTTTCTAGCGACCCGTAGGGGCGCTAGTAGACTATAAATTTGTATTAACTTGTTTTTTAATGTTTATCTTTTAAATCATTTATGTTGAGTATTCAACGTTACAACTGGCATTCTCAATTTTTTTCTCCACCCAGTTCCCCAAAGTGGCGGAGACCTCAATTTCCTCCCATCTTACCCCCTCCCCTCCTTCTCGCCTACTTTTTCCTTTCACTTGGTGCACACATAAATATACCTGTAGTAGATGCAAACGTAATCAGCTATTACAATCTTTCACTCTATTTGTCGTGTTGTTATAGTAGTGATTTATCGAGCTTCCTGTGGAAGGAATTATCTGTAACCTAGTCGAAATACGCACATCGCACCCCCACCATGTGTTCCCATCGTGTCTCAACGAAGGAATCAACTTTATTTCTGTCTCCAATCTCCGTAAAAGACAAAACTAATATAGTTTAGTTTTGTCTTATACGGATATTGCAGACCGCCTACTTCTTTCAAATTCGCGTACCTCCACGTAAATTGGCATGAGCTTTCCGAATTGTACTATAATCTTTTGAATTCAGCCGAACAGTAAGCCTTAAGAGGAGGTACCATGGGATTAAAAGTTTGCAGGTGAGAATATGAGCAGCCTCTGTTATGTACATCATTTGAAACAAGTCGCCTTTTCCAGGTGTTTTGTCAGTACTGATCAGTTTTACCATTAAGCAATCAAAGAAAAAATAATCAATGAATAATGATGCATGCTTGTCGTTTGCATTCAGTTGCTCAATTGCTGGGGGTAAATCATAGTATGTAATCCCTGAATTTTGGCGATTTTATCACTAAACCGATTATTTGAGTCATGGATGCTCGAATATAGCGCACCTTGGGGACGCTAGAAAGTGGGGTGGGGCGACCACTTGGAGCAAGTGCAAAAGCTTCGCACTCTCCAAATCCTGAGAAATTTCACAGAAAAAACAAAACTAATCATTAAACCGGCTCAAATATGAAATCCTTTTTATGAGTTGAGAAGTCCGTTCTCCATCGTAGGGCGTATTCGTGCATCCTTCTCACTGCTGGGCTAAAGCAGACGCGTTTTTCATCGGCGGATCTGTATTCTGGCGCTTTTCTCACTGCTGGGCCACAGCGGATCTCTTCACCGTCGGCTGAACCGTATCCTGGTACTCTGCACTTTATTGAGTCATAGCGGACCCTTCCATATTGGCAGACCCGCATCCTGGCGATCCCTACGCCATTGGGCCACGGCGGGCCCTTTCTCCATCGGTGGATCTGTATCCTGACGTCCAGCACCCAATTGGGCCATGGCGGCCCTTCCTCCATCGATGGACCCATATCCTGGCGTCTTCCTCACAGTTAGGCCAAGCCGGACCCGTTATCCACATGCGGACTCGCATCCCGGCATTCTTCACGCTGTCGGACCAAAGTGACCCGCATCCTGGCGTTCTCCATTCCACATGAGGCTGCATGAATTCTTTTTCCGTCGGTGGACCTGCATCCTGACGATGTTCTCACGGTTCTGCCGAAGCGGACCCTTATTCTGGTGTTTCTCCTCACAATGAGGCCAAACCGCACCCGTTCTTCGTCGGCGAAGCCATATCCTAGCGCTTTCACCACTTCTGCCCATGGCACATCTGTTTTCTATCGGAGCACCAGTACTGTTTGTAAATCTCGATAGTAATGGTCAAGGCATGGGAGTTGCTCAGAATTTTTGATCAACTATTTATTGGTTGATTGGTTACACAATGCTCATGCTTTGCTGAATTAAACGCTCCATTTCAGCAAAGCATGAGCGTTGTTCAACCAATCAACCAATAAATAGTTAATCAAAATCTGCACCGAGACCTCAGCAGGGAGATGCGGCAGAAGCATCCACCAATTGAGGCGACCGCTTACGTTCAGCCACTTCCCACCTTCCGAGACGTTAGAGAGTCCTCGTGTACTCAGTGAATCCGCCCATCTCTTCATTAGAAGAGCCTACAAAGTGGCAGCGTCGCAGCAGTGGAACGGTGGTTTTCCTGCTGCGTATATTGTGCAGCCTGAAAGCTTGTAAGCACTCTCTCACCCCTATGCCGCGAGACCGCCAGCGAAGGTGACGAAATTACCACTCGTACATGCAGGACAGCCAGGAGTGACCTAACTGGTGAGTCCCGAAACGAACGTGTCTGAGTCCCTAAAAATCGGCCGTTTCTTCTCGCAGTCTGCGCCTCAAGATTACCGGAGTGCCGCCGCGTTGTAAGCACAATATGTCTAGGCGCTCTAGCCCCCTTTTGACGCTTTGTTTCATAGATTCGAATAACCGAATATTTCAACCTTTTGAACAATTCGAATATTCGAATAATCGAATATTTTAACTTTTCCAATAATTCGAATATTCGAATAATCGAATATTTCGGGTTTTATTTTTGAACTTTTGAATTATTGGAATGCTTGATTAACGAAAATTTCGAATTATTCGAATGTTCGTTCGAAAATATTCGTTCGAATACCAATGTATAGTGGGCAGGGATTTTTTCCTCTGTTGCATAATACTACGAATTTGCGCAAATCAAACCGATTGTTTTTTTTTCGATCGCATTGATTCCAAATGTTTCTTGTACATTCAATTGATATTGGTTACAGTTTCATTTTCATATGTTTTTGTGTTGTGTGTTTCAGTTACAAATTTGAGTTTGACGGAAGATCTGTTCTGTTCAGTGCGTGCAGAACGCTTCAAAATTTGTTAACAAATCATACATCATAGGAGTTCGCTGATTATGACTGCTTCACAAAAGTGTAACTCTAGAAAGAGCGTGCTTACTCGACTGAGCACGAAGTCCCACGCATCGCACCACGCATGTCAAACAATTGGGCACATTGTCGCAGATTTGTTATGTGTGTAAGTCTGCGGTTTTCTGCTCCTAAGATACTATTCATTCTTGATCGAATCGTTGCAACATCGAATAGTATCAGAATTAATTACGCCGAGGATTCGATGAACTCAAACTTGGCGCACCTCGGATCTGATGATTGGCGCTTAAAGGCAGAGGGCCACCTCGTTCTGCCTCTTGGATTTACCATTAATCCTAGACCTTCTCATCATGTTGATCCCTGGGATGTACATCAACAGGCACAGAAGCGACGAAATCCCCATTTTTGAAAGGCTGGAACTGGATAAAAATTTGGAGCCCGGAGGCGGATCGCTCCAAGCTGTGCTGGCTGCCTGCCACGGCTGCCGCGTCGGTCAACGAGTCTTGGCGTGTCCAATCGATAAGATCAACGGCTTCACATGTCAACTCGGGTTGGCGAACTGTTACAGACCCCGTCCTGGAAGACGGGTTTATAGACCATTCCGAGACAATTTATGTATACCGTTGGAAACACCGCGCCGAGTAGATGTAGAATCTACTGTTAGCTGAACTACGAAGATGAGATGGACCCCTGCCTTTAACGTTGCAGCTGGATCTGGACTTTTTAATCATGTGAAACTTAATCGAAAGCAAAAGTATGAGCCGATCCATTTTCCTTCAACTGTTTTGTTAACACCTTCATTTTTTGAGTTCGCGATATGTCTTTCTTTAATCTTTCCACTATTCAGTGCTTGTAGTACATATTATGCCAAGGAACACAGTTTTCAAATGCTCTTCATTCATGAATTAATTTGTGAAACTCCACAATTGAAAAGAGTTTCTGCACTAGGGACGGAAAGCACTCTCTATGCATTTATCTATACAATTGTGAAATTTTACAATTGGAACGAATTTCCTGGACTAAGGGCATAGTCCACCGTCAACGCAAGTAGTTTTGCACTGGTTGCAGGTTGGACCCATGAAGTAGATTTGATTCCCGGGTTTGCCCACACTGTAATATCAACTAATACTATTATTGCATCATAGGTTATTCTAATTTTTCATACGACACTCACCCCTGTCCATACTGGCAAACCACATTCCATTTTTTCCCACCGCAATTGGCGACTGCGCAGCCCATGTCAGCATTAGTGTCCCAAACCATCTGAACATGTTCATGTTGTCTAGAAACGTTACCAGCAAGTGAGAGCTTTTGACAAACCCTGGCAAAGTGTGCAATATTGAACTTTGGTAGGAGCAAATTTTGGCTGCCTGTCTGTTGGTCCAAAGAACCTGTCTCAGTTTCATTGAACCACTTTCCCATGGCCTAGAAGAAAGTTAGGCTTATACAGCTCAGAAAAAAGTGGTTGAATTGCAGCTTATAGTTTCATCAGAGGACGATGGAATGGACAATGATAACGGGTTCATCAAGTGAACACAACAAAATCTGGGAAGATGCTAATATTTCTCAATTCGTGAGCTGAGGGCAGCTTCTCAGTCGTTTGCCTTTTCGAAGACACTTTCGTCTCAGAAAGTGTGCACATCAATTAAGGAATCCAAGAAGGAACCTGGATAGCGGCTAGCCTCCTATTTTCCGCGGTTGCCATGAACCAATTAACATTATCAGCTTTCGGTTCTGCAGACAACGAGCAATCTTTAGCAGTCTCCCAGGCCTTTTTCTCAAGATCACAATTATATTTCTGCTGAAAAAGACTAATCATAATCTAAAAGACTTGCGAAGGTCTCATTAAATGTGTCTTACAAGAACACCTATTTACTCACGAATTTCTTCATTCGCGGACACTGACGGGTCTTATTCTTCTTTCCGATCATGACCTCTCCCTTAGCTGTAGCTGCTCTGTAGAATAGAAATACTGTGACTTATGTACATCGCCTACTTGCTTGCTTATACGAAGTTCGAGAGACGGGAGTGCCAAAAACTAGGAAGGAAATTCAGAATGCAAATACCGTATTTGATTGTGCACTTTCAGGAGTTCTTCTCTAGCTGGGTCTCTGTTCATCTCGTCTTGAGTGCTGTCGCAGTGCTCTAAGAAACAATGGATTTTACTTGGAAATTTGGAACAAAAAAAGTGCCAACAAAACTAGAGAAACTACATAGTTGGTTCAAAGTATTTGAAAATGTTCAAACATTAAGGAAGACTATTCTTGTTTTATACCTCGACCTTGGTTTCAATCAAGGACAGCACCTGCTATCCAAATTCGAATTATTCCAGTTGTGTAGTGATTTTGAAGCGTTTTTTTTTTCTCGAAACGATGCGCGAGATTTGGGGGAATGTATCTTGGGGGACTAAGGCCCGTAGTAGAGTGTCAAGGCGGTGAGATCAGCTGCGTGCACAACTCGTCGCCACATTTGGGGCGATGGTCGCACGCGCGACGACCTTCTAACAGCAGGAATGGAAGATCATCACCATCCGTGGCGGTACTGCGAGCACGTATGTGCGGGCCGTTGATCTCATCGCCCCCCCCCCCCGGGGGGGGGATGATCGCCATCGTTTGGCGACTAGATAGTGAGCGGAGCGAAGAGACGCCGAGTGAAGTACTCGGAGCATCTCACTCGGGGTATGGTGATGGTGTGAAGGTACGTATAATCGGGTGCGCGAATTGGACAGAATGCATATGAGACTACGGAGTCTGGCACGTTGATTTTCGCCAAGAACAAGCTCGAACCGTGCACGACTTGTCAGAAACACAGAGGTGCTTCTGGTGCTTCTGACAAGTCGTACTCGCTCTAGCTTGTTAGCCGCAATGGTTCATAGCTGTCTCACACGCTAAAATAGCCCCGAAGTGATGTGGGAGTACATGGTTACACGTACATTTGATCACTTTTCATGTACCGCCCGTCCGATTCACCGTGGCGATGATCACCATACTCCTCTGCAACGCGATGTGCGACCATCGCTCTGAAGGTGATGTGCGATGATCGCACTGGACTTTTCACTACGGACCTAAGTTTCCAGAAGAAATGCCAGTTTTGAATGCCTTTGCCCTGCTATTAATCAAGAATATTGATGGCAATCAGACAAAAAGGTATTTTTGTCGCTGCAAACTGTTTATTTTTGCATGGATAGAACAGCAATATTACAGTGGACGGCAGTGGTGGTGGCCCATTCGCGGCCTCGAGAAGGACGCAGCGCGACCGCGCCGCGCGGGCCGGAATGGATGTCGTTGCCGCCTGAGTGCTATTTCTAGGGTCTTTTCTTCCCAATTTGCTTGAAAATCTTTAAATCGGGTAGAAAAGCTGCTAGAAATTGCATAAAAGCAGCAGAATACATAGGTTATGGCGCGCGCGGCGCGGTTGCGCGACGTCCTTTTCGAGGCCGCAGATGGGCCAACGCCATTGACGTCCAGTGTAAATAAATAATAAAGAATGGAATCAAAGACTTCAATAAAGGAGTAGGAAAAATTGGCTGTGAACTAACCAGTAACTTGGGGATTTCAAATGCAAAATGAGTCTGTACAGAAACCAGCACCCACTTTGTGGTGTCGGGCCAGGCTTCTTTGTGGTAGTAGTAGTAGTAGTAGTCGTCGTCGTAGTCGTAGTAGTAGTAGTAGTTGTTGTTGTTGTGCCAACGGTTGGTGGAACTGCTGTTTCATTTCCTGGGTAGCCGGCCGCGCACAATCCTTTCTTTTTTAGGCATTTCGATTCTTTGAATGTTGTACACTGGTAATCTCCTTCGCAGCTCTTTCCCACTTCATATATTGCTTGCCCTGTGGTGGCGGCTCTGGAAGTAAAATGATGTGGATTTGTTGGAGAATATAGAAAGTGTCGTCCACATCTGCTACTCGGACCTTCGCTGACTCTGACGCCATTCTCCTTCAGAACAATGATTTTTGTGGAATCACGTAGGTTATCATTTCTGCCCACTACTGACTTATCACATACAGGCTCTGCCATTCAAAATAACACCATGAATTTCAAACATTAGGAATGATTTGGAAGTCTTCACCTCGCATCATAATTCAGCTTCAGTTCAAGTTCTAACATACAGTTGGAAAATGCGAAGACTTTCATTCAACATTGTATCCGCGACATTGATATTAAATGGAGCAGAATCGTTAGAGGAACTTCCAAGAAGAAATCATAGAGACGGTTGAGGAGCCTTCATAGTACAATATCAAAAAGCAAAATGAGCCTACTTGCCGTAAACCATGCATGCCATATGAAGGACCCCATTGCAGTTCTTCTGTGCACAGCCAATCCTTGTTGACAATCCATTTGCCAGCTGAAGTGCCACGCAAGAAATTTATTTTTAGAAGCAAACTAACAAACAGGCACATACCACGGCAAAATTCTCTAAACCAGTTTCGAAAGCGGCATTTTCATTCAGTCCTACTTTTTCTACATCACTCCACCATTCCTTCACCTGTTCCTTGAATAATGGTGTTGGATTGCACGTGGTTAACGGTTTACTGAATTCATGTTTTTGGAGATGCAATAATACATCATTGAAGAAAGGTTTACTCTTCTGAAAAAAAATTAAGCCGCCGAAACGTACGGAGCTTTCCACCTACCATTTTTGGATGTCGTTTATTAACATTGAGTTCCTGTAAACGAAGCTTACCTGGCGTGAACCATTGACAATGTTTCCTCCACTTTAGCATCTAATTTCGGTTTGTCGACGCATTGGTCCACTGCTTTCTGTGCATAGTTTTCCAGAATACAGTCCCAATTCTGAAGAACATAGAAAAAACCTTCATCGAGACAGATTATAAATTGAAGGGATATTTTCAGCTTCTTTGTAATCTTATGTTCCTCTCTATTTTGAAGGAGGGATCTTACCAGTCTGTAAATGTTCTTCCCAGCGGGACACATAGTGTTATTTTTGTTGGATGCAGTTCCTAGCCCGAGTTTTGATCTTAGCTCGTTAACTTGGATAAGATAGAGGTGTCTTATCTCATTAGTTTGTCCAAAGTTCCAGCATTGGAAATCTAAAACAACTAGATTTTTTATGAAAATGATGCAGTTACTGTGATAATCAATTAAATTGGTGTGAACCACATTCCTTATTCGTTAACTCTGCAATCAGATAGCGGTCTTGCCTTACTGGTGCGAGATATGATGATTAATGGTGGTAAATCGTGGAAAGATATAATCCTCCACAGGGGTTGATTCCCGAAAGAAATTTGATTCCTACTTTTTCAGGCGAATTATGGTTAATAAACAAAAATCGTCTCAAGAATAGTTTTTTTTTTGTGAAGATGGTAATGACCTCTGCAGTATAGTTCGGTACACGTCAGCATGAGTTCCTAGAAAATTTTCAAACCAAGTCTTGAAGAGTGCTATATTATTTTATTCTCAATAGGAAAAATTTCGTCACCTGTTGTGGCAAAGCTGCCAGTGACGAACACGGCAAGGACCTGAATATGGTCACTAGAGGAGAAGTCTCATTTAGCGAGGGGCGAAGGAACTCACCACTGAGAAGCGCATTGGTCCGGTTTGATGTGGCGTGCAATGAGCAGGCCTTTTTATATCCATTTCGGCGAGCTTTTTAAACATAACCCGTGTATCCAGGATCGATAGATTTCTAGTTTGTTCCCGAAAAGTTGGTTTGAAATCTGATTTTTTTTTAAATTTTTGATGGGAATAGAGAGGCAAACAATGCAGCGGTTGCGCTTGGAGGTACTGTATTTCGCGCGTCATCCAGCTACAACATTGAATTTTACGAACTGGGAATTGTGCGACTAAGCATGTTCCATTATTTTTTCAGCTATTATTACATTTTCTAGAGCTAATTTAGTTTTCATGAGCGCACATCACTCCAAAGAACGCGGAATGACATTTTGCTGATTTTTGTGATTACAACGTTTGCACGTGCTGTTTTGCCGACATTTTTCAGCCAAACTGGTGCTGGTGCGTCTTGTTCTGGAGTACAGGTAAACATTCTTGGATGAGCTCAGGCATTCTTTTTTATTAAGACTTTCGAGTGTTTGACTTGCTTGGCTTCTACTTTAACGACGACCAACTCCATAGACCTTTTCTTCAAGCGCGAAGGATTTGCAGTTTCGGAACGAATATCAGGTGAATGTGATATTCTAAGTCATGAAGCAACCAGGTTCACTTGACCATTTTAGTGTTAC
The DNA here is from genome assembly GCA_037903475.1 of Ancylostoma caninum. Lineage (NCBI taxonomy): Eukaryota > Metazoa > Nematoda > Chromadorea > Rhabditida > Ancylostomatidae > Ancylostoma > Ancylostoma caninum. The sequence goes on from JBAJFG010000555.1 coordinate 29,442, forward strand.
TTACACGACAGACGGATACATGTTAATTCCTAGGAAACTTGATCGAAGCGATCATTTGTTATGAGAAGTGTACTACATATTAGAAGCAGGTTGCAACTTCGATCTCGAATCCATATTCAAATCCTCTGTATGTAGGTTCTTATGATTTAGTTACACCTGTTTATTCCGTTCAGATTTCAAATGAAGCACTTATGTATGTACGAACTTAGAGCGATACATGATACCTTTTCCTCGGCACAACGCCCTGTTGTGCTGAGAAAGAAAGAGGGAAATTACTTTTTTATTGTCCTTTAAGCATAAGGAACAGCGATCCATTCTTACCAGTCAGCCTTTCTATTCATGCATGACTCTTGTCTTGTAGTACTTAAGTGGGGACATAATTTCGTATTGAAACGGTGTATGCGCTGTAGATACTGCGGATAGGCGGCGTCGAGCGTTTTGCCTCGAAAGGACTGTGCGACAGATCTTTGCAAAGGATCATTTGGATAAAGTGGCCAATCACAATGCTCAATCGCAACGCCCTTTTCAGCGCTTCACAGCCTGTGATTGAACAGGGAAGGATACTAGCGAGGTTCGACAACTCGTAATGAAGTGTATATTGACAAATACAGTTTTCGATGCTGATCTCAGATCCATTTTCCTTATCTACTGTAGAGCTTTCTGTGAAGAGCTACGTGGCAAGATTTCAGCTTTTTCAGAGTTGCCAAAATTTCGCCTTCTGGCTATATTCTGCTAAAAGATCGTGGGGACCTATCTGGATTCAGAACAGAAGCATTGACCAGTTACAACTAGTTCACAAGTTTGATATGGTTTTCGCGCACATTTTCAGCTGAATATAACTCAAAAGTTGGATTTTGCCGGCCGAGACTAGCCGATATTATAGGTAACTCTTCTCAGAGAGCTCCGAAGCAGATAAAGATAACGGATTTGAGATTAGCATGAAAAACTGCACATGACAGTGTACATTTCGTTACATGTTGTACACCCCCTGGTATCCTTCTCTGGTAAGAGTGTTCGCTTTTTCTTTCACTATTTGCTCGACCTTCCACCAAGCGAATGAGACCGTTGCAACATGATGAGCGATTCTGATATTGATGCAGAGGTGTGTGTGCGCTAGCTAGGATGTAGTGAGGAAGATGAGGATCTCCCAACTCCGTCCTGACCTGCTCTACTGCATCGTTGCTGTGTTTTATCGTCTGCTTACAGGAAGCGTGTCACCTCGTTTCATGGGCTGAAAATACAAACAGACTCTAGACAGACTCCTCCTCACGCTAATTGCAAAGATGTACGCCAAAACGCTTAATAGTGACAAAAACCCGTTTTCAGAAGGCCCGAATGCGCAGTTCACGGACCACTTCGGCGGAGCGGTCCGTAAGTGTGCTGGCTACCCGCCACGACAGCATTGTTGGCCAACACGTCTAGACGTGTCCGATCGATGAGGCTAACGGTATCATGCGTCCACTCGGCTCGACAAATTGCTACAAATCCCGTCTCGAAAAACGTTCAAAAATAGGGTTTAAAGACCTTTTTGTAACATTCTAGGTATACCGCTGGTTCAGCGTCTCGAGCAGATTCAGAATCTGGTAAAAGCTCAGACACGGAAACGAAGTGACACACCGCCTTTAAAGGCAGGGGCCCACCTCATTCCGCCTGCTGGAGGTATCACCATATCTTAGACCCTTTCGCTATGATGATCCTAGTGATGTACATCAATAAGGTCAAAAGTTACGAAAACCTTTTTTTTGTAACGGTTGAACTGGCTAAATTTTTGGAGCCCGGAGGTGGATCGCTCCAAAATCCTATTGTTGGGCTGGCTGCCCGCCACATATGCAGCGTATCCAACCAGTCTCGGCATGTTCCAATCGATAAGATCAACGGCTTCACACGTCAACTCGGGTTGGCAAAGTGTTACAGACCCCGTCCCGGAAAACGAGTTTAAAGACCGCCTCGAGACAATTTGGGTATACCGCTGGAATCATCACGTTGAGGAGATGCAGACTCTGCCACGAGAATGAGGTGGATCCCTGCCTTGTGTCACCTCAGAGACCAGGTTCGAGATTTTCACGTCAGCCGAGTATATGCGAGCAGCTGACCGTAATGATGCACCTTTCAGCTCTACTTTTCAGAAAAGCGTCTCCATAGGTTACTGGATTCTTCGGCCGAAAATCTTGAAATTCTCGGCCAGTGGACGAGAGGATTCATTTTTTACCAGAAGCTTGCTGAAGGTGCGGCACGGTTTTTGAACACTACAAGACTTCTCCGATCGAAGGTAGGGTAATTTATAGTGGATGCGTGCGTTTGACAAGGATGCGTCCATGTGATGAAGAATGGGGTCAGTCGCATACGCTGAGACAGCTCAGACGCACTGTTTATGGCGTCGTGGGGCATTCGTGGCGGCACCACAGCGTGGCGCATAATTACTGTCCAACAATAAAAACAGAGCAACAATCACATGGAAGCACATTCGCCAACGATCTCTTCAGTCATAAATCACTACCACTTCAGGGGAGGAACGGCAGTAGTTTCCTTCAATGGCCCTTCCGTTGCCTTGAATGGGCTCGTTGCGATTCTCACCCCGTCAGCCGGTTAACTAGAGGTTCGAGGGAGGAGCTGGTATCAAATCTACCGTACCTCATTAACTGACTACAGCCTAGGCTCCACCCGTCACCCGCCCTCATGCCACGCTGTCACATGCGATCATCGCATCGCGATATATGGCTCATATGAAAGCTTTTGGCAGGCGACATTTCCAAATATCGGGTGGTAGAGCCTGTTTAATGTTACGTTTGAATGTAAATTTACATATAATTCACAACGTACATTTGAAGCGTTCTAAAAATTAAGTTTGTGGAATTCCTTCTAAGTCAGGTTTTCTCGTTAAATTTTTACAGACCGCCCGTTCTATTTTTATTTCTTATATTATTAATCTGAGCATAATTCTTAGGTATTCATAACACCGATATTTAGGGTGACCTTAGCTCGTTCACTACACTGTTTTAGGTGAGGGCTGTCTCGGAGGCATAATTACTACCGCGGCTTCGCGAAATGGCGAAATATAATTGCGGCGGCGAAAGGAGAAATATAATTGCGGCGAGCGACAACCGTAAGCCCCGCCTCTCAGCTATGGGAATCTTAGCTGTAAGACGTCTGGCGCGACGCCTAGGCTGAGGGTACCGGCAGAGGCGTTAGGATTCCTTCCGTCCACTTGGTATACAATAGCATCGAGGTTTGCATCAAACTGCCTAAGCAGAGACGGACACGGCGTTCGATGCAATAAAGATTTTAAAATGTGTGGTTGAAAACATTATTCGGAGATGCTTCTTGTAAGAAATTGCATAAGTGGTTTTGGCGTAGTCTCGACGGACGTTGCGGGCTTCTCCTTGCCTCTGCGGCTTCGACCAACCCCTGCTGTTCCTCTCTTTAACCGGTGCCCAAACGGAACAATTTCTTCATCAAGACCAGTAAAGGAGAAGGTCATTTACGACTTCTACTCGGATCTCTTGGATAGCAACATTTATCTTCCTACATGTTATCTTAGAGAAGACAGATATGTTGTCCCATATGTTCTCTCCTCCGAAGTCCGGCATGCCATCATGTCGATGAGGAATCGCACAGCATCGTGCCTCGATAGTGTTTGACCAGAACATCTGAAGAACCTACCGCCAGTTCTTATCAGCAAACTGGCTAGGCTTTTCAAGCCATGCTTGACGGAATGCAAGTGACCTAACCAGTGGAAAACCAACAGGACCGTGCTGGTGTACAAGAAGGGCCCACAGGACATTGGCAATCATAACGGGTCTGCCTGCTGTCCGTCGTCTACAAGCTTTTCGCTCGACTGATAATGAACAGGATCGGAATGGCCGTGTGTGCAAGCAAGGTTTTGAAAAGAATTCAGTGCAATAAATCATGTATACACGCTCACTAGACTCATGGAAATGTCGCGAGAGTACAAATTGCTCCTCTATCTCACGTTCATAGATTTCAAGAAGACCTTCGACTCCGTTGAGACAGAAGCGGTCCTGGGAGCCCTGACCAACCAGGGCATACCTACGCATGCATCAAGATATTTCATGAGCTCTACAGCAACTTTACGACCAGCATTTTCCTATTCTACAACGATATCACTGTCAACTTCGAGAGTGGGGTTTGACAAGGTGACACCGTTTCACCTAAACAGAAGAAAGACCATATCCATATGCACTAGCTAAGTACAACTAGGTCGGGAAGTCAAAATGATGAACGACCTCACTCCAGAGCTGGGCAGGAGAAGACGAGCGGTTTGAGAAACTTATAAGAGCATCGAAGACATAATGGAGAAGGCGAAGAACACCACTCGTACGGGCCCACTTCCATGCCTATCCCTTCAACACAGCAGTTTTGTCTGCTTTAACGTACGCCTCAGAAACATGGGCGTTACGCAAGCAGAATGAGAATGCGGTCAGCTCGTTGGACGTTCCAACGTGATTCTAGGCCGACCTCACGAAAGTGAGGTCTGGAATACGGAGCTTCACCCTACGCCAGCAGTCGAAGATTGGGGGCACTACCGCTTACCGTTGGGTTAGATCAGGTGGGCCTGGTACGTGATTTGTCTTAACGACAACCGTTGCAAAAGAGCCGTCCGCCAGTAGACTCCACGGAATCTAGCGCACAACTGGAAGACCACCGATCCGATAGTCAGACTTCTCCACAACGTTCTTCAAAGTAAAGAAACGATGCTTCGTCGGACGGACAGAATAGACAACTCTGGCACGCGAGAGGGACAAATGAGAAGATTGCAGGCGCCTGCTCGGTAACACGAAGATCAATCGAAGTCAAGGTGATCAGTGTGATCAACTACACAGAGAATTTGTCTACAATTGAAATAAGACAATCTTCACATAATAAAGCTCCAAGCAGTCATTCTTCTGCCCCATTATCGCGGCTCGAAGCTTGCTCCCCCGAAAGCTCGAAAATTTGAGAAATTTTTCCCACTCCCAAAGACATGTTGATTCCTAGAAAAGCGAAACTCTGTAGAGAAATAGCGCTGGTCGTCGTTCATGAAAATACAGAAAAGCGTTTGCTGATTTCGAGTCAGGCAACTCCAGCACGAGGTCTATTTCACCCTACTTTTACACGAATTAACGGGTCCTGCAGACGAATCCCGCGTTGGCGATCGATTGATTTGCTTTCCACATTTCATTTTTGAACCGTTTCATCTCTTAACCTGGCACTTAAAGGCAGTGTGTCACCTGTTTTCGTGTCTGAGCTTTTACCAGATTCTGAATCTCCTCGACACGCTGAGTCCAACGGTATACCGCAAATGTTACAAAAAAGTCTTTACCCCTACTTTTAAACGTTTTTCGGGACGGGATTTGTAACAGTTTGTCGAGCCGAGTGGACGCGTGAAGCCGTTGATCTCATCGATCGGACACGTCTCGGCGTGTTGGCCAACGCTGCAGACGTGGCTGGCAGCCAGCACATTCTTGGACCGCTCCGCCAGGTGGTCCGCGAACTGCACTTTCAGACCCTTCGAAAACGTGGTTTTCGTCATTTTTATGAGCTTTGACGTACATTTTTGGAATTAGCTAACGAGGAGATCTAGGCCCGTAGTAAAGTGTCCAGTGCGATCATCGCACATCACCTTCAGGGCGATGATCGCACTTCGCGTTGGAGAGTAGTATGGTAATCAGCCACGGTGAATCGGACGGGCCGTACATGAGAAGTGATCAAATGTACATGTTTCATGTATTCCCACATTACTTCCAGGGCTGTTTTAACGTGTGATACAGTTATGAACCACTACGGCTGACAAGCTAGAACGAATACGACTTGTCAGAAGCACCAGGAGCACCTCTGTGCTTCTGACAAGTCGTGCACGATCGATCGAGCTTGTTCTGTGCTGTGGGCGAAAATCAACATGCCTGAGTCCGTAGGCTCAAATGCATTCTCTGCAATTCGCACACCTGATCATACGTACCTTCACACCATCACCATGCTCCGAGTGAGATGCTCCGAGTACTTCACTCGGCGTCTCTTCCCTCCGCACACTATCTAGTCCCCAAACCATGGCAATGATCGCCCTCCAAGGCGATGAGATCAGCGCCCCGCATACACGTGCTCGCAGCAGGGCCACGGATGGTGATGATCTTCCATTCCTCAGCATTGGAAGGTCGTCGCGCTTGCGATCATCGCCGCAAATGTGGCAACGAGTTGTGCAGGCAGCTGATCTCACCGCCATGACACTTTACTACGGGCCCTAGTTTCTGTTGGTATTTTCAGCTCACGAAACGAGGTGACACACTGCCTTTAATTGTGACGTTATTCAGTCCTGCGCAAAAAAACTCTGCCGTCCCGGCACCGAACTCGTGGGTAAATGTCAGCCCTGCAGCCGATTTCTCGTATGCCCTGTCAATCAATAGTGTTTTTACACGTAATGATATGTTATTTCTTGCTAGCAAAAGCAGGCCGTCATTGGTCACATTGTTATAAACAGGGTCAAGTATAAAGATGGGAGAAACTGACCCTCAATGCGACCCGCTCCATTCCCTCGTCCGACCCCTACCTTTTCACGAACCTCCCCCTCCCCCTCCCCTCTGCTCCCGCATGTTTTCTCTGTACACTGAAAACTTTCAAGGAGGAAGACACAGACACAATGCATTAGAAGCACAGAATTACAACAAAAATAATTCTGAACACGATATGCATCATTCCTTAACCAGTCGGACCACTCTACCAGCAAGAACGGCCATGTCATCACGTGTCAAAACGGGACTGATTGGCAGCGCATGCCAGAAATCAACTTCAGCTCCGGCATTTGCTTCAGGCCCGCGCGTTTGCTTCCCCACGCCTTCAAATGTTCGCACTGGTCGCAGTCGCTCCAGAATTAAAGGCAAGGTTCGGGCAAAACTCCATCTCCCGAGATTCTACTGGATTCATAGCCCACAACGACGCCTTGGACGAAAACTGTGGGAAAATTCCAAAAAGGTTCCACAACAAACGCTTTCCATCGACCAATTTCGGTACGGCGTTTGCGGGTATGCGGCGTCCATGCTTTAGAGTGACGTTATCCGTTGCACCCTACATGCTGTCTGTTGTGGTGTTGTAAGAAAAAATTCATATTCAAACGACCAGTGTTCCGTTTGATGGGGTGGGGAGGGCCTCACGAAGTGTCCGTTAGGCTGTGTGTATCCATCGTTGTTCAGTGTGCACGCGCGCAGCCTATGTCGGTTGGAGAGCGTTTTCCCACGGCTATCGTAATCCTCGGAGCTTATATTGAGGTCTCAAACTTGAGGCGTTTGAAAATGAAGTGAGAATCTGCCTGCAAAACGTGTCAGTTCATCGAAAATTGGGGTGACTCAGACCTCGCGCTGATCTCCTCCGACTCGAAATCAGCAAACGCTTTCCACTCTGTTCGTAGAGCTCGATCAGCTTTATATTATCCCAGAATTCCAATTTTCTATGGCTTCATATGTTTTTGGGAAATCCATACGAAATCGATCGACGAATTTCCTCCGAGCGGATGAGGGACAATCGCTATGTATCATTGCCATCTCCTTCCAGTGTCAAAGGAGTAGCTTTTGAGCAGAGAAAGGGTGGACAAGATTATCAGAGAATGTTTAGTTCTTCGGTAAGATTATGGACGCCCTCGCACAGCAGTATCGGCGGCAATGAGAATTCATGGCCTGGTTTTCCAGTTTAATTTGTAAGAAATCAAGACCATGGTATGGCCTTTCGGTATATCTTTCGCAAAAGCTCCATTTCACACCAACATGAGACAAAAAACATGGAATAAGATTGAAGTCAACTCATTTTAGAGAGTGGATTTACTGAAATCGAGCGCGCCTCTGACATGACTACAACGCTCCGTTATAACTACGTCTGAATCTTTTCATCAGATAAGTTTGAGACAATGAAAAATGCGAGCCAGCCAAAACATTGTTTCTCAACTATTTTGTCGACACTATCCGTTTCTAACTTTTCGATCTGCCTTTCTTTTAGCTTTACACTCCTAGGGCTGGTAGTATTAGGGTGGTAAGAAAGTCTTGAGCCGATTTTTTTGAAAGTTCCAGAACTTTTGATTATTGATCGGTACCCGTGACCTACCATGTGGTATCGTAGAGCAAACTCGGGGCTTCTCCACGGTAGGCATATATAGCCGAATTTGCTTTCCTAACTTTAATTACGACGTCAATTCCAAAAGAGGTCCTCCTACCCAAGATCAGTTCTTCCTTCATTGACCACACCGAAAGGAGTTTCTGGAATAACTGATTACTGGAGATGAGAATTGTGTCCTCTACGATTCTAACATACATCTTGCCATGTGGCTCCGTCGTGCAGAAGATCCACCAAATCGCACCCCCACCCAAACAAGTGTTTCCTTTGCTACCTCTGGAATTCGCCAGGAATGTCGTATTGTAAGCTGCTCCCGCAAACATACAAGGTCATCAGTAACACATACGCCAATCAGTTCCGGAAGGTCGCAGATGCTGTTTGAGAAAACTGGCCAAGACGAGTTTTTTGTACACCTATGCCATGGTGACGCTAGGCCCCATTTTGCTTAAGGGACCCCTGAAAAATAGGAGGAGCTGGGTTGGGACACGCTTCCCCACTTAGCGTATTCTCCTGACGTTGCCACTTCGGACTGTCACTTATTTCATTCCCTCGAGGCATTCCTGGCTAAGAAAAAACTCGTGGAACGGAGGTCAGCGATTTCTTTGGCTTCCAGTCTTCCCAGTTCTGGGAGAAGGGGAACGCTGACCGGTTAGGTGGGACACAGCAGTGACTAGCTGTGGCTATTATATTGTTGAGCAAATTCCACTGTGGGCTGAGTAAGAAAATAAAGCGCAAAAAAAGTCCAAAACGGCTCAAGACTTTCTTACCACCCTAATATAATACTATTGTAAGGAACACGTCTTTCAAATGCTCTTCATTTATGAATCAGTTCGTGAAATTTCACAATTAGGACGAATTTCTACACTAGGGGCAGAAGGCACCGTCTATACATTTGCCGCCGTTCACGCCGCCGCATTGGTTGCAGGTTGGACCCATCATGCAGATCGTATCTCCATATTTACCGACCCTGGAAGAGCAGCTCTAATGGTTCTTAAATCAGCTACCGTTTTACTTTCTTTCTGAATCAATGCTTACTTCGGTCCATAGCGGCACACTACGTGGTACTTTTTATTGCACTTGTAAGCTGCGTAGCCGATTTGAGTATTAGTGTCCCAAACCATCTGAAAAGCAGTATTTTCTGCTTCACGTAAAATGATTACCAGTAAATGGGAGCCTTCGACCCACCTTTGCAAAATGCGTTATGTTGAAGTTGGGCATGAACAAATTTTGACTCCCTGTTTTTTCGCTCCATATGGCCTCAGGTAATTTTATTGTAGCAGTGTTCCACGGCCTAGAACAGAAATCTCATGTACTTTTAGAAAGTGGAAGTTACTTACCGATGAGAGCTTCTCTTTTCCATTTTTCTACCGGATAACTTAGGACAAATTTCAAATTCGGATGAACAATGCTAATCTGAGAACATGTTAATCTACCAAAACCTTTTGCAAGTCCATGAGTTGCTAGTTCATGAGCTAAATGCAGCCTTTCACGTAGCAGACTTTTTCTAGACATTTTCAGCTTACAAATAACGTGCAGCTTTTATAGTCACTTAAAGAAATTTAAGGTGGATCTCTCTAGCTGCTAGCTTTTTATTTGTTGCTTTCGTCGATGCCATAAACCAGTTTTCATTCTGAACGTAATGGTCTGTAGTTTGGCACTTAACGGCTGTTGCGTACGCCTCTTCCTCCAATTTGCAATTATAACTCTTTATCTCCTAAAAAGATTCACAAAGACTTCAATAAATGTTATAAAGAAGAGTATCAGTTAGCTCACAAATTTCTTCATTCACGGACACGGACGAGGCTTCCTTCTATCTCCCATTACGACTCCTCCTTCAGCAATTGTTGCCCTGCATATATGTTAGAACAATTTGACTTTTGCACTTCTTCTGTTTGCTTTGGCAGGGAGGGATCAAGACACGGAAGATCCTTCGAAGTTTGCATAAAAAACATACGATCATGACCTATAATAACGGGCTTACTCTGCATGTGTGTGTGCGTTTGTTAGTGTAAACGAAATTCGGGGGGGGGGGAGGCTAGAGCGAAGAAAATGCTCTACAACGAGTAGTCCACTGTTGTAGTAGGGGTGCGCCGGCGTCCAAAAGTGGCAAAACGCCTGGAGTCGGGTCCAACGGTGTGATAAGCGTGCGGGGGATGTGCGTGATTACGATTTACGATTTACGAGTTACGATTTACAGCTATTTTTGGCGATTCTTTTACGATTTACGAAAATTTGTCCAAATTTCGTAACAAATTCGTGAATAACTACAAGAAACGAATCTCGTCATAGCATTTGTGCTTGGGTGTAAATGTGTATGATTTCCCTGTGCTTGCATTTTGCAGCAAAGCTAAGAGTGAAATGTTTGTTTGCTTGTAGTTTCTACTATTCGAAGAACACGGCAATAGCGATTTCATTATCGCGTCCGTAGAGAAGATCCTATGGAAATGTGGGCCTCAAGGGTATGGATGAAGTGCGACAAGAACAACGCATTTTCAACTCTGTTTTCCTGTTTCGTAGGTGAGACAGGCTATCCGCCCAGCCTATTTCCTTCGGCAAAACGTTTTGACTTGTTTTTCTGACTTCAACTGTGGTGTGATGTCGTATGCGAAAAGATTTTCTTCCTGGTCGAGCTCTCACGAACCAATTAGTAGTAACCATAAACAATTTGATAACGTACAAGAGATAGTTCTTTTGAGAGATGCACCACGCATTCTACTTTATTGATAATCGCAAAGGTAATGAATGCGCATGCGCCCTAAGCAGTGACTTGCTGGGAGCACTGGATACCGAGTCAGCGCTTTATCCTTTCAAACCCCTTTGCTACCAGTTCACCTACCCCAGGGTGAAAGGCTTGGTTCGCACGGAATTTACGTTTAATTCAGAAACACCGATCAGGATGAAGAGAATTTCCTCCAATGCAGCGATAAATAATTCTCTAGAACTGAACAGCTCGCTTAAAATATCGGGAAAAAAGTTGTCCATTCATAACAATGTTATCATTCTAGCGATAAGATGGCGAAGTTCAGTGATCAATTCTGCAGTAGATACACACCTCAGATTATATTGAGAATGACCTTGTTGTGAAACGAGTTCGAATTATCTGACTGTAGTAATAGTACTCGGACCCTCAGTTACGATTTAAGATTTACGGCGGTTTTGGAAAATTTACGATTTACAAGAATTGAAATTTTTGTTATGCACATCCCTGGCCCACACATGTAAGAGTGATGCGCCGCCGTTCAGGAGAGGGAAACTTACGTACAAGAATGTGAGGTGAGCGAAGGGAGCCTAAAAGAAGCTGGAGAGTCTGGCACTACCAGTACGATCAGGCCGGTTTTCATAATTACGATTTACGTGTAGAGATTCACATAGAGTGCATTTTTTCTCAACAGTGGAATTCATAGCTGCTGTCTTCAGGATGTTATAAGCGTTCCATCGAAGTAATGATGAAGCAATGAATACCACTGAAAGTCTAACCTCACATCTATGTATAGATAACTAAATAAATGTCAATTTCGCGACCGGTTTCTAGCCCGAATAGAGTTTTATACAACAACATCAAGATTTGGGTAAAGGAACGGAGGGCATAGAAACGAATTGCAGGGAGCAACGAATAACTTCTAACAAAAAGGCAGACTCAAGATTGAAAGACCCCTTGCAGACAAAACTTTCAAGGATGTCCGTGCTCGGAATTTCGAGCATCTCCAAATTCTAGGAATGTTATTGGGAACTTCATTAATCAGCATTTAAACCATGACAATTTAGCTGGGTTCTCTGGTACTTACCTTTCAGGATGAGTTGTCCGCGGTTCTAGAAAAGATGGCATGTGAAACGTTCATACATATTGCTGCCTTCTGATTTAGAGTCGGTACTGACGAAGTCTGATACTCTCTTTCTCAGACTTTTCCCCCTTATGCATCCTTCCACATATTCTCTTTTTTTCCTTACGTTTTTGTAACATGAACACATGTTTAGTCGATCTAGTAGATGATTTTTGTAAGTGCTCAAATTTGCAATTTAACCATTCCTGTTGCGACTTCGTGCAACTCTTTTTGCGTCATCGTTGTGAAAGCCAGGTCGCGCGCGCATGGTCCCCACGCTCCTCCAAATTAGGCTCCGCCCCTTCCGCCGAAAACGTATAAATAGCCGACGCGCCAGTACTGCAAGTTCATTCGTCGTCAGTCCACCAAAGGGAGCAGTTGCCTACAGTCAGCGGATGATGGTTTGAAGATGGTTAGATGATGGTCACAGTGTCGATTCCACCAGTACACAGGCCACGGGAACAGGGAAGGAGCATCTCCAAGTCTGAGGTAACTCGGTGTCTGTAAGGTCTGCGTGGAGGCGTTGAGCACAGGCTCACACTGCCCGCTTGTCCGAACGGCCGAGGATTTGTGCTTGCTGTGACCCCTAGTGACTGGGTTGGTTGGATCCTTCCTTTAGTGTTTATATTGTATATTTGTGTATAGTATTATGCGGGCTATGAATTTGGGCAGTTTTATGTGTTCGCGTTGTGTAGCAAGAACTACAGACGTGTGCCGCAAAGAGGCGGTTGTATAGACAGTACAGTTAACATCATGCATATGAGCGGTACCGGCAGGAGATGGTGGCAGCTCTCCTGCATATCATATGTGTCGTACTGTTGTGTCACATGAGTCAGTGTTGGTGCATCCTCGGATGCCCGGGTGCTGGTTGTGTAATAGCGGTGTTTGATATGGTTGGTAGCTTAGGGGCCTCCACTGCAGTTGTGCCTTGAGTTACGTGGCAGGTGATACATGCATTCTGACGCAAGCCAACGTGTTATCAACCTTGGCGGGTTACATGTCCCGTCTGCATTAGGTTGCGGGTTTCCTGGTAGTTGCTCAACCGATGCATTAGTTCTGGGTCTGCTAGTCCACGCGCGAGCGACTCCGGGAAATCACGACAATTCCTTTTCTAGTCTGTATAAGGATGTGGCGTTTTTCACCGTAACTTTTATCGTTTAACTGGTCCTACCTACGTAGTGTTGGTTCTTATTTGCTCCAAAAAACCTGTGCAAAACAAAACCGAATAAACTGTTGCGCTAGTCCATCATTCGGTGAAGTAGATAACATTGCCACTTTTTTATCAGTTGTCACCACTCATTCCGGAGAATTCTTATACGCGTTTGTAGAAGGGGGCTCCAGAAAAGAGGTGTCTTGGCTTTCATCAAACTTCAGCAGTAAAATTACAGTGTTCAGTGACCACGAATACTACTTGATGCACTAGAATCGAGAAGTCAGAATTGCTCGACAAAAAAAAGTAGAAGAATAGAAATTTTTTTCAAGCGTTGCATTGAATATGTACATTACATGGAGCAGTATCCAGTAGCGCACCACACGTACACACGCATAGTGGTACGCGGCACATTAAAGTATCTGGTCGAGTGAAACCTCTTTCAGGCTGGATACGATACCAAAGGGAAAAACGATGTCTCAATGGACAGCGTAGCACCTTCTCACAAAGAGGATTGACGGTTGTATGAGGATAAGAGGTCGATGTCTACGGAGCCGGTTAACAGGTAGCGAGTCAATCACTATAATCAAGAGTAGTAAAAAAATCGCTATGTATTATTGTCTGCTCCCTTAAGTGTCGAAAGAGCAGCCTTCGGAAGGGGAAAAGCCGATAATGATTATCATAGAGTTCATTTTCCTTGCAAGATCATGCTCGCCCTCACGCTGCAGGGTCAGCGTTGATGAAAATTCACGTTGTCAAAACTTTCCTCTTCTAAGTTTTCGACATTTTCATCGTTTCTTAAGCTTTCCATTAAAGTTCCGATCTCTTTTTCTTTAACTTTCTACTCAATAGTGTTTAGGGTATCATGCTAAGGAACACGATTTTCAAATGCTCTTCATTCATGAATTAGTTTGTGAAACTCCACAATTAGAATGATTTTCTACGCTACGGGCAGAAGGCACCGTCTTTACATTGGGTACTGGTTTTGCCGCCGCACTGGTTGCAAGTTGGACCCATGAAGTAGATCGTATTTCCATATTTGCCCACGCTGTAAAATCAACTAATGCCATTCTTGAATTATTGGCTGGCTATTCTCATTTTTCCTTAAGTAATTCTCACCCCTGTCCATACTGGCAAACCACGCTCCATTTACCGTCACTGCACTTGGCGATTCCGCAGCCCATCTGGGTATTGAAGTCCCAAACCATCTGAAATGCTCATGTTTTCGACGTCGCATGGAAATATTACTAGTACGACGGAGGGTTGAAAAGTTTAAGGAATGACCACTTAAGAGTTGCTGTTTTCCAAATACTTTTATGGGAGTGTGTTTAGAAAACGTTCATGTGAATCGATGAGCGGCACCGAATTGATTTGAGAAATAACTTGCTTTTGACACATCTTTCAAGTAAGGCAACTCTAACAGCTCTGAGTTGGAGATGAGTGCGAAAATCGAGTGGCTGACCTCTCTTCTTGCTCATGCCGAGCAATTTTGGTAAATTTCGGAAAAACAACAACTACTACCCAATATGGACAATGTTCAAGGAAATGCAAGAAATGGAAATTCAAGGAAGGCGCCCAGGTTCAGCCCAGGAAAAAGGCTCCGTTTCTGTGCGATAGTGCAGCCGCCCAACCAAATGCGTCCACCTGAGAAAAAATGGTAAAAATCACATCTAAATACTTTCAGTATGAGCCGATTTTTCTGCGGTAGCTTCCTCGTCTTCTCTTCTGTTCCAAAGGCTCAAGAGCTCCCTATCTCAAAGGCAATTGATTAGGAACGACGCGTCAGTCTTGGCCGTATGCCGTTATTTCGATAGGTTTGAAAAAACTTTTCTTCCTAGGAAAAGGATCGAAATTCGGAAAGAGATCGGTCGATGTGGTCTGAGTATCGAGACGACTGTACTAATGAATAGGTTATTGAGTGCATCCGATTTGTTTCGCCTTCATTATCATTCCGGTAACTTTTCAAACCACCCTCGTATGCGAGAGTTTTTGACCCACCCTGGCAAAGTTCCTTATGTTGAGCTGAGGTAGGAGCAAATTTTGGCTACCTGTCTTTTGCTCCATATGGCCAGTCATTATTTCATTGTACCATTTTTCCATGGCCTAGAAAAGAATTAGTCTCGTGCAGCTGATAGTTTCATTTCAAAACGATAGAATCGACAACCATTACAGGTTCTTTGGGTGAGCACGAAAATCTGAAAACATGCTAATCTAATAATAGTTTTTGATACGTGAGGCGGTCAGACTCTAACTTAGCAGATCTTCTTCTAAACATTCTCCTCTCAGAAGAATGTGCAAAAGTTCAAATCATTCAAGGAAATCGAAAAAGAAAAACCTCGACAGCGGCTAGCTTTTTACTCTTCGCGCTCGATAAGTGCCAGTTAACATTTTCAACATTCGGGTCAGCGCACTTAAGAGCCAGATTGTAGGCGGATTCTTCGAGATTGCAATCATAACTATCCTAAAAATCAATCATAATCTAAAATGACTTGCAAATGGCTCAACAAATGTTCCCTAGGAAAACACCTATTAGCTCACAAATTTCTTCATTCGCGGACACGGGCGGGCCTTCGCGTTATTTCCCATTACCACTTCTCCTTTTGCTACTGCAGCTCTGTATATGAAAAAAATATGAGGTAGAAATGCAAAAAAATCGAGGCGCAAAGAAATTCAGAGAACGCTTACCGGTAGTTATTGTGCATTGTCAGGAGCTCAGTTCTAGCTGGGTCTCCGTTATAGGCTGGTTTCGCATTTGGGCAAAATTCTAGAACACGGAACTTAGAAAACTGGAACAAAAAGTGTTAGCGACGTCAGAAAAACTGATTGCTGTGAAATACTTGGAAGAGTTCAAATATGAGGAACACCATTCCTGGCAGTGCACATAGATTCTTAGCAAGAAAATTCAATCAGCTAATCAACTTCCTGATGTACCCAAGAAGCTGACATTAGTTTATGAAGCGCTGTGAAATATCTATTAGAGCTGCCCCAGCTTAACAGTTGAGGGAGGGTGAACTCTTAGAAGGTACTTCCGTTTTGGTAATTAATATTAACTCAATACCCAAGAACTATTCTGAAAGCATGACCAAAATGTTAGTCTGCAAGGTGATTTCAAAATTGTTGTTGTTCCTAGTATGTACTTGCACAAGAATAAATCAGTTGTGATAAATGAATTTCAAAGCCTTGGTATCAGGGTATATGTCAGTCTATTACTACTGTAAAATCTTGAATGCGATCCAAAATAGTCTTACTAATGAACACTCACTAGATGTTCCAGTTGCTGACGTAGAAGACTTCTGTGATGTTGTTGTTTTCTCTGGTTGTGTTGATGTTGATGTTGATGTTGATGTTGATTGTGTTGATGATGTCATTGGTTCAGTAGTGCCTACGGTTGGTGGAACTACTACTGCACTTGTTGGGTAGCCGGCTACGCAAAACTTTTTCTTTGGTAGACACTTCGATCCTTCGTAAGTTGTACACTCGTTATCTCCACTGCAGCCTGCTCCAACTTCGTATATTGCCTGCCCTGTGGTAGCGGCTCTGAAAATAAACACGATATAACTCTTGAACGTTCCATGACGTTTCAGTCAAAAACTATATCTGTGAACAGGACCTGCAGTGAACATGATGGTCTGGATGAATGATATTTTTTGTTCGGAACAAGAACAATCGTAAAGGTACGAACATGGTTGAATCTGCCTTCTTCTCCTACTTTGTGCTTTGTATTTTGGGTTCAATTTCA
Source organism: Ancylostoma caninum (assembly GCA_037903475.1). Lineage (NCBI taxonomy): Eukaryota > Metazoa > Nematoda > Chromadorea > Rhabditida > Ancylostomatidae > Ancylostoma > Ancylostoma caninum. The sequence goes on from JBAJFG010000555.1 coordinate 46,243, forward strand.
ATTTCAATTCTGATGCACATATGAAAATTATGGGGACTTTCATTCAACAAGTTGTGTGTAGCATGTGAGATGAAAACTTATCATCGGATTGAACTCGTTGGTAGATGTTCCATCGAGGGATCCCGTAGGCATTCAAAAATTCCTAGCAGCTTAAAATAACGAAATAAACGTACTTGCCGTATACCACGCACACCATGTGAAGCACTCCATCGCAGTTCTTTTGTGCACAGCCAATCCTTGTTGCTAATCCATTTGCCAACTGAAATACCAAGAATGGATTTTCGGAGGAGTGGAATTCATGTTTCCAGGGTAAATTAACAAACAGGAACATACCACAGCGAAATTCTCTAAGCCAGGTTGGAAAGCAGCATCGGTGCCCAGTGCTACATCACCCCACCAATGTTTGATCTGTTGCTTGATAAAAGGGAGTGGATTGCACGTGGTTAGCGTAGTACTGAATTGATATTTTCTCGATGTAGCGGAAGCATGATATTCGGTTTTGGAAAGGATATAAACGTTAGTTTGCGCGGCAGACGAATTTTTTTTATGAATATTGTAATTTGGCACTCAGTCTGAGATGTATTCTTTTCTTAGCTGGTCAGCATTTGCTTCCTTTCACACAAGGAACCATTGATCGGTTTGAAAATTTTGCTGTAAGACGGAACAGCCACCAATACAAATTTTGGTGTCGTAGCAGGTCTTCAACTTTTCTAGAAATGCGTGATCAACGCAAAAATGAAGCAGTCTCATCGCATGAGGCTTTCGCAGAGCAGCGACGGTTTCGAAGAAAACCACCCTTAGATCTGGAAGTGGATTTAATCGGGGGATCGAATGGCATTTCATTTTATTATAGCTACCCGTGTTTGCGTAAGTTGTTTCCAAGTGTCGATTTTCGTCAAAATTTCCCGGGTAGCAGAACAGATACTCTCATAATGGCTTTGTCACCACTTCCTTGCTCATGTTTGCATGACATGTGCAAGGAATTTCCCGTGCCTCAATCCTTCATCTTTCAGATTTTTTTCTGATTATTGAGAAGTGAGGATTAATGAGTGATCCATAAATGGAAGCTTCGTGGATTGCTATTCAAAATGAATACGTTCGCAGCAGTGGAAAATAGAATACACTTCGGGAGGTATGGAAACGGAAGCAGCACACTTTTATTATACGTTACCTTCGGCCTAACGCACATCACAGCCTTTTATTCTCACAAATGTTTGGAATTTTTTTAAACTCTCATTTTTGAACATTGTTCAATGAAGATGTTTCTAAACCACTTACGAATTGTAAACAAATGACAACTCCTTCGGCACCTTCGTCGGTTCCTTACATTCGTCCGCTGCTTCTTGCGCATAGTTTTCCAGAATACAATCCCAGAACTAAACAACACGACTAATCACTCCTTCATAGATTTTTCGGATTTATTAATTCATGTCAAATGACTTCAACTTCCATTTCATGTTTTTGTGGTGCTGAACAGAGAAAAGCTTCACCAGTTTGTAAATATTTTTTCCCTGCGGAAGATTCTTTGCTGTTCCCGCGGCGATTTCCTGTCTTAATTTGTTAACTTCAGGTAGATAGATATGTCTTATGTCGTTCGTCTGGGCGAAGTTCCAGCACTGGTAATCTGAAAGTGACAACTAAAAAGTTTCTGAAGGAATTTGTGCAGTTAATACCGATGTCGTTTTAATCATCAAGGCTACACTTCTATATCGGGCAATGCCGCTGCTTCAATGGTGTTAAAGAATGAAATCGACCAAGCAGCTAAATTTCCAGAGATATTTTCATTCTCAGTTTTTAGGTGATTGTTGCCGTAAACAAGGCCCAGCTAAGAAAGCGTTCTTCCTATACTTTCTCAGCATCTATTTCACGCATGGATTGCTGGCAAGTTTATTTCACAATTATGTGGTGGTGGTGGTGGTGGTGGGGAAGAAATTATTGCGATGCTTTTCATCAAAAGTACTTTTCGCTATGAATAGTGTGGGCTCTTTGACAGAACTGAGGTTTGAAAAACGCATTATGCTCCATTTGTCGTTTCCGAGACTCAACAGTAATCTGTGTAATCTACAAAGGTGATGAGGATCACTACCACATCATCAACTCGTGAGAGCTGAGCAGTCTATTGTAATGGACCGTAACCGATCAAACCTGGTACTTCTGCGAAACTGCCGGCGACGAACACGGCAAGGACCTGAATATGGTCACTTGAGCAGAAGTTGCACTTGAGCACAGGGAGAAGGAACTCACCACTGAGAGGCGCATTGATCCTGTTTGATGCAGTGTTCAAGCAGCATGCCTTTTTATACCTGTAGAAGCAAGCTTTTTCAACATATCCTGTATGTCCAGAATCAATGAATTTCTGATTTGTTCCCGGAAAATCAGTGTGATTTCTGAAATCCTGATGCAAAGCGAGAGAGAAATGAAGTTGCAAAAACGCTCGAAAGTACGGTATCTCGCGCCATCCGGCAATAATTTTTATGAATTCAAAATTGAGCAACCTGCCATGTCGCGTTGTTTCGTTTGACACAAATCAAAATTGCTAAATGTTTCGTTTGATAGAAATTAAAATGGCTAGAGTTAATATTATTTTTCATGAATGCATATCACTCCAAAGAACGCGAGCCCATGACATTTTACTGATTTTTGAGAACGTTTGCACATTCCTGTGCTGGTTTGCTCACACCTTTTTTGCAGTCAAATCAAAACTACACTTCTAAAGCAGCCCTGTTCTGGAATGCAAGTGAACGAGAGCTCTCGGCTTTCGAATTCTTTTCTACAACGGCGATACTCTCAAGTTTTTCACACTCTATTGCTTTCACGTTGTTGATCATCAACTTTATAGGCATGTTCTCCTTGAATGAAGGAGGTGCACTTTCGGAATGAATATCAGATGAGTATTTCTGTTTGAGAAACTCGTCAACGCCTGTTTTGAGGAAATGCCCATCGGCTTCCTAGTGCTGAATGCAGTAAGTTCGAGTTGTGAGTTTCCATTGACGCTGTCGTTGCCCCAGGCACTTTTAGGTGGTTTGAGAAGTTCCCTTAATGACAACAAAAATGAAATAACTCGTTCTAACACATGCTGCAGTCCACTACTTCTATAAATGTTCGGAGAATTTTTAACACATCATTTCTGAAGATCGTTCAATGGAAACATTAGGGCGTACGGAAAGTTCTCGCGGCTTTCGAAAGTGTGCCCTCTAAAACCGCACGTTGCCTTGAAAGAACCTGTCTTTTGTATGCATAAAGAGGCCAGGTATGTGCAAGTTTATTACTATTATCACTTGCTAACTCCTCCACAATTCCGTCTAGGAATGTGGAACTTTCAAAGCAGAACTTTTGCCATCTTTCAGTATCCGACTTCAAATCTGGAGAATCAGCAGCCGCACCCAGTCGTCGCATTAACGCTGTATCTGGGAACAGCATCCGAACGCACTGGACAAGATTGATCCAAACAGCTTCCTTTTGGCGACTTCAACCTCAATATTTCCGCACGGTTAGTGCGCCGAACACCGTCGAATTTCTGAAACTTGCCAAACTATGAAGACACTCTTTTTTACAAACTTCCTATTCAATGCCTCGACATAGGTTGGTTTGAGTTGCGCGAGCCCTGGGGTGTCTATCGATCGGAAAAAAATGCCATTTTTTCGTATAGTCTGTCCAGTCTGTCCGAAACGACGACTCCGCCCACGCACGCGGGGATCGAGATGCGGCCACGTTTGCCAGCGCTCCACGTCATCATTCCTGATCTGCGTATCACGTTTCATCGTTATTTCCATGGTATTGACCAATGATTTGGCTGTGACGTGCACGACGTGGCAGCCAACAGCATCCGTCCCAGCCGTGCCGCCTCTCGATCCCCGCGTGTGTGGGCGGACTCGTCGTTTCGGACGCACTATAGCTTCTTTTGTCGGGCAATCACGGTCGTGAATCCGGAGTCGCCAATGATCGATTGTGGCAGTTGGTGGATTCAGATCCATGGCAAACTACGCGTGAAAAGATGCAAGTCTTGGATGTTTACCTTACCAGCATTGCTGATTACCTGCGTCAGTTGGGCAAAGTAGAAAAATTATCGCAGTGGGTTATCACGAGCTGGTGCGATCTCCAGCGATATGCAAAGGTGGTTTCTGGATTGCCCTCGTTTAGGAGCATTGCAAACCGGCTGAGGTCCATCTTTACAGGAGATGAGAAGTGATGTCTGTACGTCAACATCCAGCGCCATCGACACTGACTTGACAAGGATGAGCAGCCTTAGCCGCAGCTGAAGACAGGTGATCACCCCGTGAAGGTTGTGGTCACTGCTTGTTGCGACAGTGAAGCCATCATCCACTATGCGTTACTGCAACGCGACGCTGCCCTCAGGGTAGACCTGCGCTATCAGCACCCAGATAGATTGGCTGCGAAAATCGCAGAGTCCGAATCACAGTAAGATCCGATTTCTGCACGATGATGCTCGTCCACGTACTGAAAATGTAACTCGCCAGAAGCTACCCAGATTCGGATAGAAAAGGCTGATTTACTCAAAGTACAGTCCCTACTTTGCCTTAAAAAATAAACACCTATCCTTGTCCCACTCCATACAAGGCTGAACGCTCGATGATGAAGATGACTTGCATTGCTGGTTGAATGAAATGACTGACACGCGAATTTTTCTGCCACGCGGGATCGTTTGGTCAGTACCTCAAACTTGGGTAATTAAACCTTTCATAATCATTTTCTTAACGAAAGAAAGATGAGAAACTGGATCAATACATACAAAAATGAATAACGCGATATTAAAGCGATTTACATCAATAAATTAAATGAAAGAAAAAACCAACCACGCGCCTCCAGCGACGGGGGATGCTTTATACGCGAAGAATGGTATTTGTGACGCGCATTCCCTCGCCGCTATCAGCGAATCTCCCATGAGATAACATTACAACATACAGATGTAATGACGTAACATAATGATTACTCAATATTTCAACTAAATCAACTAATCTACTTAGTCGTTCGACGACATTGAGCAACTTTTCCAAGTCAATGCCAGAATAGTCCTATGACGAGGGCATCGAAAGGTTTTCCAAAAATGCGCGAAGAGTGGCAGTACGTGGTGGTGATTTGCATATTTCGTGATGTGCTTCACTGTTTTTTGAAAAGTCAAGGAAATGTATGTTCCAAAAACCACGAGAACTTTCCCTACAACCCACACCATCGATAATTCGGCCGGTACTGTTGGATTTGCAATACATTAGTCCACCGCTTCTTGCGCATGATTTTCCAAGATACAGTCCCAGAACTAAAGAAGTGAGTAGCCACTCTTCCATAGATCCTTCAGATTCACTTTACTAAGTACCAAATGTTTTCAGACTCTCATTCCACGTATATTCTTCGTATAAGTGCTGACTTGTGAAAAACCATACCAGCTTGTAGATGTTCTTCCCTTGAGAGCATTTATCAACTTTGTTGGCTGTTGTTCCTTGCGCGATTGTCTCTCTTAGTTTGTTAACCTCGGTTAGATAAATGTGTATTATAGGATTCGTCTGGGCAAAGATTCAGCACTGGCAATCTGAAAGAAATAACTAATAACATTTCGAAGGAATTTATCTAGTTACTCTTGATGCCATTCAATTTTATTAATACTGCACTCCTCTTTCAGAATGTGTTGCTATATCCGGAATCGCTAGAAAGATGAAAACGGCTAAGGAACACAATTTCCAGAGATGTTTCCATTAATAATTTCACTAGCTAGCCGTCATCTTCAAACAAGGCCTAACTAAGAAAGTGTTCTTTCGATGCTCTTTCATTATTTATTCCAAACTAGCTCCGTACCCGACCTCGCTCGGGTGTTTTCATATGAGATAGTCATTTCCCGACAATAGTCGTGCGCAAAATCTGCTCAAGTTGTCGGCCCTTTAGCAGAAATTGCTGAAAGACGGCAGCAATCAAGGGGAGGATGGCAGCAACTGGGAACCGTTGCTGCTAGGGTTTCTACTCCAACCATTACGCCATTTCGGCTGCGTTCGTGCTGCACAGTTATCAGAGATAGTAAAACTCATGTGTTTGTTGGTAATCGCTTGTATCTCACGATTCAGAGGACAAACACACATGAAACCTATACCGTTCGACTCCAGCTCCGCCGCGCTTCCTCGCAGATGACAATGATCTTCCTACTGGTGGGCACAATTCTGAGTTGAACGGTGCAGGCTTCATAGGTGCTCCGATTCGCCTTTGGAGAGCTTTGCAACTATATTATGCTTCAACCGCTTTCGTTGAAAACTAAGGATACGTCAGTACCAGAGTTCCGCCAAGCGCGAGACTCGCTGGAGGCGAGTCCGAGAAACTTGTTTGGAAGTGATGGCTATGGTGAAATGGCCAATTTGGAATTTTTTTCAAGGAAAGGATATTAACTGTCTCTGTCTCTTCACAACAGCATTGGGTGAGCGCATTCACTCTGCGCTTCTTCATTGCTGCTTCCTGACGGAAGGAATTCGAGAGGTTTCAATCAGCTGCACAAAATTGCTGATGCTCCCCAAAAGACTTTCAATTGTTCAATTGCTCCAAATATGGTCATAGCATTGCATGTGACATAGCAGCACAGAAGCGTGGCATCGCTGCCATCCCAAAAATCATCGAAATGTCATTGGGTCGCGTACTTTGGAGTGATATGCACCCATGAAAACTATTATTAATTTTATCAAATCTAATAAACGTTCTCCTAAACAATTGAATAGTCGACTGCTCTCAAAACGATTAAATTGGGGTTGCACGATGGAAAGCTTTTGCAGAGTGAGGGGTTGGCGTTAGTCGCTACTCACTGAGCTGAGGTATGCATAGGTTTTTCATAGGCAGAAGTATATTTTCCACGAGTTTGTCTATTATTGCTGGTTGAGACATGGCAGCTTCCGTCATCTCAGTCTCATGTCTACGAAAAATTGCGCTATCTCAGGCGACTCAGTTTGTAGCCCGCGTTTCTCAGACCAAATTTTATGGATTCTATCAGGAACTTAACAAGATAAGTGGTAGATGACTGCTTCTGACCTGAAGGTTCGATAATATTAGAAATCCCCAAATTCAAGTGTTTAGGTGGGGATTTCGGTGAAATTTCCACAGAGAACTCGAGCATACCTAACAAAAAATCACCTCATAACAAGCACTTTGGTTTTTTGCACGGAATGCGTTAGTTAGACTTACATCTCTGATAACTGTGCAGCACGAACGCAGCCTGAACGGCGTAATGATTCGGGTAGAAACCCTAGCAGCAACGGTTGCCAGTTGCTGCCATCCTCCCCTTGATTGCTGACGTTCCTCAGCAATTGCTGCTAAAGGGCCGACAGATTGAGCAGCAATCAAGGGGAGGATGGCAGCAACTGGCAACCGTTGCTGCTAGAGTTTCTACCCGAACCATTACGCCGTTTCGGCTGCGTTTGTGCTGCACCGTTATCAGAGATGATGTTGAGAGTCAGCATCAGTAGTGATTCTTACATTTAAAGCAACCCTCGCGGATAATCATGTCTGAAGGTTCCAGAAACGCCACACCCAGAACTAGAGGCAACTTTGAGGTCGAAATTACTTTCTCTAAAATAAGCTAACTAATTCTGTGCTGCTCATTTAGCAGTAATAGTTTTTCTGTGTGCGTAGTTGATATGGGAGTTGATGATCTGTGCATGAAAACAATTAATATTAAAGTTCATTGTCTTTGGTCGTCTGCACATCGTGTTTATAAGGTAAACTAAACAAGAAATAAATCAAAGCACAACATAACAATTAACAATCACATTATAAACATACTCTACATATTGCTATTCATTTGGAATGTCTATGACTAGGTAAAAACATCGTGAGTATTAAGTGCTTGAAGAAACGTAGAAATGATCTTCACGGAGATCCGAAACCCGATAAATACCGGAGAGTTCAGTGGTCACAACTAATTTCTTTCAACAAAAGTGAAAAGTCAAAATAAAGTGAACAATGATATGAGGAATGCTGAAAAGACATGGAAATCATATTCTATCCTCGTCAGGCATGACGATTCGTACGTGAGGTGGATTTCGATAGCGTTGAACGGCGCTGTCACTGAAATATACAAAGTCTCCATGCCGAATCCACCACATGTTTTCGCTTTTTGAAAATTTTACAAGTCAAGATTTAGTAAATTTCTGAGATAGTGGATTAATACTCGTAGGTAGTTCTTAGATTTGAGATGAATCAAAAGTTGGGAATTGCAAAGTTCTTTTCTATAATACTACAGAAGACGTTTACTTATCTGCCGGAACCAGGACACTCATATGCTCCTATCAAACAGTTAACATTGAATCCAAGAATTTTGTGGATTTGAAGAAGATGCGAAGGCGACTTTCCATGCAGGAAGTCAAAAGTCGACCTCGGAGGACCAAAAAAAAAACGAAACAGGAGAGAATAGATGGATCATATTAGCAAGAGCAAAAGAAAGGACAAGAGAATTAGTTACAAAATGAGAATTTAGTTTTTACATTAGTTGCGTTGTGAGCGAGGTGATACTACAATGCTTCACATGACAATGCGATCTCAGCTTTTAGAGAGAGCCTGATAACTCCTTGAACTAATTGAAGACTTGGGAGCCAGGCCACAGCCCCTGTGTTTGTATAAAATGTCTGCATCGCCATAGGTGTTATTATACGAGAACTGTTCACGCTATGCCGAATTTCCGGGCATAGCCGAAACTTGAGCGGCAAAAATTCCCGTGAAAGCTGTCTGTGATTGTTTAACCATGGCTAGGATTCAAATGCACGGTGGAGCAAGACCAAGTTATCCAGCTAGAAGACAGATAAATTTCAACCTATACGTTTGCCTAGGTGTGGTGGCAAGAAGTCAAAACCAATTCAATTTTCTAATAAGAAGATGGCTTATGGGACTAGGATTCACGGAACGATGACCAAGTAAACCAACGATAGTCAGCGTGATTGATTATCATGTAGACTACATACATAGTGCTAAGCGAGGCAAGAAGCGAGAGTTGCGAATCCTAGGCCAGATAAGTCACCCACTGCTCCGTTTATGGGAGAAAATGGAGCTTGGACTATGTAGAAGGACTGACAACGATTGTGGCTTGTCAGGGATCAGGAATTTGGCCTACTGAAATTTCGACGAACTCATTAATTTAGTATTTACCATTCCATTATTTTAATTTCTAAAGATTCCTTGCAATGATCTACCTTTACATGTCGAACAGAATGCAAAAAATTATAAGAACCTGCCTTTCAGTAGAATGAACATTGGAGTTGTTTTCACTTCCATTGCTGCTTGCAATGGATGGATCGTCTAATGAGAATTGCGGGGGAGCTGCTGGTTCATCAGAGCATTTTTGCTCATCTAAACAGAAGCGATGAAAATCAGAATAACTATGCTCATCTTGTTATTTTTCTTGAAATGGAAAGATGAAGTCGAATGTGAAGCGCATCTAAAAAGAGGGAATGATTAAAGACGACAATATCACGTAATATTATGACAATACAATGCTTCTACGTATACTTTGTAGTGCATTTTTTTCATAATCAGCTCTAATTTTCTTGAATAATTTGTATTATATCGTGACGTAACCTTATCTCACGACTGTCTTATATAGTCGTAATAAATCTATCTATCTATATCATGCTTTGTTCTTCAAATTATTTCATTTTTTTTCGGAGTATTTCGACCTAATCCACTAGTGAGGTAAAAACCACAGCAGGAACAAATGTTGAGACCATCACCTGGAGTGCTTACATGCACGCAAGACGTCATCAGAACAAGTTGAATTCGTCTTGCAAATTCTTTATTTATTTGAAATGTATCTGTTATTTTTATTTCTGAGAATGTGCATTCATATTTGTTTATTTTATTCTATATGTTTGCTTATCTAAATGTATGTATGTATTAATTTGGATCCAGGAAACTTTCAAAAATATTGTCGCACAAAACATATCCCGCTTCGAAAAAAAAGAAAAGGAGTCTAAACACCGTAAAATATGGAAGAACCAACCGTTTTCCCCGACCGGCACCATGCATGGATCTGATACAGAGGGAGCCATCCTGTTCGGTAGCGATTTCGTCTTGGTGAGATTGATGCTCGGAATCGGAACGGAGTCGGGTGCCGGAGTTGTCGTTTGCTTAGATTCTTCAGAAAGATCGGACAAATCTTCACATGTATTTGGACGAGTGAGAACCTCGAGTTGGGGCTGAAATATTTTTCACTTAGCAAGTATAAATATTGGAATGATAATAGTTTCTTATTACACACATGAAGATAGTCCACTTCATCGTTTTCGACGTCCGGTTTTTCCGGTGGCAGCATCACCTCTCCCTTACTTGGTGTTACACCTGATTGCACACTTTCGATTGCGTGTCTCAGCTGTAAGAAAAACAAGGAAAGATAAATTTTGAAAAGAAATCTTGGCATTTGTGGAGAATAGCAGTATCTCACATCCATCAACGACACCACTCCAACAAGTCGGCCATCCTTCGTTATATAGGCCCGCTTCAAGCCCAGCAGCGAGAACAAGGAGTGCACCTGAAGTGATTCCTACTGAGAAAAAAAAAAAACATTAGAAAGACCTTTGAGAACCACTAGCAGACATTAGATGTGATGTCCAGAAGATTTGCAGTTAAAAGGCACTGCTTCTCTTCACCACTTACCTTGAACAAACTGGTAGTTTCCACCATTTGAAATGGAGATGGATCAATCTGAACCTGTGTGAGGTCCAATTTTCGCTGCAGAACTGATTTCTCCCAGTGTTCGCGCTGAAAACATACATTCTGGTGAAATCTAGAAAGAAATTCGAGAAAATTCCTGGAAAAAAATAACATTTCGCTGGCTTTTGTTTGCACCTCATAACTTCAAGAATACTTACTTCTTCACCATACAAGTCAAAGTCTGTCTCTTTCTTGCTTTTACTGATTCCCTTCGTTATTGAGCGGAAAACGTCTGAAACAAAAGGTGTAGCATGGAATTTTTGTTACTAGCATTTTCCTACATTTTCCAAACTTTAATAAACATTCCTTTGTTATCTTCACAGATCAAACAGCAGCAAAGGATGGAGAATGCATTTGCGGGTAAAGCCTCTACCAAGGCCGCAAAATTTACATGAATTTCGGTAAAAAAAGGCAGTGCCTGCATAGAACCAGTGCACATTTAGTAAGCCAAGGGGAGGGGAGTGGCGGATTTTGGCCATAATTCAAGGCAACCGAATATTTGTGAGATGGGAGGGGGTGGTGGCAAAGTGGAGGAAAGAAACACCAGCACCACTGTTGCGTGTTCATAGTAAGGAAGAGGTCTAGTAGATCCAGATACCATTCTAATTTAGAGAAAAATACAGGGAAACAAAAAAGTCTCACTTCCAATTGTGTGATGCATATCCAAGCGAGGGTAATCTAACAACTCCGATGATCGGCAGCGCTTCGAACCCATCGGAATGGATGGAACGGATGGCTGAAATAAATGAGATTTGAAAAAAAAACTACATTTGTCAAAGAAAATGATTGCCCTCAGGTTATTCTTCATTTTTTTAGTAGTAAAGTCATTTGGAAAACATCCTGGACTCTTTGCACTATAGCATACTAGCCAGATACTCTTTTCAGAATTTTTCAAAATCAATTCCTGTAGAAAGGTAGCGACGTTCACTCAGAACTGATGCAAAATGAAAAATGTGATTTTAAGAGCACAAGTTACCGTCGGATGCTCTCAAAGAGATCTCAGAGAGATCAAAGAAGAAGTGGAAGAGGATATTAAGGAAATAAGGAAAGGAATTCACCAAATAAACTGCTCGATTTGCTGGTAGCAGCAGCATAAAAGATTTCTACAGTGAAGGATTATACGCTAAAGCCGTTTTTCATTGCCTGATTCCCAATGTTCTACTGATTCCACTACAATGAGCAGATGCTCAGCATAAGATGATAAAGTAAACAATTGTGTTGAACAATGAACCCCTTTCCTCGGATCTCCTACCCCACCCAAATCCGCCCATCCAGGATCCCTGGTGAATTCACTGGGTATCGGTGAAAGTGGTCGTACAAGACCTGCTGAATGTTGTCCGTCCATATTATGTTCTGGATATGGTAATATAATTTTGTTTTAGTTGAGTGATTGAGGACTACTTCCCCTACAGCGAAGGAGGGGCAGGCCTGTGCCGCGAAGCGATCGCTCCTGTCCACGAGAAGACCGGGGCACTGTACCGTGATCGCGCCAAGGGCGGCTATTATCTCAGATTGATCCGACTTGTCGACGGTTGCGGGACATCTACAATTCTGCTCACGGGATCGTGAAAACCGACGGTCGCTCCGCGGAGTCACCGTCGCACTCTGTCACTTTGCCATAACTTTCGCATAGCTGTACCAATCCGATTTGGTCACCATTCGATTTATCTCAAAGAGATCATTCAGAAGATCTACTTAATGTCGAGGAAAACTTTAGGTTTACTGGTTTTGTTCAACTAATCGATATATCGATTGATGTCGTGTAATGGATAGGGCTAGTAGTAACTCAAACATCGACGAAACAGCGATGAACTGGATTTCAAGCTTAGATCCGATTACATATTGTGAATTGAATCAGAAACCCCCAAAGTCAAGCGTCTGGAAGCTGATCTTGGCAAATGCTACTCTAATTCAAGAGAACACAATTTTTGACGAAGTTGCTAGTAGCGCACACTACTGCCACGGACCGAGCAAACTTGAGCAAGAAACAATGACAGGTTCAAGACAGCTCTTTGTGGACTTTGTGATCTGCAAGTGCCGTTGCTGCACGCCTCCCAGTCTCGGTGTAAAGGGGAAGCTACTGTTCGCTAGTGAGATGATCTACAGATCTCCTAAGGAGAACTTATAAAGAACATTACGTGTACTTCTAGAATTCGCAGATGTAGCACATCTAGCTATCATTATTTGTCATCTAGGACTGCACTAACTTGGCTGAAAATTCGTCCGCAATCCTATGACCGTCTTTATTTAGCCGTTATACTCCTCGAGGAGTATAGCACCTTGCGTCGCCGTCGCCGGCGACGGCGGCCGCCAATGTTGGCGACCCTTCACAATCGATACGCACCGGCGCCGCAGTCGCCAACATTGGCGGTCGCCGATGTTGGCGATCGCCAGTCGCCGGCGGCCGCCGCCGCCGCTCCGCCCACAATCAATGCGTATCGGCCTCACAGTCGCCGGCGACGGCGACGCAAGGTGCTACAGTCCTCGAGGACTATAGCGGCAGTGTTAGCAGCCCTATAAGAACTTTCGGACAATGGGAGGCCATGTGCTCTAAAAGAGGCCCTGTAGAGCCATATCCTGGGCCAAAACGAGAAGTTTTCGAGAGATACGATCTTTCAGCACTTTTAGATGCTGCAAGGCTGCAACAATAAATCCGGTCCTTAATTGAACAAATTGGGATATGAGTCTCAAAAGTCAACTTCTAGGGAAAGGCCGGAAATATGTACCCTGCATGACTATACAAATGCTTAGCAGATCTTAAAATCTCGCAAATTACGACCTACTTCGCAGCAAGAACAAATATCATCTGGATTGCTCACTTACACATGTGTTACTCCTAGAACGAGTCTCATGCTCATGTCTTTTTATTCTTGGCATTCGGTGCATCCACCATAAAGGCAGCGTTACCTCTATTTTCCTGAAGAATGAGTGAATTTCTACAGGAAAGCAGGGTCAGAAATGTTGAAACACAGATAACTGATAGAAGAGGACTTCAACACGAATTAGCGCGAAGCTGCGTTGACAGAGGGGTGCTCGGACACGGTAAAGGAGTGAACACATATGCTCCAAAAATGGGATATACCCGTAGCTTAATAGTAAGGAAACATTGACAAGGGTGGCCTAGTTGACAAAGCTGACAAAGTATTCCCCCAATAGGACCGACTAATGCTACGTGAATGCGTGCCTGGGTAGACATAGACATTCACGGGTACGGTCTAGAACAGAGGTTCCACTGGAGTTCATGTGATTCCCTCAAAATTGAGTCCATTGAATAACTCGAACCTGAGATTGGCAGAGGCTTCCTTCTCCTCCCGCTCCCATGAATCACATCTCGTACGTCAACGACGCAAACGTACACAACACATAGTGGTCGTGCCGTGCTAGTTGGGTAATTTTGCGTCATTGGAGTACGAGGTGTGGCTTCTTAGGTGGGAAGGGGCGGGAAGCTTGGCCAATCTCAGGCGTCGGTCACGCCCACCGCCAGGTATTACGTTCTATAGTCGTAGTCGGACGCTTCCTTCAATAATCATAGGTCACGATGTAAGTGAAATGAAGCATATTAAAGCTGAAAGATCTTTGGTATAATCTATCATTTTCTTGTTCTCACAGTATGGACTGCTAAGGAATGCAACCGTAAAGCAGACAAACACAGGTTAGGACACACGTACCCTTTTTTCGTCCTCAGACACTCGTGGAACATGGGGATATGGAGGAACAGCTAATAGATTTTTCTCGGAAGTTTTTTCAGGTGCAACAGAGGTGGTTTCAGGGTTTTGAGCCAAAGATTTCGTACTGCCACGAACGGACTCGACAATAAACCTGAAGATATCAACTAAACGTTCACATCGGAAGCAGAGGGTAGTGCTATCAGTGATTTTTGGAATGGTCGCGCACCTCTTTGTATGCCTCTTCTGACCCATTGGAATCTTGCCGTTTCCTTTCGCTTCACCCGGTGCGCAGTAGCGTTCGCTGACTTCGTCGATTACTCGTCGAATACGTTCAGTCGCTTCGGCTTGCCTAGCTTTTACTCCAACATTCGCCTGGAGTAACTTGAACAAATGCGCCCGACTGATGGATCCAACCAGCGACATTGACTCTAAAATAGTGAGATACTCACAAACTTCGGCGTAACACATCAGGCTAACAAAGTGAACACATCTGGGGATACGTTAGTTGTGTCTACCTCCTGTTACAGATGAGTTCACCAAGACTTCTGGATGACATATCGGGAAGTTAAGGAGGGTATGACTTTGTCGAACGTTAGTCAACACAACCAGTATACCCTGGGATGTATTCGCTTCCTCTCTCATCTTGAATACCGAATGTGTTTCAGTTCTATTTCTTAGTAGCACAGTTTTTTTTTGATTTCCACGGGGAAACCCCTGAAAACTCACTTTTATTTTCCACAAGTGGGAAAGCTCGCACGTGACTCATCCCGTAGATCAAATCCTGGAGATCTCCATACGTCGAGTCTTTGGCAATATACGCTGCTGGACATGTCATGAACTGCTCAGCCGTTAGGGAGTGATACCTATAAGAAGTTGGATGGTCATTTGTTCCAGGACTGTTTGCTACGTAATTGATGTGATCAAATATGTTTGATCTACCATCGAACCACTGTGATTTAGTCTGGAAGGTTCTGGAACCCTCGTCCTTGGGGTATATAAATCCTACCACCCCTGGCATTGTAGGCATTCGTACTTATTCGTGTTCACTCGTACTCACTCGCCCTGTTACTATTCTGATTCTTTCAATAAACTGTTCAACTACTCTTACCGGACAACCACAATACTAGTAACACAGTATAGGAAGTAGGTTGCACACGTTAGAGCCAAGAAAAAATAACCGAGGCCTAGCAACCACAAAAAACCAGATTTTCCTTTCCACATCCAAAAAAAAAATTGGAATTTGGAGTATTTTTGATGGATGTTTAATCAATAGGCATTTAATGAATGTACTCTTTTCTAGGGAAGTTCCAGAAAAAAATCCTAATGTAACTCCCAGAAATACGGTAATTCCTAGAGAACACAAGAGAAACCTACATCGAGGAACTGTGCGAGATGTCCGGTAGGTAAGGAAGATGCTTTATCTTGATAATGCTGTCATATATCGATGGCTGCAGGTAGGAGCACACAGCATTCGCTACCAGAACTGCAATCTAAACATCGAATTGATCCACGCTCACCCATTTACGATGTGAATAACTGTAGATCTCACCATGACAGGTATCAAAAGTACCAGTTGTCCGGTCAGTTCGAATACGATCACCGCAACGGATACAGTATGCGTCACTGCCCCGCAGAATGCAGCAGCTCCTGCAGCGTTACAAAATACGTGTATTGTTACAGTTTTAATATTGTAAGTAAGAATCACTGGGGACCTACCCGCAACCGCATAGATACCCGGGTGAACTCGAGTGGTCATCATACCTTCTATAACTCCATTCGGGTAGTTCAACCGCAGCAGTTCACCTAAAAAAACTATTTCATACCTGAGCCTCACAACTTTTACCACTACCACTGACCGACCTACAGTACGTCCGAACGCCGCTCCGATTACAAATACAGGCATGAAAATGCCAGCTGGAACAGGCAGTGTGGAGGCAATGATGGAGAGGAAGAACTGGAAAAGAGAGAGTGAACGCTTCCAAGGCACGGTGGGAGATGACCATCAAGGTATAGAAAAGCTCACATATGCTACTTGAAAGGCAGCTAGAGAGTGGAAAATGTTAACGTTGTTATCGGGACCAGCCCAGTTTGCTCGACCAAATTTCTCCGCGGAGCCACAGCTGTCCGAGTTGTTCGTATTCTCAAGCCAAGAGCAAGAAACAAAAAAATCATGCAGTGTGTGGCTGAAGGCTTGCTGAAATCAAACATATTGAAATAATGAGGCAGTAATGAGGACTTTGATCTGAATAGAAAAGAAAAAAACCGAGCATTTTACTTCTTTGAAATCTAGTCATTATGTAAGAATCTAATGATCAAATTTCCTAAAAAAGAACAAAAGGGAAAGATATGGAACACTGTTCAATTTAGTTTTTTTTTTCGTATTGGCACTTCCAGCGGATTTTTAGGAGGGTACTCTGGATGATTTCGATGACATATAAAAACTGCTCCGCGAGTGTGGACTACGATGACGAGTTGGTGATCTATGGCAACTTCTTTTTTCAACTATTTTCTTTTGAAGCAGGGACCGCATGCATCATTGAGATAATCCGGGGTAAACGTGTTAACAGCATGCTAATTTACCCATTGTTGACAAGATTTTTACCCTAGATAATCTCAATAATGAACCAGACCCACCCAGGGGAAGTTCTCGGGGGTTCAATGTTTCTACATCTACGTAAGAGTTTGATTAGGTCAAAGTTTTTACCACAAAGAGTGGTAGGTGCGCTATATCCGCTACCTTGAAGCAATGCACTAGAAAAAAAAGGTCGTCAATTTTAAAAGACTCGCGCGGTTCACTCTGTATGAAGAACCCCTTCTAACTTGGCAAAAATGCATTCTTAAAGAAAGGAGTTTTAAATTTCCACGATAATTTCTCCTAGTGAAGGTAGCCCTCCTGAAGTTAGTTCAAGTAGTTTGTGAAAAATCTCGATATTTGCTCCCACTCTAGCAAATAAGGCGACAACACGAGCCCCAAGCATCGCGATATGTTGAGGAGAAAGCTTATAGGCACCTCTTCAAAATTCGCTGCCATTTAATGGAAACCTCAGGTAGTTTATTAATGGAAGGTTTAATTACCCAAGTATGAGCTTCTTACGCTCATATACTCGTGGTATTGTATCTTTGTTTTTCAAATAATTCTGATACGTTCTTATCTGATACGTTCTTACTAGTTATTAGTTTGTTCTGCTGCTATAGACTTCCACAGGCCAAATCAGTCACTCTAACTTGCTCAGGGACATAGAGGGACCCATGATTCTCTTGCCTTTTTTGTACAGAGCGGCAACGTTTCAGACGTGAATTTGATCCATTTTTCATGTTATCCCCTTCTTCCTCTCTAAATTTTTATTGGAGATTTTTGCTGTTCTCTTGTAAGGGATCAAATGCAGAGCACATCATATAGTCGATATGTGAAGCTGTCACCTTCAGGTTTTTTCAGTGTTGGGAAAAAAGAAGTATAAAGAATGGACTCGTGTGCTGTTTCGCAGAAAGAAAATCAATCTACATGTGTTTTCGTCACGATTTTAAGTAGCTTATTATATGGAAAAGATAAAAAAGACAAATTAGTACAGCGGCTAAAAACATATCTAGAAGAATGGTAAGAATTACCTCGCCACCGAGATACATTCCAGCTCCAAGTGGGTAAGTACATGATGAGATTAGAAACGAGATCAGTGCAGGATAAATAAGCCAGCTGAAACAATGTCATTGCAAAATTCTCCTTCTCTCCAAAAAAAAAACAAACTGGCAATCAAAACTCACTATTTCTGTAGAACAATCTTAACAAATTTATTTCTCCTGAGAAAGAGAACAACGGTCCGATGCAAGAGAACAAACAGCGCTCCGGCTACACCGCAGATCAATCTGCAAAACTAGCCATTATTTTAAATGGTCATGTACAATGGAGTAAATACAGATCGATTGAGGAAAGCCACACGACAGCAACATTTCTGCTGTAAACTGGTGAGAAATCACAACACAGCACCTCACAGTCACCACAACAATAACCCTACCTCTTTATGAATACCGTGGTTGTTTTCGAGGACTAGAAGTAGCTGGATGATTTCGAGGAATGACAAAAAAATCATCTATGTATTCTTCAACAACCTACCCCATTACGGCAAAGAAGAGCAATTCGTAAGAGGTGAATGTATCGGACAGCGGAAATTTCGTCTGGTAATGAGCCGCAACTGACATTGATACTGAAAATTACCAATTATTACTAAGTAGACGGTTGTAGGCGTGGTTCATGTCACACTACGCCAATAATAACCAGTGAATCTTGGCTGTTCCTGTTACTAACCAAAATAGTTACCAAACAGTTATAAAATCATAAACATGCTCTCATTGAAAGTTCAAGGCGTGAATGAGACTACAGGTGGTCCACATGAGGTGTGACGAGAAAAACTACTAACTTCGCACCAATCAATTCAAATTGGCACTTTTCACAATTATAGAGACAGAGAAGAAAATTCCACATAAGATCTCATTCATCTCATACAAAACTACTGCCTATGAGTCTGATACAAGCGTCCAATCTTTTTCGGAGAACCTGGAAGATGCGAGTGACCACTATCGGCGAGTTTTCTCGCCTTAACCAAGGCTGTCCTCAGCGAATCCAGTGACTTTTGCTTGAAAGAGCAGGCTTTTGACAGACAGCAGAATGACTAGATAGCAAAATCCAAAAGAATGAGATTGGGCGACTTCGATGGTCAAACATCACTCGTCCAGAAAGCCGAAAGATTGGTCTCAAACCATGTCAGTGACTTCTTTGCGGCGTTGGCTGGTGCCTTTTGCTAGAACGTCCATTCAATGTTCTTATGTTCTTTGTGTTTCATTAAGCTCAGGTAATCACTGCATCCTATAAGATTAGCTTTCGGTAAAGTTCGGCACTAATTTTAACTCCTTGTTGCACAAAAACAACCTTGGTCTTGCCCAGGCCTGATAGTAAAGTCCGCACCATCACAGACTGTGGAAAATAAGTCTTTTCGACTGAAAGTTCCTTTGAGAGCAGTTCCAGTTGATTCTGCGCATTTCGGAGTGGTTCAACGGCGAATAATTTCTCGGATGTGAAGAGAACCCGGCCAAGCTCGTCACCACACATGAGCACGTTCATCTTTCTGCATTTTTCCATTCTTGAGACCTTAATTTCGTTGGTAAGGCATTGTCCTCTGGCGAAATTGTAAGGATACAGCTTGACGTCATCTCTAATAAGTCTTTAAATAATTGAACGGTTTGCTTTGTGATCCTTAGCCAATTGTCTAGTCCTCTTTCTAGGATTCCGATGAATTTTGCCTTTGACAGCCTTTTCAAAGGCAGAGGTCCTTGCAGTTCGTTCAGGTTTTCCTCTCGGACAGTTATCTATCCCTCAAGTTTCTTCAAAACGCTTTATGATGCGATGCACTCGCTTCCGATGCAGTTTGAGCGTCTTCGAAATCTGGTAAACTCACGACCCGCGTTTGTACATGGCGACTATTGCAAAACGAAGAATAAGACTGGCCACATTAGGACTAAGAAATACGTGAGAAATGAAAAACACCTTTAAAAAGCACAAGCAATCAATAAAAAATGTCCGGAAATTGATTTCCTAGAGTCCGTCACACTTCATGTTGACCACCATGTATTCGGTATATGAGCCAGCAATAATCAACACTTATCGAGATCACTATCGCCTGTGCGACTGCACGTGAAGTATGGAACCTATGTCGTTTCGCTCAAGCTACATCGAACGAAACTGAATCGGGACAGCGTTATGAATGGAATCAGGGCTGAATAGCGTAGATATGTTTGAATTCTACGAGGTGGCAGCGAATAATTTGAAAAATTTGAAAGCTCGAATGACAGGGGTCTTCTGAGTAAGCTTAATATTTCTTGGTCACCTTTTGTTCGTGTCTCAGGTGTATATTCCTACACTTCGCGGATTTTTTTTTTGGGGGGGGGGGGGGAAATTCGAAGATATCGTGTATTGCATTGCGTATGTCCCTTTCAACCCCTACTGAGCACCAAGTATTTCTGATATCTTTCTTCTAAAGAAGCTCACACAGATCAGCCAACTGTGATTTTCCACGTCGTATTCCTTGCAAAACACTGAAAAGCGTTGCACTGCAAGTGGCTGCGAAGAAACCTCTCCAGTAATTTCTCACGGCAAAGTAAACGGCCGTAACTTCAATCGAAAACAAAACACCTATAATGAAAGGTCAAGTCTTCTCATCGACCTATAAGAACACTAAGCGATGTGAAAGCTAACCTCCTACGGGTGCACTAAAGGTGCAAGCCACACCAACAGCACAACCGGCTGCGAGCATTTCGCCGGCTCGTGACTCATTTTCGAAAACACCCTTCGATCCATGAACAAAACGACTAAGTTGGTTAGCTACAACTGATGCAATATGTACAAAGGGACCCTAAATATGGGAAAATTAGCCAACGAATTGGAAAATGCACAGAAAAATTCCAGACGCACCTCTTTCCCAACGGGTAGTCCACTTCCAATTGATAAAGAAAGGGCTATCATCTTAGAAATTAGTGTTCGAACGGTTAAATATTCCTTGAGAATGATTCCTCGCAATACGGTCTTCATTTCTGGTATTCCAGAACCTTCAAATGAAAGGAATTTTTTGGGTAGATCCGCATAGGAACCTCAGGATCCACAGTACTCCAAATGCTCCTTACCTATGGCCTGGGGCGCTATGAAGTGGGCACACAACGCTGATGCACAGCTAACTACAACTCCGTAGAATGTCCAAACTGCGAATGGACGCATCCAGGTTTCATCGCCACGGAACATTTGGTACAGTTTCATGTGTCCTGTATGTATCATAGTTATCATTCTACCTAATTTTTAATAGCGATAGTTATTATCGTCAGTATGCATCACTGATTAACTGCATTTCTTGAGTTTTCGCTGTAATAAAAACTGGGACCATCTTTCTTTTTACTTTGCTTCCGGAACGAAATGCTGGTGGTGATATTTGAGTTTTTTTCTAGCAACACTCGTGACCTAAGAAGAAGATCGGTTAAAACGATAAATTTTGAAGGTTAGAAGACCAAACTTCAGGACAGCCTTCAGGCTCTGCAACAGGGCTTCTAACTTCAAAGGTCTCCCTTCAAAAGGGTGGAAATATGCGCAGTCTATACAACGTCTATAGAATGGCTAGGACGGAAGACACTGAAAATTGGAAGCGATATCTGCATTGAGCACCCAAGAAAATGTCTCTTACACATTCACTAGGAAGAAGCACATATGTATGTATGTTTGGAGTAACATCATTCCTTGCGGAGCGAGCCGCAAGTAATATACAGGGGGGGCCATAAGTTATTGTACAACGTTTGCTGGCCCATTTCTCCGCAGTAGTAAAATATTTTTTGCCGCACTAGGCACTGTTTAATAGAGCTGGATTTGCTCTATCTTTTGATCACAAAAACCTCCTGGATACTTCCAAGATAACGAAAAAAGTTTATCGGAAACATTCATTGCAGACTTTCGGTGCCGCAAAATGCACTAACTCTGCCCGCAATTTCCGAGCAAAACAGCCACAAAAACAGTTTGATATTTTTAGAAAGAGCATTCTTTGCTCTTTAAGATGCATCTAAGCAGTACACCCCACTTTAGAGATTTGGTGGATTTTTCGTAAAAAATTTCCACATCAACCCGCTTTTTTCAAAAACCTGTTCTAAGTCCAACTGCTCCAAAGCAAAACTCTCCCGGGAAACCGGGTTTTAACCGTAAGATACTTTGATCCCTGCTCTATTCGGCAGCGAAAAGAGCAGGATAATCCATGTGTTGCTGGTGGAGAAATAAATGAGCAAACGTTGTACAATAACTTATGGCCCCCCCTGTATATTCCAGGTTGATTTTGTCGCATGTCTTGATCAGGAGTGCTTTCAAGAGCCTGATGTTTCCACTAAAGGTGGAGTAGCTCTCATCAACCCAGCAGAATGCTGTTCGGGCTGTTTAAAAGCCCCTGTTTCGTCGATGCAAATTCTTCAAATTGTTTCTGATATTGCCCAGCCTGCATGATAACTGTCGCCTGAAGTCTAGCAGTTTCGTCAAAATACAAATGTTTCATTTTGTGATGCATATTGAGGCAAGAGTACGTAAGTGGCTGTTTAGAATCGAAAAAAAAACTGTCTGCGGCACATTGCCGACACATTCTTCTACGGTGTACGCGAAAAAGGAGGACTCATCAAGTGCAAGTAATTCTTCGGTGTTCAGTAAGGTATTCGGTATGGTTCTAAATTTTTCGACGTGGATTTATTGGATTTCCCCTGTATGGCCATTCTAGAGAACATCTGTCAAGGAACCATTACTTTTTGCTAACTCTGCCAAGAATTTGTATTCCGGCAGTCTTCTGAGCTGGTATTCCAGAAATGACAACCTAGCAAGCCAAGCCCGATTGGTTATCGTATAGAATACGTAATAATAGAAGAATACGTAATACACGCGAAATATGGATTGCTACTCTGGTTTCGCTTTTGTGTGATCAGCACAGCAATCCTAGCCCTAGATGCTTTCACTTCTTCTGCCAACCAGGTTGTTAGGTGGTAAACTTTGTTGGCCTGGCGTTTCGAACAGGTCGTCGTCTTCAGAGGCCTAAAAATGGCTCGCGGTTCCTATCTGTGATTGAAATCGCCAAACGTCTTCACTCACCCTGCCAGTTTCCCAACATTACCCAATCTTGCTACTACAAAAGACCCAGGACGAAGGGTAAACCAACCTTGTCACCACCGCTTTGGCGGTCTCAATCACAGATAAAAACCGCGAGCCACTTTTAAGCCTTTGAAGACGACGATCTGTTCGAAACGTCAGACCATTAAAGTTTACCACCTAACAACCTGGTTGGCAGAAGAAGTGAGAGCATCATTAAAACATCATGCCCAGGTTTAGAGAAGAAAGCACGTGAAAACTCCTAGCCCTAGACTTCTCAGCTCAACATACGCATGTGCTAAGGCCTATTTCACTTTTCACAGACTTTTCACAAGTCCTTGAAGCTCATACTTTATTAGAAGAACGATCCAGGTTCTTTGCGTTGCATCGGCAATACGTAACCCTGCGCCTTCATGACTGCTTTCGCAAGAAGAGAGCACACTTCTGACAAGAATAGATTCCTGGTGTTCGCCTAGTCATGGCACACATTTTCTGTGTGAATATGTTACTTTTTTCCACGTGTTGCCAGTTACCATACTCGTTCCGGTTTGTCAGTGCTTTTTACCCACCCTGTCAGGATGAGAATGCTTAGGCGAATTCGGCAAACTTCTGAGAAGAAGTTGAGGTATGAATTCCCTCTGAGTCATTTTGTGTCACCGCTCATTGCGACATCTATAACCTACAGTACCCTTGATCAACTTCATATTCAATCGTGATGTCACTTCTTTATTTAGAAATCGCATAACCCACTATCCCTTAGGTAAACAACCAGTTACCTATTTTCCTCAGTTTACCTAGCCCTATAGGATACAGACGCAGCGTTCAAAATGTGCCATGAACGGCGATATTCAGGCACTTTCATCTCTGATGTGATGTGTAAATAGGATTATGTTAAAAACAAGGTACGTCCGAACGAAACAAACGACGTCACACAGCACGAAAGTCAAAAAACGCTTTTTACTGCAAATCCTAATGCAAAAACCGCATGCAACAAGTAATAAAAAACTTTTCTTCCGCTCACCTTCTTGTAATTGAGCAATAGCCATGTCCATTCCTAGAGAAAACACAGCCATAATTAAACCGAGTAATGCGAGGAATACCCATTCTTCTATAGCATACTTGAACACCTTCAACATCCGCGCTGAAATTAAAAGCTGAAATTAGCGCAAATCCTATAGCATCCTATGGCTGTTGTGAACTAATTCCTGTAAACCATCAGCGAATAGTGAACTTACAGGGACTACAGCAACATCCAAAATACCGCCTGCTTCCTTTTGTTGGTAACGGTGTACTGACGATGAAATCTTCTGATGGAGTGCCCTTGAATGAAGAAAATCAGGCTAATATGTCACAAAAGGAATTAAGCTACCTACCATCCCTCCCTCTCGAACTAGCAAGAGTGTTTAAGAAACAGCCAGAGTGTAGTCCATTTCAAGGGCATGGCTTTGGGCGGAGCCAAATGTGAGGACAGGATAGGCCAAAATTACGGTATCGAAGAAAGTGGTTCGGAAAGAGTTTTTGTGTACTTTGGAAATGCCATGAGATTTATTTTTTAACTTGCCCTAATAGAACGTTTTATTACATCTCGACATATCCTTCATCCGCTACAACACAAATCCTGGGACATTTCGTGGATTCGTGGACCCTGACGAGCGAATTTTTTTAGAAGAGCTTCTTAACCAAATCCTGTTGCCGATGAGTTTTTGAGCAGATGCATGTCTCAGGTACGACAAAACATCTACTGATTGTAAACTTTTTGAAAAATGGGATATGAAGCAGCGACGCTCAATGAAACCATTATGTACTAAAATTTACTCTTGACCTATCCCTGGAAAATACAAGAATTATATGCCGGGGTAATTCTCCTGAGAAAGGTTCGGGAATGTTCTCCCAATGCCAGGAGGATAGAGTTGCATTCGTTGAGCATAGTCCCCCTCCAGTGTCTGAGAAACAAATTTAAATTCAAGCCAAAACAACTGCCTCTAAATATGGAACGAGTGTTGATACCGTAAATTTTGGTCCACCCACTATGTAATCAAGCGTAGACATCCTTGCTAAAAAGCTAATCCTACAGTATAGTAAGCAGTATTCCAGCGATAGTAACAATACTGAAATTCAGGCCAGAAAATAGCATGGTATCTCATCTAAGCTCGAGAACTATGCAATTCTCTGAGGATCCGTGCATTCTCAAAGTTTTCTTCCAAGATAATCCCGATCAGTAGTATGAACAAGAAATTGCATATGCCATTTAGACAAAATGGCGCTTTTCCCCTTAAAGTGTTTTCCCGTTGAGGTTTTCTTCCCAGACTTTCCATTGGAAATTTGCCTCATATCCTGTACATAATATGATTTTCTCAAATTTGATTATTACCATATTATAGCGCCACAAATAGTTATTTTCACATTATTTTTATATTATCAAACACATTCTGCTATCTTAGGCATCATAATTTTCCCTTACCAACACCCCAAAGGGTCACATGGTCTTGTCACAGCACATCTAGCAATAAAGTACGATTAGTTACTATGAAATTACCTTTCTTCCACTTAGCAAATGTCCCATTTCTAATGCGGTTCCGTGGTATCGTCCGAGGTGCTGAAAGGAAAACGTAAATAAGATTTCTTGAAATTTTAAAAGTAAACACCTACAAGTAGAAGATCAGCTAAAATATGGGAAAGAGAGAGAAAATGTGAGAAACCCCGCCTGCATGAGAAAATGGTGGAATAGCCTGGGACAGAAATTGCACCGTGAAAAGGAGAATGTTGAATGGAAAAATGAGGCAATAAGAATTAACGACAAGAGGCAGAATCTTCATGGATATGAGTTCGAGGAACTTGTTCCAGAAAATTGCGATCACGGTAAAATGAAGTGGGGTGAGTCAACGCGGAAAATTGCACTTAGAGAAAAACAATGGAAATATTCCCCAACTGTGACCATATCTCTCCAAAAGAAAGGTCGGTGAAGTTCCCGTAACAAAGAATTCCACACCTTGAACCAGTTTCCTTTTCAATGATCACAACAGCAGATATATTTCAACGAAAATGAATTTCCAAGCAGATCGTTCAGGATTGAACACTACATTCCGTGGTTAATGTAACGAGGGCCTTAAGACGGCAATCCATTAACGTCTTAGGAGACAACTTTGTACTTCCTAATGGTCTAGTGCACCATCAGAAGCCACAACTCGCTCCAGAAGGCCAGTAGGCGCTCTTAAATCACGAGAACACCATCATCACTCATCACACTGTCCATCACTTTTATTAATTACATTCAGAGTCATAGGCGGAACTATCTATGACGTGGAGATTACGGTGAGAACGGGTGTTTGGAGTACAACATCGTCATGACCATGATGACATGCATGAGCAGGAGATGCGTCATCGGGAAAATTCTTTGCAGAGATGTCTATAGGAAAAAAAGAAGAGATAGAGAGACAGAGTTGAAATGTCCAAACAACCAAACATCCAAGTTCGTTGATGAAGATCACGTCACTACCAAAATAAGAGGAAAAAAAAACTTGTTTGCTTTCACTTTATTGGCACATTTTTATGGAGTAAGGAAGAGTGCGACATCATGGCAGAAATATCTGACAGCTGCAGACAGGATATAGGAAAAAAGTGGAGTTTTCTCTATAAAATGGGCCTCGTGGGCCAGAACTTCAGAGGTGAAACTTTCTCGAAAACTGTGAGCCCATTCCGCGCAAAAAAATTGTCTTAATCCCCCCCCCCTCCCTCGCAAGTTCCAGTCGTACCGTACTATAGCGCTCTGCATCCTCAAACATGTGCAGGACAAAAGCAATAGAAAGGTAAAACTGTAGTTAAAGGAACGTACCATTCATCGAACACCCACAGACATAAAAAGAGGAAAAAAACCCAAACAGGAGAGACTTAATACTCAAAGATTACCAAGACACGTGATGGTATGACCTGACACTTAGATACAAGGAAGCGGCTGGACGTACAGAATAGCTACTCCAACAGTTGCGATGAATTTTTGTTAAATTACTATGGCGAATGAATACGAGATTCCTAAGGGGCTCACGTAAAAAAACGGTTCCAACTAAGTAAAAAATTGCTCGATTAGGACGTACATATATGGGCATCACGGAACAAAAGTTCTAGTATAGATTTTGCAAATCGTAACAGCAAGGAAGACATAAAAGTAGGGATAAATCGTAACTCTTAGATGAGAACCCTGTTCTGAAGCATTATTCTCTCAAAAATAAAAATTTGCACCCATTGCTGACGTTCAAAAATTTAACAGCTCCCAGAAAATTGAAATCTCTAATTTCCGAGAGAGCGAAGAGACTCCAAAACTTGAAAATATGCCTGGATTCGCACTTAACATAATTCGAAGATCTAATACTAAAGAAACAAAACAAATATGGAAATCAAGGATCAAATCTAGCGGCACATTTTGCGCCGGCGCAAATGCAGCATTTCAAAATTTTGCACAAAATAATTTATGCAAAACAATGCAAATCGGCTAGAATGAGGGAGACAACAGAATAGAAACCACTATTTATCCACGAGTTCCACAGACATCAATGCTAGCAAAGCAGGCATATTAAATCATTAGAAAGAACCGAATCAATTCGAAACGCTCTCGCGAATCGTAGCGCGGAATGACAAATTCTAGTGGTGTGCGGCTAAATTTCTGCAAGAAAATGAAATACATCCTTTAGAGTGAGAAGTTGACGAACTCTCAAAGGAACAGTGTCCTGGCAAACAAGTTTTTACGGCCGAGGTTCCAAAACGTCGACGATTTCCGCCATAACAACCACGGAGAATCCCACAGAAAATGAAAATAAGCTCGAGAAGCGTGGAAAAATCCATGGAGAACAGTGCAGTTTCCTCTATTAAAAAGCCACAGAAATAGTGATTTCTGGATCATCCTGAGAATATCCAGAAATAATCCTCATAAAAATGCGCTGATGTAGCTGAAATTTCCACTTTTAGAAATAACTCGGTTCTTACGACTTTCCAGTATTCTTCCTAGCTCTTTTATGATCCTAACCTATGTGTTTCTCGAACGGCTCTAACAAAAGAACATTGAAAACAGTGTAATTCATCATAAAGTTCATGATTTTCGCACATTCGCGTGAGATGGTAAGAATTTCGAAATATTATTATAAACAGGTTTGAACACGATTGTTAACATGTGACGAACGCTATCAATTTATAATGGGTGGCGAGGTGTGAAGACAACATTTAAAAACCGTCTGGGAAAAAAATCTAGACAGTTTATGAGTCAGAAAACAGAATCACAATACCAGGGCAAACGGGTAACATGGTTATATTGATCATTGGCAAATAACTGGCGAAGGGTCAAGCGTGTTGCTTGTAGAAAGTTAACCCCATACAACCCCCCCCCCCTTTACCCTCTTCCTTGCTTCCGCCGCCTCATTGGGCAAAAATAGGACCCTAACCGCTTTTACGTGGTATTTCTTTCCGTGTCGTAACGACTCCTCCTTACTACCTCTCTTATCTAACAATATCGTCACCACGAGCTCTACCTTGGGTAAAAAGGAGAAAGTGCCTACATACAGGCCTTAGGCCTCGATATCAGGCCTCAACTGCATGAAAAATGGCTAATCTCATACCTATAAAATTACCCATGGTTAGCAGCTGGGTAGAAATAACGCGACGTGTGAGTAGGCATGTTGATGATCGCTAAGTTAAATATTAAATTCAGGTAAGTTAACGGGTTTATCACGGGCAATCTCAGTGATGCATCCCAGCTAAGGAATCATTTGTGGAGAGCTCTGATGGTAAGAAAGTAGGTAAAAAATGGTAAGACATGTGGTAGGCAGTATACCTGACAATATTCGGTGATTTCTCGAACATTCGAAATTTTGGAAAAAAAAAAGAATGCTGTCGAATTTTGAATGATTCGAATACTATGTATAGCTTTGTCTTAGAATGAACAAGCAAACGAGTAATTCGAATGAAAAGCGTTTTCAACTACCCGACGAATGAATAGCACAAATAAAGGAATACTTCTGGATCCCTAATGAATGGAATTTGACTTGAGCATTGTATTTTGACTTAGATTTTTGATTATTTGCAATAGTCTTTACATTTGCAAAACAGTGCTCTTACTCACTCACTATCATCTCTACTTCAACGCGAAATTTTACCAAAAACGATAGATTAGTAGGAAAGTTCATCCAGTCCTCGAAAAAATCCCGTAATTTCCAGAAAAAAGCGTGGCCAGAGAACCCAGCGTTCTCCTGGAGGGGTTACTTCTACAGAGCAGGTGTTCTCAAAGATGACATTTCTATTTGCACGATACCAGACCCACACACATGTTTAATTTGTACCTTAAGCGCAGATTTATCGGCGACTTACTGTCTTCGATACGATGTCCGTGATCAGCAGACACTATAGTAGTGTTCGTCATTGTGTAATCATAAAAGATCAACGCTAGAACATCGAAAATTACGTGCAAATAGTAGAATTTTCCGGATGGCGATGCGTGCAGCAAATACAGCAAACACGCATTTACGTATGCACTGGTAGCGGAAGCGAAAACAAGTAGCGATTTTGTAGTCGCCGCGTATTATACGTTTCCCTGGGGGTGCACTTTTTCGTTTACAAGCACTCCCCCCTAGGTAACCTAACGCCATTCTCCCAGGCCATTCAAAGTTGAATATCCTGAGAATGGCATGTACTTTTTTGTTTGACTCCGTGACTTTTCACAGCGGACGTCGTTTCCTCGATGGTTATGTGAGGAGAGTTCAAATATGACAAGAAAAAGTACTGTTGATTCATACGAATTCCTGAAGAAATTCGCTTACGGTTCATTTGAGGAAACCAGATGTCGGTAAATCAGGCGGAAATTTTCTCGACATTGCTCGCGCGTTCAAACGCCCAGAAAAAAAAACCAAGATTCTCGAAATATCAAAAAACAAAAAATAAAACAGATGAAATCTGATACCGGCAATCTCCTGCTATTTTCCTGATATGTGTACTGTACGGCACACCTCAGGATGTGTCCAAATGAATAAATAAATAAATAAATCTCGACTAGAACATTACATATACGACGAACTCGACTTTTGGAGATTGAGAGAAGGAGGAAAAAACAAAAACAAAGAGTCTGTAGGAGCAGAAGATATGAAAGTGCAGACATTTCGCAGTTACACCCTAGCTGAACTGTTCCTATAGCACCGTAGCGTTTGGGTCCCGTCGGAAAAGGGGTATGGCATATTACGCCCCATGGATAAGCAGGTGCTATGGTGCTTCTGTTGACAGCCAAGTACAATCACGAAGAAGAGGGTGACTATCTAGCATTTGGACCACTCTTTCCTACCCGTAACGGTGAATAAACGTTAAGAAGCATTTTAAATGAAATTTTTGTTTACATTTAAAGAATGGAAATTTTGAGACTAAACTTCGAGTTGAGATATGTACTCTCGCAGGATTTTGTGGAATTTTTTTTCGACGAGACCCAAACGCCCTCCCTCCATTCCTGTACCACGGGCTACTCTATCTAACTACAAGAGGAAGTCTTCGGCCATCCGGCAGTGATATAGGGTCATCCGTGAAGGTCCAGGGGATGTGGGTTCTATGGATGGAATATTCTGGGAACTTCACTACACCCACATTCACTTTTCGGTCTCTCCTTGAAGAACTTGTGGAAGGAGGTAGGTGTGGAGTGGGGGACTGCCACTTCTATCACCTTTAAGGACAGGATTATGAGGGAGGAGGGGAAGTTACATAGGATTTTCCCTTAGTGCACGAAGGCGTGCCCATCGACGGTACAAACTGTAAAATACACCATTTTTACACTATTGAAAAGAAATTTTCGCCACCTGATTTCCCTAGCGCTAGACAACATTCATTTTCAGCGTTTAACACCGTCGAACCTATGTTTACGAAGAGGTTTTCACAACAAGGAACCAGATTCTCTGACAAATGTCCAAACATCCACAAGAACTAACTGCTGGCAAACAGAGTTAAAACTCCCAAAAATTCATAGCAAACTTATTCAGATCCATTTGCTACCCTAAACGCTCAAAAAAGCGCCAAAAATGGAGTCAGAGCAAAATGCAGTAGAGGAGTAGGCGGAAGAACTTTTTCAGAAATTCAGTGAGTCTCACGTATACGTACTCAACCCAAATAGAGTACGGACTTTGTGCACATAAAAAGATGGCGTTGTCTTCTTAACCAGGCAACTGATAAGTCTTTTTCCTCCACTTTCTTGCAGATTTATGCGAGAATACTTGATCGGTCAATTGATTTTTCCTGAACATACGTGCCTTAGTTTGCTAACCTCACAGTGATGCACTGTTAAAGGCAAGGGTCCACCTCATTTTCGTAGTTCAGCTAACAGCAGATTCCGCATCTAGTCGACGCGATAGTTTCAACGGTATACATAAATTGTCTCAGAATGGCCTATAAACCCGTCTTCCAGGACGGGGTCTGTAACAGTTTGCCAACCCGAGTTGACATGTAAAGCCGTTGATCTTATCGATTGGACACGCCAAGACTCGTTGACCGACGCGGCAGCCGTGGCAGGCAGCCAGCACAGCTTGGAGCGATCCGCCTCCGGGCTCCAAATTTTTATCCAGTTCGAGCCTTTCAAAAATGGGGATTTCGTCGTTTCTGTGCCTGTTGATGTACATCCCAGGGATCAACATGATGAGAAGGTCTAGAATATGTTGGTAAATCCAACAGGCAGAACGAGGTGGCCCTCTGCCTTTAACACCCCGAATATTAACAGTGCATTGCTGTGAGGTGAGCAAACTAAATATTTGCTATGGATATATAGCAAAATAACAGGTGGTAAAATCCATGATTTCACAATCATTAGGGCTATTCACCACATACAAATATTCTACGAATTTAAGGAGCGTATATCCACATTCCAAAAAGGGATGAGTGGGAGCACTGTGTCAGAAATCCAGAAGTTATAAAATCGCATTGTGCCACAATTCAGGAAATTTCGAGCCTACGGAGCCGGGATTCCACCGAACATTTATTCCGAGGTGTATATAGATCGTAGTACCGGTAAAAGTCACCTCGACCAAGCTCCGCGATTGGTCTATTCATCCGATAGGCTAATAACAGAGCTCAGCCTCGGCCGTTCCAGGAATAGTGCCACACTCATGTTTTGGTCTTAAAAGGAGGGTTGTTCAAGAAGTCTAGAGCTAAATAGACAAAACCATGCAGCTTGGACTTTCGCAGCCAAACGCATACAACTGCTCTGGCGCAAAGTGCGAGAAGCATAGCACTAAGAAGTTGAGAATACAAACAAATGTAAGAATAGAAAAAAGGAAGCTCTCATGTACACAACGTCTTACGAGCGTAATTGCTGATGTTTGTTCGGGTCAGGTAAGAAGCGAAAGCTGGCATTCCGAATCAAAATTAGAGCGAACAAATAGCAATTTATACTGCAGCGTTGCGTGCGTCAATCGCGCGTCAACACCCATCCATTTGTAGAAGACTTTCGACGATGATCCGTCAAAGCCTCTTGTTTTCTACGCATGGAAATACTGCCCGGCTTCCGTGTTACAAACTCATGCGTCTCCTCTGCGTCTTAGTTGCGTCAGGGGTGCGATGGAGCGTATCCTTCATCAAAAAGGCGCACGCACGTCGAACGTACCCACATAGGTAGTACAAATTGCTCTTGCAATTGTCCGAATGATGTCCAGTCAGGATAAGGGGGAGATATGGTCGTATTGAAGGGAAAGTGAAAGCCGTGAAGGGGTCTTCAAGCATACGATGGGAACTATGAGGCTGAAAAAAAGGGGGGAGCGGTGTTTGGACGAGGATCGACTTTTCCTTCTACCACGCCTGGCCCTGCTTTTACTCCTGTTAAGCTATCACCGTAAAAGCAAAACAAACCAGTAATAAGAAGGTAATCTCCACAAACTGAAACAAAAAGAAAAGAAAACTTTGAAGTAATGTGCATGTCATTGAAAGGAGAACTTCCGCCCCGTTTCACAAAAAGAGCAAAAGCATTAGCACCAATGATAATCTGCCACTAATCTCCATTTTATCTCCAATCAGCTTTTAATTGTAGTTCTAGTAGAAATCATCACGAAGCTAAAAACTCATTAAAGCCTCAAAGACCACTCTCAAGTAGCGGAACGTGTGCAAATGGCAGAAAAGAACGCGGAAAAAAAAGAAAAAGTGTTCTTTGTATGTTTGCCTTCCGGTCGCCTACATTGACATACCATATTAATGGAGTGAAGAGTGACTATTCTACCGACTACAACCGCACAGCAAACACTGTGAATACGAGCTAATTGACCGCACTTTTGCCTAACAACACCAGGGAATGCCATCATTTAGTGTACACAGAGAGAATTCACACGCGGAAATTGTTGGTTAATTCGATTACCCACTTATTCAGAGAACAGAAACAAGTAGAAAAACTAAAAATAATAAAGTGATGGACGCAAGCCAGGAACTGGGACGCTGATCGCACTGACTGGAACTTCCAGACATACATAGAAGAAGCATATACTTTGCACGTTTCCGATAAACAATTACAGTAACATGAGATTTTATCTGCAATATAATATGATTTTCAGTGACCACTCGAGTCGATCACAAAGAGCGATCGAGAAAACCGGAGAAAGTCTACATTTACCCGTTATATGTACGAGAGCCACTATTTATTCTACAGCTTATATGAGCTGAGGCATGAAAGAGTACTATGTCATAGAAGAATGAGTCGTAGAACTAGCCCTACGACATACGCTTTCTCGAAGAAAAAAAGCCGAAATGGCAAAAAATCCAAAAGCTTTTGAATTTCTCGAAAATTTAGGGAAAGTTAAATACAGGTGCAAGGCGGGGCGGTCGCCAAATTTTCAAAAAATACTGTTTAAAGTAGTTAAAAAGTTCGTCATAGTTAATTTGTACTCGTTTCCATTTTTTTAATTTTCTTACATTTCAAATAGTTATTTTCAATTATTTAATATTGAAGATAATATTTTTGAAAACTTAATTTCCAAAACTTTGGCCGCCTGGGTTCCCAGAATGACAAAAAAAACCCTATTCTTTTTTCTTCTCCCTCCCTCTCACTCTCTCTCCCTCTCTCTCTCTTCCTCTCTCCCTCTTTGCATCCCCCCCCCCCCCTGCTGCGCCTTTCCACTGGTAAATGCGCAAATAAAAAAGTAAATAGATGAGTGGATAATAAATTGACGCTTGCTTTCATTCAACAAACAAGACTGGCCAATGACAGGACTAATAGAGAGAGAGAGAGAGAGAGAGAGAGAGAGAGAGAGAGATTGAGGGAGAGGGAGAGGGAAAGAGAGGTAGAGAGAAAGGGAGAAAGATGAATAACAAACTACAGGAAGTAAGATAAATAGCTCTATTTTCCGGGTCTGAAACAATCTCATGTATTCTGAAATCTCCCTGAACCGTTGAGTTACTGAGTATGTGTTGTCCATCTGTAGACAGCAGTCATTCTGGTACTGGGCCTGGGTGTAGAACAGCGGTTTACTAGGCGTGTAATCACAATCTTCTTGATACTGGACATGAACCAAACCTACAGTAACACGACAGTACCCACACCTTGCATATGCGGAAGCAGCGCCAGCACAAATTTTCGTGTCTGAGATTCTGTTGGATTTCCGCGTTTTCAGGGTCTTGCCCAACGGCGAATAGTGCGAAACACACGATAATCCACGAAAACGGTGCGCTGTTCCCCATGCGTCTAATCGCGCTTGCCTTGATATTGGTGAGCCCCATTGGTGGACGTGACCGGGCCAGCGTAAGCAGTCGCGTCGTCTCTGCGTGAGCAGGGGATAGATTTGGATTCTCGGGGTTATTTCACTGCAGCAACTATGGTAATTGCCGTCCCAACAGGTATTAAGGTTTTTAGATGATTGGCAACATTGTTTGCAATAAAAATGATTTTTCAACGTTAGTTATTGTGAGTTTTAGGCTTTGTTATTTCTTTATTTACTATTGGCTAGGTTTCCGATTGCAATTCGACTTGCTTTGCAGCCAAAACATGTTTTTTTTTCGACGTGTTCGTTCAACTATTGTGTCTTTGTCAGCATTGACACCTGTATTCAAATCGAAAATTTTTACGGGCGCTGCCATTAACGTTATAGCGTTGTAAAAAAGGCCTTTTTAGAACGGACAGAAAAATCGGACAATCACCTCAAAGGTTTGCTGTTCGAAGAGATATTTTCTGCACAGAACGACTTTTTCTAAGTGACCCTGAGCCGAAATATTCTGTAGAATGTCGGGATAGCAGCCCACCCATAAGCGTGTGCACAGGTAGGAAACTCAGGGATACTGCCTGAGCAACCATCACTCTGACGTAAACGAGACGTTTTTAACTGAAACAAAGCATTTCAATTTCTTAGCTCACATTCCTTTCACCTTGACAACATCTTCACTCTACGTGCCTCCTCGCGTCTTTCACATAGCAATACGAAAGGTAGTACGTGGCAGTGGCGGACGCAGTAGGGCCCCCCCAAGAATGGGTCGACAAATTTTTGAAACTACTTTACGATACATATAAAAATCTTGTATTGGTTTATTTTTTCTTGTTTATTTTTAATATTATTTTTATTAATTATTTAATATTATAATTAATATTTTTATTGATTTTATTTTCCCTCTTTGTCCCCAAAACGGCGGAGACCCCACTTTTTTTCTCACGCCCCCCACGCCCCTCCTCCCGCCCACTTCCTGAGTCCGTCACTGGTACGTGGATAATTAAAATTTATTATACGCTGTTCACACTTTACAGCGTTTCACATCTTTTTCGAGAACCGGATAGTCACATGTAGGACAATACGGTTCCACTCGCATAGACGAAAGAAAATACTCTGCTAGGTTGATCATAGAAATAGAGTTTTTCTCTGATTACCTCTGCACAACCGATTTCCGGCCACATGCTCCGGAAGTAGACATAAAGAACATGCAAAAGAGAACCAGAAGTTCTTGCAAAAATCACGCAATTTATATAAATGAAGGGTTTGCACCATCACCCATAACAGAGAAAGTGATCCTTGAAATTTGATGCAATCAATTCTCTGCCAATACTTTGTTCATTAGTATCCATAGACATCATTGGTGATATTACACAGGTAGTTCTCGCCTAAATTTCTAAGCAAATGTGAGGAATACGACAAAAAAAAGCAGGCGAGAATTGACTGAAAATAAGGCGAAAGTCAAGGGACAACAGCCTGTCGACATAATTCAACAAGGATTTCGCCTGAAATCATAGAGAGGTTCACCGATGATTTTGATGAAGATGCAGAAAATAGGTATGGGTAAGCCGGAAGCGGGCTGATTTGAGCTATTTGAACAGAAGCCAGGTAATTAGAGTAGGAAGGTGTCCAGCTATATACGTTCATACTCCTTTCATATATTGCTGGGTAGGATGTTCTCGAGCAGTGGTGACGAATGCCCACTCATTCCATAAAAGGGGTCACCTGAACGCATTTCTGAGCCTGCAGGATCACCTGAGGACCTATTTTTTTAGGTGTTGCCTAGTAAGTTACCACAGGGTAACGATCAGTGAAACTATAACGAAACAAACCAACGATGGTTAGCGTTCTTGGCAATGGTGTAGACAACGTAATGCCTGAAGACGCAATACGAGAAGCCTACTCTGTGGCCTGGTTTCCCTCAGTTATGCGTTCATGAATCCTAGCCCAAATGGATTCTTGTAAAGCACCGTGCGACTCGAGGAGATTTGCTGGGTAACCTAGGAATAAGGCTGCAGATCACCACGCAAATGCTCTCGGATGTTTGATGTTATTTCCTGGATAGGCGTATAACTTCCCCGGGTAAATGTATAGGAAACGGGTTTCCTCCCAAAAAATGTCTATTTTAAAGTCATTTTCCCACGTAATGAGTAAGCCTAGTAGAGCATCATTTTGGCTTCATTCTCAAATTTCAAATTGGCTCGAAATGACAGGCAAGAAATCATCCGGAAAAAGAGAAGGCTATGTCAAGGATAGAGATATTCTTTGTGGCTACACAATCAATAGAGTCGCTCTCACACGTAATACAGACATCTTACAATGGATTGGCCCTGAATGACAGCTCTTGATGGATAGACTCGACTAGTAGCTGGATAAAAATGGCCACAAAATGAAGAAACAACAAGAAAGAGCGAAAATGGCAGAATGTTGGTTCCACCGTGCTCCTTTCACTATCTGTATGTAAGAGCCATTCATCAGAAATGGACTGTGGAACGAAATCTGTGAACGCCCATCAACTTATCGAGCAGAAAAAGTGGACTTGTTTCATTGTTACTGGTAAAGAGACGTTTTTTTGTGTGAAAAAAAGACATCAATCAACATAATCATGCAGGTAATCTTGAAGTTTATCACGAAATATGCTTGTATAGGAAAGCTAAGATCACTCTGGGACTGAAAATTAATTAGCTCAACGCATACCGAGTTTTGGACACAGATCCAAACTCTTGCGGATAGCCTTGGAGATTGGCGAACTAATCCTAATAGGACGACAATAAATAGTCTTGAAGTAGGTTACAGCATATGTGATTCTGGCCTAGTAGTCGATGTCTCGTTCTTCCTGGCAAAAAGCCAACGGAGTGGAAACGAATCGCAAACTTTGGCTAAGATTGATTAGCGTAAGCGTTTGCAGTTTGCAGTTTCACGAGGTAAAGGTTAACTTGCAGGTAGTGGTAGACGCGGGGGGGGGGGGGAGATCCGGTGTTTCCGGTAAATGAGGAGAGGAGCAGGCGAAATTTCGAAGACAGACTTTTACAAAGAAATAACCTCCGGATTTAGACTATTGGGAACAAATAAATAGATAAAAAAAAATAAGAAGAAATACCTGAGAATGGGGCAATACGAAAGTTTAACTTTCTTAAAGCGACTGAGCACCCCTCCAGTAGCAAAATACATGTCCTAGCCTTAAGGCACATTTGAAACCAAGTAATACAAATCCACAACTTTTTAGGAGCCAGAATAGGTAGAAAGCTTTTTTTTTTGAATAACCATTCGAAGAAGCCGAATGAATGAGTGAATGATTCAGTCGAACGAATACACATTAAAAAAAGATCGAGTCAATGGAGGGACTTACTTTTGAGTTAAATGAATGAACGATTTTCGCAAATTCTGAGCCTTGCTAATAACAGGAATATGTGAATAGATCAGATATTCGAAATTCAGTGAGTACAACCGATCCAGACATAAGTTTCACAAGTTTTGCAGGAATAACATAGAACTTGCAGTTTTTAACTACTCGGTGAGAACAAGTCGGTACAGTTTGAAAAACAGAGTTCTTAAAAAGCGAACAGAAGAGGATTCCGGGAAATATAAGCAAAGAAGCGGTTCCAAAGGAAGAGCCATTGATCTCCTAGTGTTTTGACAGTTTTTTCTATTCAATAATAGATCACAAATTGGAAGCCTATCCAACAGCCGTATGATCGATAGATCAAACACCTGACTGTTTCATCTACTTTATAGTAACGATAAGGAAAGTCATAAGAAAGAGGAAAGTTGTTGTTGTTGTGTAACGTCTGCGATGTTTTGACGAAAACACCTCACAGATGGAGAGTTTTTGGTAATAGTGGAGAAGTAATTTAGTAGTAACTAGCTGCCGTACCCGGCTTCGCTCGGGTGTTTTATTACCTTGGCTACATCATACTGCTGAGGCCAACTACTATCATCGACAAATTCATTAAAATCTCCATAATTTTGGTGATCAGCATGTTAGCGAAGCCCAGGTGACGTTTCCCAACGACTTGTAGGCGAAAAGTTAGCAAAGCTATTTCGGTGACATTGAATCGACGTATTCGTACAAAGTGGTCGTCATATTCATACTCAGCATATCGAGGAACCCCAGGAAAGATGTCTTCACTGCTCCATTGGGCGGAAGAGCCAAAAATTAATAAAATCGAAAAACCGATATTTCATGCAAAATGTTTGTCATATTCCTATTCATCGTATTGAGAAACCCAAAAAGACATGTATTTGCCCGTCCCCGAGCGGAAATGGGGAAAATCGATAAATTCAATAAATCAATATTTCGTGCAAAATGGTTGTCGTATTCGTGTTCAGCGCATTGAGGTACCCCAGTAGACATGTCTTTAGCACCCCATGATCAAGAATAGCGAAAAATCAATAAAATCAATAAATCGATAGATTGGCGCGAAATGGTTGTCACATTCGTGTTCAGCGCATTGATTTACCCCAGTAGGCATGTTCTCTCTAGTCCCTGGTCAAGAAGAGCGAAAAATCAATAAAATCAATGAATCAATATTTCGCGCAAAATGGTTGTCGTATTCGTGATCAGCGCATTGAGGTACCCCAGTAGACATATCTTTACCACCCCATGATCAAGAATAGCGAAAAATCAATAAAATCAATAAGTCGATAAATTGGCGCGAAGTGGTTGTCATATTCGTGTTCAGCGCATTGAGGTACCCCAGTAGGCATGTTCTCGCTAGTCCCTGGTCAAGAAGAGCGAAAAATCAATAAAATCAATAAATCGATAAATTGGCGCAAAATGGTTGTCGTATTCGTGTTCAGCGCATTGAGGTACCCCAGTAGGCATGTTCTCGCTAGTCCCTGGTCAAGAAGAGCGAAAAATCAATAAAATCGATATAATCGATAAATTGGCGCAAAATGGTTGTCATATTCGTGTTCAGCGCATTGAGGTACCCCAGTAGGCATGTTCTCGCTAGTCCCTGGTCAAGAAGAGCGAAAAATCAATAAAATCGATATAATCGATAAACCAATCGATAATCCCAGGCGCAAAGTAGCCTATAACCTCCGCCGGCCAGTGGAGAGTCTACCTGCAAAATTTGGTCCCGATCGGTTCATCCTCCGCGATTTCTATTCGGAACACACAAACACACACACACACACACAAACACACACACAAACACACAAACAAACTTTCACTTTTATATATACAGATATAATACTAGCAGCAATGACAGTAGTGATAGTTATACTGATAGTCAGAAGTTAATACAATTATGTTTATAAGACATGCATGACTTGAACGAAGGCGCCGCGCTGCGACTGAAGGGTAGCACCATGCGTCGCCACCGATTTCGATACGTATCGATTACCCGCGGGTTGCGCCGCAGCGACGCATGCGAAAATCAATGCGACGCGGGAGCAGGCTGCTATACTCCACGTGAAGTACAGCGGCAGATTTATGATCATTGATAGCGATTCTGCAGAAAATTCTATACACAGCAGTGTATTTCCCAATTACCAAAGTGGAGCTTCTTTTGAATAGTCTTCTTTAATAAAATTTGAAAAAAAAAGCAAAAAAAAAACTCATGGAGCCTGATGCTCGAATTCGGCTTTTTGGTCAATATTGCTATATTTGAACATGAGTGTTTGCAATAAAAATTTATAGGCCGTACAATATGCGTCGCACGGAGAATAGCATCGCAACAATGCGATTAGTTTTTTATGCATAAAAACACCATTCGCCTTGAATTGGTTTTTTTTTTTTCTGAATTTTCATATGGAAGGAATCTCGAGGAGCTGCTGAACACGGCGATATACATGATTCTATGCAAAATGTTTAAAAACTCCATTTTGAGCCTCTCCTTTTACGGAGTTTTTGATGAGTGCCAGAGTAGAACTGTGAGGTCTCCGCAACATGCATTTCCTCGCTGTCACACAGGTCAAGCATGGAGCGCATCTCCTATTCTTTTAAGGAGTGCATTTTGAGGAAACTTCATAGAGAGTACGAAATCTCCTCAGAGTACACTCCCTTGCTAGGAGTGCATCATCCAAAAATTCGAGGGTGCGCTCCTATCTAGGCCCCGCCCAAAAGCTCCCCAGGAGAAACGGCTGAGAGCGGGTCTCTTGTCATTTTTGCTAGTAATCATGCCAGTGTTGGGATCAGCATCTCATTGAGGTTCTATCTTTTTTGTGAAAATCTCAAAACGAATTCTGAAGTTGGACAGTGCGTTCAATTGGTAGTAAGGAGTTATGCGGGAGTTACTATTGGTTTCTACTGAGTCTCAAAATATGATCAAGCAAATCTGCAATTGTTGTCTGCTGTATTTTTGAGGGGCCTCAAAACAATATTTTTGAAGGACCTGTACAAAAACAAAAATATTCAACGGTGATCAAGGGTCAATCACAGAAACAGAAGAGGCACTTGAACCTCAGGGAACCAGAGGAGACATGAACTTATTGAATGTTGATACTTGGTAAATCCTCTTTTTGGTGAGTTAGAAGTAGAGGAATTACTTCTATAGCTAAGTTATGCATATAAGACGTTTAGCTCGATTTATTACATGTGGAAATTCATTCATAGAATAATAATGTGTAATAAAAACAGGAATTCGAAAGTAAGATGTCACACGTTTTCTCCCATGTATTTTACAACCTGGAAATGTTTTCTTTTCACAGAATACGATCGATAAAATACTTGTGATTGAATGATTTTAAGCATGGATGAAATAGGATATCCAGTAGAATCTTAAATACCTCACCTTCGATGTCATCTGGAATGCAGCTGAGGAAAGTCAGCTAACAATAAGCTAGGGAAAGATAACTAGCGAAGGCAGTTATAAAACAAAGAGGAAAAACAATGATGCCTGCTCGTAAGTTCTGATATCTTATTGAAATTATGACCACTAACAACGAATTTCATCTTAATAACTTTGTAGAGAAAGGCTGCGGCCGCAGAAAAAGGCACTAACCCTTTTCTACGTTATTCTTATCGCGGCCATCAAATGAAAAAAAAACAGTTCAAGCAATGAATTCAAAAAAGTTAACGACTCGTCACATGTCGTGATGCACAAGCGGTCTAGAAGAGCTATCGAGGCTAAGGAAGTAAATTACACCAGTAAGAAACGGAACAGTAATAATGGTTGATCTGTGTCTCATTTCATTCATGCTTAAAATCATTCGCATCGATCTACCATCTGCATAACTGTTGCCCAGTGTGCTATATAGACATGACTAATCATGGTTTGAAAACTATTGGTTAACTATACTTCAATGTAATTTAAGGTTAAGCACAAGAAAACAAGAAGAAATGAAGAAAATCAGCGAGCAGAAATCAAAGCGAAGTGGATGGAATGGCAGGGCTCACACTCTTCATTTTCGGAATACACTATTAATCCAACACCAAGCCAGAATCGTAGAGGCATCCGAAGGTGTGTATGGCATAGCATGGAGTAGTTAAAATATTTCATTAGCAATTTCTTTCCACTATTTGTTTAGATATTCAGTTTGAAACTAAAAACTGAGATTGATTGGTTGAAATCCCGGTTTAGGTCTTTCTCCTTAGGCGTACTCCCTAAATGGGCGGGGTCTCTAGTTTTCATTCTCACTCCCTCCCTGCGCCCGTCTGCGTCCTCCACTGGAATGTGTCTTATACTATCGAGATGATTATCGAGATGGATCGAAATGGGGGGGGGAGGGAGGAACAGCTGATTGACTGCTCCATCCGCCTAGAGGTATCTAGCACTTGCTGACACTAGGGAGGTAGGAGGCGCTGCTTTTCAAGCCGAGGATCGAACCATCGAACCTGTGTGCTGCTGCACCCACTAACACTGCGATACACAAGCAATAAGAAAAGTTGAGAGAAAAATTGGTGAAATTTAAATACATAAAGTTTATTAAAAATGACAAACTATTTCTCAAGCAAAGACGAATTAAGGTGGAAATGTTACTGAATATCCGATTTTGAATAGGGTTTGGAAACTCAATCAACGCTTTGCAGCCTTTTTCACATTTCAGCACAGATTCCTTCTCGAGTGATCGAATTCTCGCCTCATTCGAAAAATTTATCGGGTTTCTGTTTCGATGCACTACCCGATTCCGAGCATAGAATTCATCACTGTGAAGAGTGCACACTTCTGTTCAAAACCCTTTTTCAAGGTTTCATACGAACTGAGTCGTAACGATCTCAGACGACAAAGAGGAGAACAGAGGTAGCTGAGGAGAAGATTTTTCTTACGAGGTTGGGAGGTTATTTTTGAAGTTGCTATCCATGATAGTGGGTGTTATGACCAATCCCTTTTCGGCGCGAACCATTCCATTGATAACTAATGCCTTTCAGTTGTTGTGCAGGCTGTTCGTCTTCGGAGCTGTTTGCGCCAGTGACGTTGACGACGGAAATAACCATTTTAATTTGCAAACGCTACAAATTTTCTTCAATGGAACTTTTTACTTCTGTTCTTTAGAATTTTTGAGATTTCATATGGAGCATTATTAATTCTAGGGTATCGAACCTCAGAGGCCGCTCGCAGTCAATCCCTGCGTGCGTGCGTCAGACGTGCGACTATATGACGGAGAAGAGGGTGAGCCTTACTCGTGGCACAAACCAGAAGCAGATGAGACGCACGCGTTCATGCCATCGCCGCTATACGTGAAGGCGATTCCCACTCACAGTGTTACATAGCTTCAATGTACAATCGGGTCCTGCAGCCACTGCAGATGGGTGCCGGCGAGCGCAGGCCGCCGCCACCCTCCGGCGCCCCGGTATTAATGAGCTACATATAAATCACTCGAGCTTGTGAGAAAGCGAAGAAAAATACAATTTTAGTCCATAGTAGACAGAGTGCAGTGGATATGTTAAGGCTATAAAGCTGGGGACCACTTTCACAACTTTCACGTTTTTTCATTTTTGTGATTTTCATGGGGAAAGATTTCCGAATACACAATAAGCGAAGCCAACTCTTCCATTTTCTGCTA
Organism: Ancylostoma caninum; assembly: GCA_037903475.1. Classification (NCBI taxonomy): domain Eukaryota; kingdom Metazoa; phylum Nematoda; class Chromadorea; order Rhabditida; family Ancylostomatidae; genus Ancylostoma; species Ancylostoma caninum. Next base: position 89,874 of record JBAJFG010000555.1, read on the forward strand.
TTGTACACTGCTTCGCGAATACAAAAATGGCCGTTAATCTTCTATACAAACTTTTTATTAGATCGCCTAAAACTTCACTAAGAGCCACTTCCTTTACGGTTAGAGCAGGCCCGAGATATCTTAAATGGAGTAAGGCTAGAACTGTCCCGACATCTTTTGTATCCTTCAAACGCATGGCCAAAGCTACTATACTTAGCTCGGAATATGGTGTTTTATGGGACTTCTTCCACGTTTCATCCAGTTTTCATGCATTGTAGTAATGAAGTATCCTGAACCACATTGCGTAGATGTTATCGTAGTTGTGTCATTGTTTTTATAACGTCTGTCTTATACAGCGTAAAAAAATAAACAAATAAATAAATAATATTGATGGACACAGTACTTCAGTTATCCCATCTGAACAATAAAGCTCATCCAATTCGGGATCCTCAGAAATAACTGAAATCCGTATAAATTGTTCCATATCCACTGCGAAGTAGTTCTACCGCTGTCATTTATCTTTCGTGGAGCAGTCCTTTACGGCGGAGTTACTCTCTCCCGGTTTCCCTCAACTTTGAAAAAGTGGTTTTTACTTACACTTACACTTATCGTAGTTTATCTTCGAAAGAGTTTTCCACTATAACTTACACTTACACTTATCGTAGTTTATCTTCGAAATTTATGCAAAACGTTGCCGGATGCCTTCCTGGACTACCCGAAGGAGATCACGGGGGACGTTCCAAGCAGTGAACCCCAAACACTGCGATACTTAACTCTGGATCTCCAACGGAGTGGAACCAGCGATAGGGACAGATTGCAATCTGCCACTCAAACCACTGAGCCATCCGGGCTACTTTTTATGTTGGAGTTTGTTAGATAACTGCAGCAGTCGTAGGCAGCATACTATATGTATTTGCAAAACGGGGCACAGGGCAGGATTCGATCCCCTGACCACCACAACGTCGATCATTCGCTCAACCCACTGAGCTATGCGCGCACGCGATGCAACATACAAATAGTGTCCAATCTACTTACACTTACACTTATCGTAGTTTATCTTAGAAATTTAGGTGAAAAGGGAGTTGGGTGGGGCCACTCCTGTGAAGCCTAAGCCTAAGCCTTAAACCCATTCTTAAGCATAGGGTTAGGCTTATCTACCCTGTCTACTATGGACTAAAATTGTATTCTTCTTCGCTTTCTCCCAAGCTCGAGTGATTTATAGCTCATTAATACCGGGGCGCCGGAGGGTGGCGGCGGCCGGCGCCCATTTGTAGTGGCTGCCGGACCGGACTGTATACCTGTCTAGCTGGAAAGTGCTTTGCGGTTGACTGATTCTGACGCACGCACGCATCTGCCATAGATTTCTATTATCAGGATCCGAAGCTGTTCCTCATCAACTGTGCAATGAGGCCAGTAGCGGTTCATCCGGCATGACAAGCTAATTGGGAACCGTAGATCAGCTTTGAGGTGTCTGCACTCACCTAAAATGTGACAGGAAACCAGTTACTTCCACCTGATATGGTTTCGTGTCACACCTCCGTTTTTCAGTTGTGAAAATTCCCCGCCCATATCTTTTATTCTTCATCCAAACTTTCATTCACCTCTTGGTGTTCATTGAGCTTTTCTTGTTTGGGCAAACAGCATGGCTCGTGCAAGTGAAACACTACTGTTCCGAAATGTTATGCTGCGAGTCCTCAAAGGAAGCGGATGTTACGGATTTAATATAGAATTTTTTTCTGAGAGTGATTAGCGATTTTAAAGACTAAAAATCACGAAAGGAAAAGGAAAATCACGCTGGTAGAAGACGAAAAATTACGAAGAAACAAATAATTGCACAGATTTTCTAGAAGCAGAAATCTGTGCGGAGGGGGCGTGGATAATGGGGCGCGGCCAAACTCTACTACTGGTCAGTTCAGCTGATTGGCCAATTGCAGGGCCCGTCAGCGGCGCCCACTGCAGGTATAACGCTCCATACCCCGGGGAGTTGTTGAATGTGTGGCTCAATTATTCGAAAATGCTTCCTAAAATATCAAAGATTTGTGGCGAATTCTTTTTTAACTATCCATTTTTATTATTATTCCAAGTACATATTTCTAACTGTTGAATAGTAAAATCAATATATCAATCTGGGAGCAGTGCTGTGCTCGTACTGTAGACTTGGGTAAGTGGATGCTTACTCAAGCTCATCCAAAAATAGTCCCGATCGCGTACGCGCTTTGCGCGGCAATGCTTGAGCGACGCTGCGGACTTCCAGATCCGCGCCGCACCCGCACGCGTCCGCACCGCACGGATCTCGTCTGGCCGATTATTGCACTGGGCGACGGTTTTACCCAGGCCTCAGCCGGCCTGACGAGTCTCGCTGAGCTCACCTTGTCTCCGCCGAAGCGGAGGCACGACTAAACTTTGAAGTTCGACCAGCGGCTTAGACCCCTCAACGCAGCCGAAACACAGGGTTTGCTGCTCTTAGCAGTCGGACTGCAGCAGTTCTTCCTCTTGCAGCAATGTCTGCCTTCCATTTCTTGGGGGTGTGGCTTGCCAGGTTGTGCTACGTTTGCCTTATCCAGTTATCTGAGTACCAGCAGAAGCGTACCTGTATCGCAGCATTTCCCATACGTTTCGCAATTTTAGCCTAGCACGTTATAAGGAAGGAATCAAAAAAGTGTCTCTGACTTAAATCGAGCCGAAAAGCTTAAATTAAGAAAAGAGATTGGAATATTTGAACAAGAGAAGACCCACCTGATCTAGCATCTTCTCGTTAGCAGCTTCTATTCTCCCAATCGCGCCAATAGGACACCAAGCGCATAATATGTAATTATGCAGTGGCTGCATAGGAAAATAAACATAGAAACCTCGTCATTACTGCCTTCGTCCTTGTGATAACGAACAAGTTTACGCATGTTTTCGCTAAGAAACATGACAACTTCAGTGCATACACGATTTAGTACAGGTGAAAACACGTTCTTTGAGGGGCTGTGACAAATTTGGCACGTGAATGAATCGTACTTTCCACTGGCATAACCTTAAAGACAACACATAATTACGTTTTTACCCTCATTCTTTTTCGGAAATTGGGCTGATTCCCGACTACAACCAGGAGGAGTTTCCATGTAAGGTTCTCAAGCAGCAATGCATGAATCACGATTGTACTACATATTTGACAAGGGAGGTGTAAGAGGCCAGGCTCACAGACCGGAATGAAACCTATCTGGCTTCGATCTTTGTTTGAGAAGGTGCTACAGCGAATATTTAATCACCGCCCTCGGTTCCAAAAAATAGAAGTCCCATCATACTGCTATATGCATTGCAGCACCCTCCCTCAGAGACGCGGTTGGCGAGTGGGGAAGTCACTGGGCTGTTAGGCGGAAGGTGGAAGGCTTGGACCCCGTTATGAGCATCCGTTCTGCACTCTTGTTTTTTATTCCTCTTACGTTGTCGAAATCAAATTCAAAAGGTTAGAAGACAATACCTATCCTTGTTGGAGTATCAGCCACGGAATTTCATAGCGAATCGAGGAAGTAAACTACGTTTAATATAGTGTCGTTATTCGTAGCTGGTAGTCCAGTGGGGGGAGGTAGTGTCTTGTAACCTTTTAAAATTGTTTCAACAACATTGGAGGAATAAAAAACAAAAATGCAAAGTGGAAGCATATGAAGGGACTCAAACCCTTGACCTTCTGCCTAGCAATCCAGCATTTTTCCCACTCGGTCACCCGGTCGATGTCGTGGAGCAGAAAAGCATATGCTGTTGTGACGGGATTTTTTTTTTGGAACCGAAGGCAGTAATAAAGCATATAATGTAGCACCTACTCAAGCAAAGATTCAAGCCAGATAGGTTTCATGCCGATATACGAGCCTGGTCTCTTTCACCTCCCTTGTGGGATGTTTCGTCTTGGAATCGGAGGTCGTCAGGGAAATGCATTTTACCCCGCGAGTACCGGAGCTGCAGCAACGGATATTATCCACAGAATTGAACAAACTGCGTAGTATTATGGTCTGAGGGAGCTGGGGCACATGTAGCGCAGCTTAATGGTAATGTACCTGTTCATTTTACAGAGCCTGTGGTTCTATCCACGCCCATGAGCAACAAAGGTATCCGGTTGGGGAGGGGTCAAGTGATGCTAGATGTGACTAGGATGGGCAGAATGTGTACCATTTGGACACCAAACTTCTTTTGTGGAGGAAGCGACCCTTTTGGTGGTAAGAGCAGCGGATAGCATCCGATGAAACCCGGACCAAGGAAATCAAGGAAGATATGAAGACTAATCTGAGTGCTATATCATTGATGTTAAGAGAATTATACTTGGCAAACTGCCAAGTATGGATGAATGTGTTCTGGCTGTTAATAATCCATAAGCACCCAAGGCAGGTACCGGATGAGATTTCGACTGCTACTCCAACCTCTGGTAATTGATAAGTATAACATAAAGAAAGCATCCTATTGACCGCGACTATACAGTCCATTAAATTTGTGGGATGGGGGCGCCGTTCCGCAACGCTCACTCTCCGGCCTTATCCTAATAATCATATCCAGTTATCAATAAATGTCCAGCAATGACAGATCCGCTAGAGATAATGATTCGGACGGAGGGTGAGCGTTACGAAAGGGTGCCGCCCAACACTAATGGACTGTATCCCTCATGGTGTGCCCAGGCTCTGTGGTCAGCGTAGCGTTTGAACGAGCAAGAAGCATCTGAAAGGAAATAGAAACGGTGTTCCAGTGTTATGCTTCACAGGTTGGTATTCGAGTACCTATTTTGGGCCTGAGGTTTCAGCAATACGCCGTCTTCAGAGGGCTGTAAGTGGTTCATCAAGTTTATACGAATTCGTACCTATCCCATCAAACACTTCCTCTCCCAACCTGTGAGGCATAATACTGGAACTTAATCAAATAGCTATATCATGCTCAGGTTTCAAGAAAAGAGGACATGGTGCTTAGAAAGGAGACAGTCAATATACATCTCCTTCACTGTCGTTATCACAATGATCGCCTGCTCATTTTTATTGCGGTTTCTGGGAAGAACCTTGGGGAGAGCTCAAAACCTATATAAGAGAATTAGAACCAGGAGATGATAGCCGACCAAGTAGAAACACAATAAAGTCAAGATTGGCCCTGTTATAGTGTCACTGCGGTATTTAGGCTATGTTTTTCTTTGGCCCTGAGTCTAGAGTCATAAGTACTACTAAAAACTGCAAAGGTTCTTTGTCTCCTTATGCTATAAAGTGGTAGTTCTTCGTTAATGATGCAGAAAACGTGTTCTAACAAAGCATGTTTTTTCCCAAGATTCACAGGATCATCATATTGAGAGACTCAGAGGCGAGACAACTGTTACAGATATTGGTGTTTGACTGTTTGACAGAGAATAGAGAAGATAGTACGGCGAATAGATATAAAAATCAGACGATGTGGTTTCCTCCAAAACTTCCATGAAAACCCTAGTCTTGGTAGGTTCTTGGAGAACGAGACTAGCACCTTACAAGTACGAAAGACCACTGGACGGCAAAAGATGACTATTGTTGTAGTCGTGAATCATATCAAAACTGTGCAAAATGCTGCAAAGCATACATACGTTCATACAGCTTCCAGAAAACAACATTGCTCACCAGACAGTTTCGATGGTCATTGCTTTCCTTAGAGGCGTGGTTTCCTAATTTTTTTTTTCGCAGCAACGCATACATAGTAATCCGCGAAGGTGTAGATCTATTGATGCAACGGGGCTTGTGCTCTTCTGCCCCATATGTCGGCTGGCGAGTTAATTATCAAAGGTGTCACACCTCAAGTTGTCAAACTGGCTGTTCAATTTTAGGGTGGGAATTCGAATCAGGGACATGTTTACCCTCTGCAGTTACCTTGTGAGTATATGTATACCTGGCTGGGTTAATGCACACTGAACCGTCAATAGACTGGCTGCAAACCTAGTTATGAGCTCATCTCGTTTCTACCATACGTTCTGTAGCGTCTCCCACAGCTCAGCATGCATGCTACTTGTGCCTTATTTGCCTTATTTTTTGTTAATTTACTGTTTTATTTTTTATTGTCTGGACATCTCACGCTACCAGTACAAAAACACAGTCACAAGTACAAATGTGTACAATTCAGTGGCAGACGCAGAAAGCCGGCGGAAGGGGGATGCGTGGGAAAAAAAGTGGGGTCTCCGCCGTTTTGGGGACCCAGACGGAAAATAAAATTAATGAAAACCCTAATTATGATAATAAATTAATAAAAATCATATTAAAAATAATAATAAAAATAAGCCAATAAAAATAAACTAATACGAGTTTTTTGTATGTATTGCAAAGTAATTTCAAAAATTTACCGACCCCGGAACAATTACATACTCGCCCAAGAAGTAATCATCATTTCATAGCTGTCAAGAATCCTAGTGAATGATCCAATATTATCAGGAATTGGCCCCAGTCTGTTTAGTGCTGAACTACTCTTTTAATGAAGAACTGTGATCTGGCACTTAGTTTCAGTTTCAGGGAGGTATAGTTTTACTGAGTTGACCCTTGTAACTGATGAATTTAATGTGCAGAATATGATAGGAGATTGCCGCAGAGTCCATGCGCCAACCTATGGAACATTATCAGGTCTACGCTTGTATTCGTTTACTTATAGGGTCAAATTTTCTTCTCCTTTTGCAGAGAGAATGTAGACACACACAATTTATTCCTATCAGATGCAGAAGGAAGACTGCCACAATTGAAACCAGTACTTCTTATCAAAAGCTTCCTTGTAAAGTTGTTTTGGACCTTTTCAAGTTCTGCCATAGTCTTTCATTAGTACGAATCAAAAATAATAAATACCTCCATACTCAAGTAGAGGCCTCATATAACTTCAAAAGCACAGAGAAGAACGGAAATATTCCTGGTTGTTAATGCCTTGAATAGTCAGTACGTAGCTCTCACAGCTTTGTTGGCAATTTGTTCACAATGCTGCTCAAATTTGAGGTCATTCGTTAACAAAAAACCCAAGTCAATTTTAAAATGTTGTGTTATTTAGCGTGACCCTAACGAGAACGGCTCGTGAGTGGCTTCACTTGTAAAGTTAATCGAGCAATAGAATGGATATTTAGTTTTAACATAGTTCCTTGTGGTTATACTACGAAGTAACCGGGAAAAAGCGAATAGCAAGAGCTGAACTGAAAAAGAAATGCGTAAGAGGTTAATTAAATTAACGAATGCTTTCCATTAGAGCAAAAAGAGACGTAGATTGGTTCTTCAACGATTAGCTCATCTGCGAATGACAGCGATGGAGTGGGATGGGGTCGGAGGTAAAAAGAAGAAACTTCACCAAACTGAGTAAATATTTCTGTGCTTCGTAGCTAGTATTACAAATACAACGTACAGTGCAACGCCAGGGTTTACATGTGGAACGTTCTCAAATCAAGCTATTGGGGTGATCCTTCAAATTTTTTTTCAAAGAATGGGACAAAAAATGAGGCTTCAAATAAGGCTGATGCGAATGTTATTCGACTCAAAAATTATATGAAGCTTAGTCATCACTTTGATCCATAACCGTTTAGATACAGTAAATATGAAAACAAGTTAGTAGTTACTGAGTTTAACAATGTCTGCAGAGTGAAGAATTAGGTTGCCGAAAAAGGTTCCCGCCGCTCAGTTTAGTATGTTATATGTTAAGGTTGATTTGAAACTTTTCATCTTGTGTTTATATAAAGGTTGGTCGATAGTCTATCTACATCTAATTTGCCTTCGCATTTCGTTACGGTTATGGCTGAAAAAATTGTCCTTGACTCCAAGCAAGTTCGACTGCTTCTGCTTTGCGAAATCAGAAAATATAGTAACGCAAGCGATGCAACGAACAATATATGTGAGGCAATGGGCGCTTCGACTGTCTCTTACGATACGGCAGAAATTTGGCACCGCAAGTTAGAAACGGCGACTTCGACTTCGGTGACAAAAGAAGATCTGGTAGGCCGAACGAAGTGGATGACGAGCGCCTTCTGGAGCTGAAGTTGAAGAGGATCCGCGGCGTGACATCCGTGAGCGGCAGAGGAACCCCAGTGCCATCATGACACTATAGCTGACCGTCTGCATCGCTTCGGAATAACATGGAAGTTTGGCGTATGGATACCTCATGATTTGAGTGGGCATCAACTTCACGTATACAGCAACTTCTTAAACTTTCGACGAACTTTCGCATGCTCGGGAACCTGGTCACCGGTGACGAGAAGTGGGTGGCTTACGTGAACGACAGGCGGAAGCGCCAGTGGTTCAAACGTTAAGATTATTGGATTCCAACACCAAAAACAGAACTCCATCCCCAGAAGGTAATGCTTAGCGTTTGGTGGAATTGCAAGGGGATTATTCATTGGAATCTCTACCATCGAATTCCACTGTTACAGCCAATTGAGTCGCGTCGCTGCAGCTCCACGTGGTAAGCAGGACAAAGTTTACTTTCTCCACGACAACGCTGGGCCACACGTTGGGAAGGGGATGCAGCGAAGGCTTCGAAGCCTGTGGGCATGTCGTGCCCCCACCCATTGTGTGTAGACCGCCAACAGATTGCCATCTGTTCCTGTCGCTGTTCAATCAAATGCAAGAGAAAACATTCGACAATATGGACTAACTAAAACCCAAAAACTGACTCACAGAGTTTTATGGCTCAATACCCCAAGATTTCTATATAAGTGGGATTTGAAAATTACCTGATAAATGGCAATATGTTTCCAAATATGATGGTGCATATAACTGTTAATTGTTGATTGTATTAAGGAAGAAAAATAAATTCGAATAAAAAATGAAAAATGGCGGGAAACTTTTCCGACAACCTAATGAGAACCGGCATGAAACGACATATAACTCGCTTCAGATTTGCGTCTGTAGAGTTTTACTCTCCAGTTCTGAATTGGACGGCTAAGATGCCTTTCAACTTTTGTTGGCCGTAAACACTGCATTCCTATCGCATTAATCACGTACTAAACCGTGCGAAAATGAATAGTTTGAGAAATGAGGGCTGGTGAAAGTATGGCAGAGAAATTGCAACGAATAAGTTGTCGACATATCAAAAATGAGAGAATATCGTCCGACTAACAACGAAATTCCACTCGCTTCGCTCACGTTTGTTTGTTCCACATTTTAAATAAGTTAGCGCAGAGTTCCGAGAATTTTGAAACACGATTGTAAATAGAGCGTAGCCTTTAAAAACGGTGCCCTATATTATTTGATGTACACCACATATACGCCTCTTGTCGGGATCGACAAACTCCTCAATGTAATTCTGGTACTCTTTCAATATTCCAAGAACTTTTCCTGGATGAAGTGGCCTAGATGCTCAAGAGGCCAGACGGTACTGCGTGAGAGGATTGTATGCATCTTGTTGAGTAATGCCGAGCTCACACAGTGAAGTTTCCAGCTCGTTTGGTATGTATCTCGGCAGGACTATTCCTGTGCAAAAGAATCAATGAGCTGTAGCGGAAGATTTTTGTAGTAAGCTACTCACAGTGAACGCTATTTAGTGCACTTTCGATTCTTAACAGTACTCCGGTGTTTCCTTCTCATCCATCTATTCAGGAAGGCACTCAACTTTGTCGTACAGGATCTGTCCTTTACCGTAAATCACAATGCCATCGAGAAATTGGTCGCTATTTCTCCAATACAAAGACGCAAGGCAATCTTTTCAACAAAGACTCATCCCGTAGTCGGTCAGTTTGCGCTACACCGTCGATCTTCTTCGTCCTCCCATTCTTAAACAAAGGACGAGTGGTCTGACAACGATTACCGGTGAGCTTCCACGAAGCCGTAAATGTTGTTTTAAATGGGTCTTCATTGATCACTGCCATCGGCTGAGGGTCGCCAATCCTAGAAAGACCAGCGCGTCCTTCGAAGTTACAGCACGTTGGAAAAAGTGAAAGCATCTTCGCGGTACGAATTCACCCACACTTCCTCTGCTGAAGCTCTGGTTGTATTTCCAGCGGCTCCTGCTGTGATTTTGCCAAGTTTTAATTTAAAGAAGTGATCTTGTCAAAATTCTGCTTTGGCATCTCTCGCTTCGACATTAAAAACTAGCTTCGAAATTACAAAAATGTGAGTTTAGTTCAAAATATGTAAAGCGTCTGAGGTGGCCATGAAATTTTCCACACATCTGTGTGCAAATTCTCATACAAATGATAAGAACAACCGGCATTTTTTGCACCGGACGTGATACAAAGAAAATTATATTAGGTTATAATAACTAATAATTAATAATCGTAATTATATTAGGTTGGTGCAAAAATAATGGTCATTATTTTTGCACCAACCTAATATAATTACGCTAATCCTTTGGTACGCAGCGCATTTCCCAGTCAAACGACTCGGAGGTATTAGCAGTATTAGTACTGTTTTAAATATGTGTCCAGTGTTTTTAAATGAGATCTGGTGCTGCACAAGTTGGTTGTATAATCCCTCCTACTCCTTTGTACTCGTGCTCGGTTGGTCATACATGGTGACCATTGTGTCAACATCTATGGTGTTAGATTCTATAACATAGACAAAGCTTACTGGAAATATAATGAAATAGCAACATAGAAGCACTCCTAAAAATGAAGATAAAACCGTAGCAAGAACAGACCACACTCAGTAATGAGGCTTATCCATTTTACAGGAGAATCATAGGTGGGAGAAGTAAGTGTTCGAAATGCGATGCGTGCTAGTAGAAATGCGATGTGTGCTACCACATATATCACACCAGCCTGAGAGTTCGGCTAATGCAGGACTCTCACGCTTCTTTTCGTGCTCGCTTCGCTCCCATATTTTCATTGTCCTCAGACAACATTAGTGCAGGTGGATGAATAAACATTATCCACAAAGAAGTATTTTTTACCGCAATTCATGGAACCATTGACCCACTATGGACAGCTCCTTTCCAACAATTTGTGGCACATCGGTTCGTTGTGGTGGACGTAAATAGTAAAAATTGACCGAGTAAGTGCAAACTGGTATTGGATCCGAACACCGGGCACCCTTGTCTCACCGCTGCGACCTGTCTCCAGAGAATCCTCTGGCGTCCATCCTCTTTTGAACGCTGGTACACACTTATCACGCCCTTGGACCCAACTTCTGACGTTTCCTCACTTATGGATGCCGGAGCATCCTTATCACACCACCGTCTCACATCGAACACTACACTAAGGCGTAACCCTCATCCGTGTCATCTCTCGACCGCCTGGTTCCTTCACTTCGTTATAGAGGTGTCCTACCCTTCTCTTTCCTTTTATACGGTCCTGTAATCAAAAGCCTATCTCATTCATTCCGACCGTGATGAAAACAACTGTCGGCCATTAACATGTCTGAACATGACTGAAGTGGCCCGAAACACCTGTAATTCGAGGTAAAAATCAAAATTTACCACATTTTCGTACATTAGTCAACGCGCTGAACACAATGGTGAAGGTAGTTTCCGTTTTTGGTGGCTGGTTCTCGTGTACACACACATGCACATGAACTGCCAATGAAGAAGAGGTAAGAAATGACGCTTCCAACTAATTTGTCTTAGTAAAAATGCAAAGTAGAGAATGATTGGTCACAATCCGAACCTTTTGGTGTATGGTGGAGTGAAAATGAAATGGTGGCATAGCTCGAACCATTCGGATTGTGGCCACTCATTCTCTTCTTTGCATTTTTACTAGAACAAATTAATTCGCAGCGTCATAAATGTAATTTTCGATGCTGATCTCGAATACGTTTTTCAGATTTGCTGTGTTGTTTTGAACACCCACATGTCTGAGAAGTGACGACAGTTCAATCGCAAAATCAGCCATATCAGGACAGAAGTAAACCGAGAGGAAGACCAAAATCCTGATGGCTAGACAGGATGGAGGACAGAGATGCGATCGCTAAAGCTCACCTACCGGCGACGCTTTTCATTGAAAAAATGGGGCGATCACACGAGAAACGCCTACCCCAGCTCTTGGAAAAATGCTCGGAAGAAGAAGATGGGACATGAAGAGGCTTTGTAAGAGGTTCATTGACGCATTCGGAGATAATACACAGGACATATTGTCGAAGCTTCACACAAATTTACCCAGTTTTAACGGTTTAACGGTCTTGCGCGGAATCTATGAAGGTAGAAACGTCATCAGCACAAAGAAGAAACGCTCATGAACTGCCAACAAAATAAGCTGCCGAAAAAAAAACTTCTAAAAACTGAAAGGGAAAATTAGTAAGCGGGAAGAAAAGTAAATGAATTCCCCGGGTTTTCTTATTCAAAAGCAATGGAATAAAGATCACTGTTCCCTCAGAGACACAACGTCACTGCTCTTACCATTCCTATCTAACACCACAAGATAAGACTTTTTTGAACCCCTCAAGTTCTTTTTATCCTTAAGCAATGAAGGAGCTTAATCAGGAAGTAAAGATCACTCACATTTGTTTCCATATAGAAGTACTTGTGGCCATGGCGATCATTTTCTTCTGTACCGCGCCAGAGTAGCTTCTCCTCCTTTGAAGAAGAACGGCGACGTGATCTCCTTGTCATAACTAGAGTTTCGGCCTGAAAGCGGTTGCTATACATTTTTCGAAAGTAATTGGCTAAAAGAACAAGCGAATCTATGGTGACTGGCTCCGGAAACAGCTTTGAAAGCAAAAAAGAACTAACGACAACGGAGAATTCAGTAAAATGTTGAAAGGATGAAGAAAAAATTAATGGATTTATGTTTGAACGCCTAGTTAGGGATGGCATTAGTTATGAACCTTGGTTTTTCCAGCGTTCACCATGGATATTTTCTTCACGGGCAGGAAAGCTGATTGGAAGGATTGGTAATCTCATACCCACAGGCGGAAGCCGGCTATAGACAACTTTACCTATTGGTAAACATGTTCGTGGGTGTTAAGCAAAGAGTAAACTTCGGTTCGTCAAAACGTTTACCATGGGTGATTCTACTGATTTAAGAAACAAGTAGAAGAATTCCTTAAGAGGAGTAATTAGAGGTCTCTTTTTCTCTAAAATTAGAAAATTGCATGAAATAATCAAAGACTTGTTTGTGTTGCAGATAGTTTATTGCATTTTGTAATGGTTAAACCAGAGCAAAATCATTAGAGATCCAATTGCTGTCCTCATTGAAGACCAGCAGCAGAACAACTTTTGTCCGCTCAGCGATCTGGAACAATTATTCACAAGAAAACCTGCACCTGAGCAACTCATTCCCTTTTTTTCTGACTTTCAGGCGAACTTGTTCCACATCAGTATTGTTGAGGAGACCTAGGACCAACACTAGGCACTGGAAGCGATTATACTGTAGACAAATTATACATATAATAAAGGGAAATTTGGAAGTTTTACATTAAGCTCAAAGGAATTACTCAAAAAGTAAGCGTTGAGAGATTCTTTGGAGCCCTTTTTCGTGTAGGCAATGTTTGATGTTCTAAGATAATTGCCTTTTCATTGCATTTTCTGCTGAACTTAACGTTAATTCCATTGATATTGAGCAGAAAAACTTATCAGGCAAGAAATACTGTCCAGCTGATATGGCTAAATGAGCTCTCATTATATGTATATGATAACAAGTGGAATATGTTCTTGTAGGTAGCCTTCCAGTCCTATTTACGTGCTGGAAGTGACATTGGATCCTGAACGTTCTCTCCACGCTGTTTCCGACGGTGTACATAAAAGGGAAGTGATGAAGACCCCGTCCAGAAGTGCGGATTTTCTGGAGCATGTGGGCGGAGCGCAGTTTTCCACATGTACTAGCTGTCCATTACAGCCGCCAGGGGTTATTATTCTCTCCTAACGATAAGTTTTTCAGTGATAAACGGCGGTCTACATTATCTTGAGCCTGTCTTGGGCCTGGATGCATCATTGCAAGGGTTGGTAATCTCATACCCAGAGGTAGCCGTTGGTTATATACAACATCAGGTCTTGGTAAACTTGCTTATAAGCACCGGATGAAGGGTAGATTTGATACGCTGGCATATTTGCCATGACTAACATTAGTGCTCCATCCTGGTCTTAGAAGACCGGGTTGAAGGTCACTTCGAATTCGGATCGGAATCTGTCGGTATATCAAACTATAAAATGGGCTGCGAATTTCTGAAATCTGAATGTGTGGCAAATTGCCACTTCTGGATGCACGTATAGGCAGTCAGTTTGAGGGCGAGGGGGAAGGGGGCGGGCGTTGGGGAAGCTGTCGAACAACTCATCTAAAATCTCAGCTATTTTTCAAGCACCACTCCAAGAGAAAGTTGACCAGAACTGCATTATGTGGCGATGAGATGAAGCAGATTAGATGACATGATATAACTCCTTTTTCAGGTCATGATAGGGAAATTAATGGAGAATGGACCAAGAAAAAAGAATGAAGTAGTTGAACAGAAGACTACGTGAAACTGCTTAAATGACTAAGAGCATCGGGCTCGCATAGGACACTTAATTTATTTCTGGAGTTAGTAGAAACTGCTTTTCAAATGTTCGTCCACTCCCTATCCATCATTGGAGAAAAAGTAATTCAATGCTGACATGAAAGCGATATCGCACCAAATAGTGACTTTATCAAACTAAAAAGAACAGCAAACTGCTGCTCAATCAATTCCGTGATCCGTACATCGTCTGCACCAATTTCTGTGTTTGGTCTGTCTTAATACTTCGGGAAGTAATTAAAGATGGTTAATTTTAATGCTACATATTTATTGCATAACTCCTAAGTGTGAGAATGTTGAAATGATCAGCTAGATCGTGCCGCTACAATACAGCCGCTTTATTCTTCATGTAGGAAATAGCCGTCCAAGGTCGCTCTATTCAACTAAGCATTACTAGAGTAACTATAACAATTAGCGCTCCAGAGTAGCTGTCCTTTCAGCTTTAAAACAATAGAAGCTCTATCAAACTTGCAGGTCGAAAATGCGTACTCTCCGAGGTTATGTCTGACTTGATCACCGAAAAAATATTAGCTGTTTGAATGAAATTCGTTGACAGTTAGGTCAGACAACTAGTTAAAATTAATGTTGAACTGATATGTTCTCTCATTCACACTACAGAACTTCACAATAGAAAGGTGTTAGAATATAAATGAGGTGCTAGAAGACCAGGGTCAGTTCGGTAAAGCATAATTTCGACGCTTTGGAGGGGCAAAAATGGCTGGAAATAATCGTTAGAAGCGTGCAGTTCTGGTTTCAAACATTTAGACGATCCCATATATTGAATTCGGAACTAATGAAATGTCAAAAGGCTTAGTGTGAGCCTTGCACTCATTGAGTCGGTCCTGGGTCAAAGTATTCCAGACTAGTGGTGTTCAGTGGATTTATGCATTCATGGACAACTCAGATTCATGAACGCTACTGTAGAGAACGTAATCCAGTCTCCTTTCCAAAGTGGGCAAGTTCTCCTGGTTGGGTAAGTATACTAGCTCCAAACGACACTTCTCAAAAGGGTTACATAGATACATAGCAGTAGCAGGTGATATATCACATTTTGCTCAGGTCTATAGTCTTTAAGTTTGGATCATGAGTTAAATGAAAAAGTGCTCGAACGAATGAATAAATAAATGAATGAATGAATGAATGAATGAATGAATGAATGAATGAATGAATGAATGAATGAATGAATGAATGAATGAATGAATGAATCAATGAATCACTGAATGAATCAATGAATGAATGAATGTTAGTGTGCATAGCGTTCTGGAGGTGGAGTCCTGAACATTAATACGCCTCCAGTCGATCACTACCGAATTCGGAAAGTGCTAGCTACTTCATAACCACATCAGAGAAAAACCACAATATAATGCAATCCTGCTGAGAAATGAGGCATTTTCCTACGCACACGAACTGCTATTTCAGTCAAATTAGCCATTTCTGAACAGAATGAGTACTTCTACAAATGAGACTGTTTTTCTTTTGTAAAATAAGAGCTGTTGGCAACGTTGCAGGGAGCGTTGACCTCTGCTATGCATTTACAACGGCGAGAGCGTTTTGGCACGAAAACAAACAGACGACAGACTTTTCAAGTGCGCGAACCTTGTGAAAGCTTGCAACAACATTTCCCACGGTATAGCCACCTGGTTAGAGTGCTATAGCTCTTCAAACATCCATTGCGTGAAGTGCGATGTCAGTGTAAATAAATATACGAAAATTGAGAGTACAGCGTAAATGTTTTGAGGGATGATCGGCTGAAGGCGTGAGAAAGTGTAGATAAAAGGATAAGTGCTATCATCATGGGATAAGTGTTATCCTGAGAGTGTTTTGGTCAATAGAAATATAGTGGAAAAGCAGGGCCAAAAGTACCTAAGGTGAAACTTCTCACTTGCTGAAAGTTAGGAGTGTGAGTCGCCACATCAAGGTACCATCCCTTCTCAGGATCGTTCCCGAAATTTTTGCACGAAAAGTTTCCCCAGCAGCTGATAATCACGGTAATATACGTGATTTTGTTCAATACAGCCAAAAAAACCCGTTTTCGAGGCCTAATTCCGTTTTGTGGAGGTTGTGTTCGAGGCAGGAAGGGGGGGGCCAGGACGGAAGAACGTGGTTTCTGGATAGTGCCCACTCGGAAGCACGCCTTCTGGTTAAGGAAATTTGTATTTCTCGTGATAGTTCCTCATCATAGACACCTAACAAGTTAGGAAGTGCGCTCCAAGTGTGAGTAGCGTAGAAGTAACCAATGAGGGAGCCCAGTACTGAGTCTTGGCTCCGCCCACAAACTCCACAAATGTTGGGGCTTGAAGGGGCCTTTTCGACAGTTTTACACGAGATCATGGATACAGTTGTCATCGTCAGATCAGTGAGACTCCCTCCGTACGCTAGTATCGACTGAAATTAAAGTGAATGGCTTACCATTGTCTGCCTCAATGAGGGAAACTTGGGTTAATAGCTCTGTTCGCTGAAAGGGCGGTCCGGCCAACACCTGGGATTTGTCAAACCATCGGATTGGTCAATCGCAGACAAGGCCGTTCCGCTTTTCAAGGCACAGCGCTCCACTCCTAAGAATGCTGGAGGAAGAGACCGTTGAGAAAACATTTTTTAAAAAAATGTGTAGAGCTGTAATGGTTAAATTTCTGAACGTTGCCACGAAGGGAGCGATCCACCCGCCCTTCTGAAATGGTACTGTTCTCCTGCCGAATATGCATGGATTTTGTCCGAACGACTCTTCCCCAACATGATATATCACAGTTTGCTACGGATACGCGTTCACTTCAAACGAATGGGAAGCCTGGAATCTTCCAGGAAACATATACGAATCCCATCAGCGATGAGTCCTTGCATTTTGTGCTTTCTTTCTGGATAAAAGCATGATAAGCGAAATGCTTGGTATAATCAGTAAAGTTCTTTTAAAACTGCACATAATCTATCCATATGTTTATTATGCGATCTGAGTACAAGTTAATATTTGAATCCGAGAATGCATTTGAATACACATAAGCTAATTAAGAGTAATGCATTTGCTTCTGGTTTCTATCATTGTTCAAATCTGTCGAAAATTTCAGCAATTTTCCTGTCTTCTCTCCTCGAACCTCGTCTGATAGCAGATGGTGATGACTCAAATTCAGCAGCATTACCTTTCATCTGCCTCATGTCTGGGAACTCTTCAGAAGCAGTAGTAAAAATCTCCATATCATCTTGAACAACCTCATTGCCGAATGCTTCTATTGGCGCATCACCCAGCTTCATCTTTGACTTATCGCTTGCAGTGAACGATTCCTCGCCCTTCATATCCTTCTTGGGCATTAGTGGCTCTGTATCTATTACTTTGTCCTTGACGTTTGAAGGAAATCGCTCTGGATTTTTTGTTATTCCAGGCCACTCCGGTTTCTCCTCCACGACTTTTTTCTCCACTTTCAGATGTTCTTCCTTCAGTTTGGCATCTGCACTCGCATTAGTAGGAGATTTTTGTTCACTGTTCTGTGGGGGAGTGTATACTGCATTCTGAAAAGAATATATTGGGCGAACTCTTACCATAAATGGAGAAGTTACTTTCAATGACTTGGTCTTGGGTGAAGCCTTCTACGGTCATATACAGTACCCCGCCCCCTATAAATGGGTCGCCGAATTTTCGGAACTACGTACTTTAAAAACGAAAGAAAATTTTACATGAATTTCATTTTCAATTCTTCGCTTTTGTTATAATTTTTGAAATATTCATTTCCATTGCAATTTAATTGCAGATATTCATTATACATTGGACCGAATAAAAGTCGAATATTTTTGTTACTTCAATTACCAAATCAGGAAACAATTTAAATGTCCAGATATTCGAGAAAGAGAAAGCCCTACAGCTCTTCATCTTCTTCATACAGCACTGAATCGGTCTCTAATGGTGGAACATTTGATTTTTCCACTTATTCGGAATTGAATGTTTTTGCTTTCGAAAATCGAATACTTCGAATAAATGAAAAATTCGAATGTTTCAACATTGGAGGTCAGTACATTATTGCACGGAAGAGAAGAAGGGGTTCAGAGCTTTTTGACTCTCGAACTTCTGTATGTTTGAATTGATTCCTAGACTAGTAGTTGAAGTAAAAAATTATTCGATTTCTATTCAGTCCAATGTATAATATTCATAAGCTGCTCTTTTAGCAATTGCTTTTCTTTAAATGAGCTGCACTCTCAAAGAAACCGAGGCTAAGTGGGTTTTTATGTCATCAGGCCTAACAATGCAGTTAAATTATAAATAAAAATACTAGAAAAAGTAGTTTATTCTGATGTGTGTTCAAGTTTTGTGCGTTTTCATCCATAAGCGTGAAGTGAATGCTCCACCCATTACAGCGCCTCTGATTTCTCAAATTCTTCAATTGGCTTACAATATGAAGATAATCAGCTGATGATCCATCACGTTCTACATGAGTGGGATCCGTATCGAATGTGATTTGATGGATGCTGTGTGAATTGTCATTGTCCAGTGCGTGCTCATAAAAAGAACGTTCATTATTCATTACTGATTATTTATTTCTTAAGTTCAAACTCACGAGTCCGTAAGATTTTGCTCTATTGAGATTTGTCCTCCGCATGAGGTTCGGCTCGGTCTCGGCAGCCTTGGGATCGTTCTGCTGTCTCTTCTCACCTGACTAAATATTGACATCAAATATTCGAAAATATTCTGACCGAGTAATCCTGTAGCACACATGTGTTACGACATTGTGTATCTAGGGGCCATTCGCTACATCATCAAAAACAGGAAAAAAAGGAACAGGAACCCCTTTTACGCAACACATTTTTGGAAAAAAAATTTTGAGCCTACATGTGACATGAGACTTCCATTCACAGCCCCCCCCCCCCACTCCACCACCATCCCCAACGTCTTTGTATTAGATGTCCCTGAAAACTAAGCGATTTGGCGTTGGAGTTCCACCCCCTTGCTATGTCTCATTAGAAGTTTATTGTTATTTATCCATTGATTTTTTATTTATGTATTAGATGCACTCGAGGGTGCTCTATCATCACACAAGGGGAGCTGAAAAGTTACCTTGAGAAGAGGCGACAAATACAGATGGAGTAATAACTGATCTTTTCTTGCAAAGCCTAGCTTGTACTGTCAGGCTAATAAAGAGCTTAGATATTTGCTCACCTGTTTGTTCTTTTCATCGATGAGATCCTGGTTACCCTCTCTGATGGAGGGTAATTTCTTAGACAGAATCCATAGAAACAATGCAACCACCACCGCAGCAGCAAGAAGACAGGCGGCAATAAGAAGTAGAAGAACAATCCTCAAAAGAAAAGTGCTGAAATTCGAGCCCATGGCAGGCAATGAAGCGATTTGAACAACAATCGCACGAATGTTGATGTCCAATCAGGTGGTTAATAACAACTATTGCAGGTGCTTGGTTCACCCTCTAGGTTCAGAACGACCATCTACTTAGAAATTCGCGCAGCTTTATCGTATCTTCAAAGAGTTGAGCTTGTTACACCCTACGTTTAGTGTGAAGGCACCTGTGTTTAGGTTCGGGCCTTCCAGGCAAAGGAACCTTCACCATTTATAATGTGACCCCCACAAACATCATTTGAGCCTAGTAACCTAAGCATTCGAGCGGTTCCAGAGCAATCCCCCCCCCCCTTCTTCAAAAATGATGGCCCCCACCACCTCGGCAAAAAACATTAAGATGGGTGGAGTACGACTCTCAGAGTATGGCACCTATAGCATGATGTAAAATTTAAGTCAAAAGATTGAGTAGTAAAAAAAACAAACCCCTTCAAAATTGGTATTTTATTCTCTGTTGTGTCCACGTCTGTGGAGTTAACACTGAAAATGTAAAAAAATGCGTTAATTCTTCTTGATAGGTGAGCACTTTCTATGTAGTAAAAACCATGAAAATAGCAAAGCGAGCTTTAGCAATGACAACATGAGTAACTCAAAAGTAGTTTGATAGCTCATCGCACGATCGCCATACGTGAGCCATAAGTGCCTGACTTCGCGGTCATATGAGGGCAGATTTGGCCACCTTAGCGACCAGCGGGTGATGGTAACTGAAGCTGCAGCTGTCATTGTAATTGTCTTTTGAAAATGAGATATGCCCGCTCCTTTCAACCATTTTGTCACTTTTTTCTTTTATCTTTCCATTCGGTGAGTTTCTCCATTGGCTTTGTTCTAAACAGCTGATCGATCAGGCGTATGCTGTCAATTTGGCCGCGCCGCAGCCGCGCCGCCTCTAGATTTCCCATCGGCCTTATCCGCCCGTTAGAAATGTAGCACAAATTTGCTGTTTCACTTGTTTTGAAACACAGCCGGCTCATGGTTCTCTAGTTCTCACACATCAAAATTTCGTATGGTTTATATTGGTCCATGTTTAAGGGATACCAGTCTTGTCACTGACTAACTCCGAACTTGGAGAACTCTCCTGATGCGCCTTGCCAACTGTGGGTGCATCTTCTGATATCCACCCCCCCCCCCTCTACCCCCCACACTTGAACGCAGCACTCACGGAAATTCTCACTTCTAAAAGGAGTCGCTTACCATGTAGCCAGCTGCAGGACACCCACAACACCAAGTTGAACATAGGAAATGACAGCTTACCCGCGAAGGTACTGCCGTGGACACGTCTTGCGCTACTTCATCGTTTTCGATGTGTTCACTAGTCCTGTTTTTTCTATCTGGTGAAAAGTTTCGAATCTCAAGCCCATAACATTAGCAGTGTTCACAGTGAGATTCCACTGGTAGTGCTGCTCTTATCCATGTTAGACCAGCACTACCATTATATTAGTAACGTGGAGAGGGAATCTTCGGGGCTCTTTGATAACATTTGAAAACGGGTATAGGAGCCAAACCATGAGGCTGCACGAAAATAGAATAGGAAAAAAGTTTTCTGGAGCCAATGTTTCATAGCGCACGTAAATTGGAATCATAGTTCTTTTTGGGAAGATGCTCATACTTATCGCCGGCGCTTCCCGGATCGTGAAAGAACAATTTTCAACGAATAGGGTCGATTGTCAATCTCCATCCTCTGTTTCAGTATGTCTGCAGTTGATCCCGTTCTACAGGCAGGACTTCTCCGTTATGTACACCAAAACGTGTGCATGGTTACAACATGGGCTTTGACAGTGATTCTGTAGTGTTCAAACCTTTCGTTTAGCATTTCATCTACTAGAGGTTCCTTTTTTCTTGCTCTGTGAGTTTTTCGCAAAATGTAGTTAGTAGTTGTCCTGAAAATTGAATTCATTTTGAGGATGGATTTCATCCGTCGTGTGCTCACCGTTACTGAGATGGAAAGGCCGAGTAGTTATGTTTTCAAGATACAATGCAACCACATTCAATACTGGACAGACTTGAATGAAGTACTGAGGTTATCTTTTCGTTGCTTTTGAATGAATCGGTATCAGTCGGCAATATACATAAGTGATAATAAAAGTACAAAAAATGCTTGTAGCCCTAAGCCCTGTTCATACTTCAAGCGACGTCGCCGCGACTAGGTTTTGCACGAGCGATACAGTCGCGGCGACTAGATCGCGTGCTGGGGCATACTTTATTTAACGATGGGCGACTGCATTGATTCACTCACGGGGCTCGTCCCACTAAAATTTGGATATTTAAGCTTCATTCGCACTTGTTTCCTTTACCTAGCGGTAGTAAGCTGTGATGACAAGCTTTGTAGGTTGGAACTGTGGCTTTTCGAGGGACTATTTTAGCGTTTGAAACTGGTTTTCATTCTCTCTTTGACCTATTGAGCATGACTATTGTGTTATTCTTTCGAAATTTTAGTAGAACATCCACAATTCGAAGGGATGCGAATTTGATTATAGAGAAAGAATAAGAAATCACTCTAAAATACTGCCCTTTGGAAACAGATTAAAAGCACACTGTTTGGAAAAAAAGGAAGAATTCGCAGATATTCTCATCAATTCTCGAGCGGGAAGTCAGTGGTAGTGATTTCCACATATAATATTAGAAATTAGATGATAGAGTTGGAATAATAGAAATTTCGAGGAAAAGGACAAAAAATCGGGCGACTAAGTCGCGTTGCAACATCTAGACGTAGCGAAGCGACTGCATGAGAAATGAGGAGAACAGCTGAAAACCCGCAGAATGGAGTATGCCTACGCCGCGACTGGTGAGCGATTTGGTCGCCACCCGACTCCTTCTGAGATTTGGTCAAAATCAGCCGCGCATCCATGGATTGCTCTTGAAAATGAATGCGCGTGGAATTACCACGGCAGCTTTTGTGATGTTTGTGTAAGTTAAATCGCGTGGCGAACAAATCGCCGTCGCTGCAAGTATGCTCAGCTCTTGTTGGTATCCATGTCCCTTAGATCTTTGCATTGACCGTTGGTGCTTCTATCATAGAACATCAGAACTCTATGAAATGCAAATCTCTGTGAGAAAATTAAAGATCGTATAGTGAATTGTCTTCACCAGCAACCGCTCCACTATGTCAAAGTGGTGAACACTGAAATATGTGTCTCGCATTCCATTTTCATCTCTACCGACTGTTTCCTCAAAAGTTCCATCTCTTTGCAGTACTACTAGGTACCATTACCTTTTGTAATTATGGCGATAGCAGGCTTATTCTGGAGATGCTATTCTGGTAAACTACATCTGACGAAGTTGAAATCTGTAAATTTGCCAACATTTTCCAGAATAAACTTGGTAACAGGACATACCTGACAGATTATGACGTGGGTGGATAATGTAGAATAAAAAAAATCAGCTAATTCAAACTGATAAGGGAATTTCAATTTCAAAACGAAGAACACATCCTAAAATTTGCTCTGGTAGAAATTGAGTCGGATAGTTGGCTTGTCGATTCGCCGATTTCAAGTTCTCAAGACGACGGTTTGCCGAAGTATCAGGCGACATAGATTTGCTAACGATCATCACCCAAAATAACAGTTAAACTGAGTGAGGGGTCGTTGTGAAATTTGAACCTTTTTTTTCTTGGCGGTATAGCGGATCATTCCCATCGCCTCCATACAGGGAGCACGCATGTGCGGTGAGTTGGGTTTCGTCGCGCTGGAATGAACTGAACGCCATCTTATTGCTGCGAAGTAGTGCCAGAGATGAAGAGGCTCGGAGTAAAGTGCCACAGGCGTTTCACTTTGCGTAAATTTGCCTCTTCCACTAGTTCTGCAGCTATAGAAGGTTCTCAGTACAAACCAATACAATAAACTCAACGTGCCGCACATGCGTGCTGCAGGCACTAGTGGCTCGGGCAAGATGATCTGCTTCTCTGGGTGTGCGTTGGCATGCAGCTAATGCCTTGAATAACCTGGCTACTTCCGAGCTCATTTCATTACCGTAGCTCTTTATTCGGGATCATGAGGTAAGTGTGGCAGTTTGTTTTGCATTTTTCTAATCCATCTTTTCAGTCTGATGTATTCGCACAAGTAACGAGTAAACATTTATTTTGCCTGTTCCTGCCGCAATATTCTCAAAACTTGATTTTGTTAAGACCTCGATCTAATTTCTGTACAGATTTGATGATAAAACAAAAAAGATTATCTCAGTCATTTGATTTCTGGCTTTGGCTTTAGAACTCTGTGATGACTTTTTCCTCCGCCGTGTCTCTTCACTGTTTTCACAGCTTTACTTTTGCTTTTCTTTCCTTCAGCCGATCCTACAGATTCCTTGAATTCTCTGCTCTTAGATGGTTTTGCTTCAGCCGAACTTTTAGTTTCTCTGCTCATAGTTGCTTTTTCTCCAGTAGGAACCTTTGATTCTTTGCTCATAGGTTGGTTTTCTTCAGAAATTCCGGGTACCTTCAGCGGAGATGCATCCTAAATCGCAGAATATAGAGCTCATAGTAGTTCGAGATCATCTAATCTACTGGCACTTCGAGAACCTGTGGATTGAGCCTTTCTGTGATACCTGCAGCGGTCATTTGCGATTGCTGTAATGAGAAATAGATAATAAAGAGCCAGGTTTTTCCTGTTGAAAAAACTGGACAGACCCCCTCCAGTTTTTCAATCGTCGTTCCTATGAATGCAATCGAGTTCTGCTTTGGATCGAATGCCACGTTCGATAGTGCTGCTGACTGCTCATCATCCAAATCATGTTTCTGAAGACTACTGGTATGTGCAGTATACATACAAGGATATCACCAAGCAGTAAATCCTAATCTTGGTCACATCTGCTGACACTAAGCTAATTTGGATTAGTTATTGTCGGGGTGCGAGCTCTGTGAAGGACTGTGACTGTTCAGGGATCATCCCTTTATTAGTGAACAATCACGTCAAGTCAATCAAGCGTCATCTTTCCCGTCATCAGTATTCCGAAATGGACGAGTTTTTATCTATTCCTTATTCAAGATAAGATCTCAGATGAATACTAAAAAGTTGGTTGGAAGCTTGCAGAGTTTTCACTCACAACTTCTCCTTCGAATTTTGCCTTCATCACTAGCCTGCCAGCTTTGAATTCCTTCATGTCTATTTTCGCTGCTTTCATTTTCGCTGCTTTCTAGAAGAAAAAATGGATTATTAGTATTTGGGTTCGGCACTTTGTGTTCCTCTTGTACTTCTGGGTAAACCCTTATTTTGCCAGTTACAAAATCATTTTTATCGTGATTTTATTTTTGATGTCTTTCTCTATTTGAGCTATTGTCTTATTCAATGTTCACCAGCAATACTAAGAAGTAGTTGTGATTTTTTCATTTTTATGGTGATTTTTGACTGCCAATCCAGGGTAATCCAGGGTGTTTCAGGTGTTTCAAGTTGTGCGTTAAATGCGTTATCGCGCAAGCGACTCAAAGAGCCGCAATCTCTCTGTCTACGTTAGGGAATATTAACCCTATTCCCTTTTGATATACGATAGAAGAAACTTCCCCTCTACATAGATGATACAAGGCATAAGCAAGTATCTTAGGATCGACTGACCCACATTCAGTTGCTGTTACTGAACCCTTCTCCACCTCAGTATGAAAAGCATACATGTGAAAATGCAAATTTTGCATTAAACTGCTTACTGGTTTCGGTTTTTCTTGTTTCGGCGCTCTTCTCCTTCGATCTGTAAAACTCACTGGTGAAATGAACTCAGTCTTATCCCATTATTCGGGCAGTAACTCTGGGTGATCCGAGGGAAGTTTACAGGATGACCATCCCGCTATTCTCTGGTCACTAGCTAACAGAACAAGAGCAAAAACATGGTCGTTCTGGTGAGCCAGTTCGTCTGGAAATTCCCTTGGATGACCCTGTAGAGAATGAAAAGTTTTATCGGGTCACCTGGAATTGTTGCCTGAGTATACTCACAACACTCACGTGGTTTTTGCATTTCAGCTCTTTTGGAACGTATAAAGAGGTAGGCAAAGATTGAAACTGCGACAACGACCACTAATACAATTATACTAGCTGCAATGAGTAGCCTGAAAGAGAGAAAAATCTTAACAGAATAGAAAGACTCTAGGATCTCCGTCACTAGATATCTAAATAGTTACAAATACGCCTCATAAAATTCCTTATAAAATTTAAACTTGGATAAAGAAAGTGCATCTGGTTTACGTACTCAAGTTCGCACACACTAGGTGTTTTCTGGGTAAAGATGTGAGCCATCAGCCAGACTAGCTGGCATTTTCTAATAAGGGGAGGATACTCCTTCATAGAAAACTTTCTGAAGAGACTGTAAGCACTCCTGTGCAGCTCGCGACGCAGAATTCTAATCCTACTCCAAGAGCCCTGTAGGGTCTACCATAGTTGCAGCGGTTGTGATTTGAAGTACATAGTGATGCTCGCATAGGTCTTGAAGAGTGAAAGGTCAGTTCAGACTGCGGTTTCCCACATAGAAACACATGAGCGCTATTTTGGATCTTGAAGCTGTCTCCTCTTTGCATTCTTGATTTGAATCTCGTTTCCTCCATGGAAGGTAATATTTCCATGCAATTATTGCTAGAGACTCTGCCGGTTTTGATACACGGCTCTATCAAGTGCGGCGCCCAGGGAAGCTTTTTTCTCACACATTTCGCTAGTTTCCTGGATTTAGCACAGTAGTGAAAAAGAACGCGGTGATAAGTGATTTTGTCAAATCCAATGAAAAAGGTGATTTTCATTGCTTTCAGATAAGCTCGTTTGCAAAGAATAGCAGAATCACTTGGGCTTGTATGAAAAAATGAGAACATCGATTCCTTCCCCGCCGCAACTCATCCAATTTGAGCGAGTGGATTTCTGATACGATTCCGTGTTACCACTACTGGGTCTGGCGCACTCTTCCCGCGGCAGCGCCCAGAAGTGGAAAAAGAAGAAACGTCACAGAATTCAAAAATCCATGACGTCCCTATAGATAAATCGATACTCTTTTCGATGTGGGCTCATTTCGGAAAACTCGTCCAACCGCTCAAGTCGGCAGTCACTGGTTGGATGAAGGATTACCAGGTTCTCAAGTTTTACAAGGAAAGAGAGTGGTTGTAGAGAAAAAAAGGGGGATTCGTGCCATGCAACAACCTGTGTAGGGAGAAGAAAAACAAGTCGTATCCTTCATATTTTTGTAAAAGGTGTTTTGTTGCCACATGCAACCCTGTAATGTAATGATGTAGTCATTCAGTTCGGCTATGAAAACATGCTAGTCGCCTTCTACTAAATCGATCTTTCCTCTATCTTTGCCCTGCCTTCTGCAGTGTGGTTCAGTTGAAGTGACAACAATTTTGAAAAATGTCCTTCCATAACTCAGCATTGCAGCTAAGAAGTAAGTTATCTGATCACGTTTGTGCAGTTTATCAGAAGCGCTAGATCGGCGAGGCGGGCCGACATGACAGCATATGCCGATTCGATTAGCCAATTATTGTTGTATTGATCGTTTTTTTTAATATTTGTAGTCCTTTCTACCACCTTATCATTTTTGCTACCATTACTTTGCCGTAGGATGAGTTTCTTCATTTATTCTAAACAGCTGCATATACTGCCAAACCAGCCACACCTCCTCCAGATTTCCCCCCGCTTCACCGGCCACACCGTTTCGAATGAACCATTCATGATCTACAGCGGTAGACATGCATAGAAAGCGGATTGCTCTCGTAGAAGTGTCAGTGTCACTCTTGTACAGCGAAATCCTTCACAAAGCTGAGGAAATTTTTGAGAAGCACTGTCACACGAAAGAAGACCGAAGACTCCCGTGTTCCAAACTGCAGCTTAGCAATTACCGTCAGCTCAGAAGGGAAGCAGGCTTACGAGCTTCACAATGGCGAAATGTTTTTATTTTTTCAGGGAGAAAATTTCCAAGGTGCAGCAAGTTGTAATTACCTAAAAGGTGATTGTGATCGAAGGGGAAGGCTCTATCAGTTTGAACCTGCACAAGCGGGGACCTTTCTCAGCGAGGTCCTTTCTCGAACCCAGTTTGTATTTGTGAGAAAGAGGGAGCAAATTAGGCGCTGGACTTTACCGATCTTTGGTTCAGGAAACACATTTTACGTCGTGTGCAGAAAACATTGAGAAAATGCTAAGTGGTCATTTCATCAACATTCTGCCGCTGTCGCTGATCACTCTCAACCCAGAAGTGGCTCCGGAACAATTTATCGGCCTCCATATCCCTTATGCAATGTCTGGCCAACTCTTCTGAAATGAAGCTGATGAATTCCTGCAAGTGGTCTTTCAGAAGCCTGTTCCAAACCAGTAGCTAGCGTTGACGATCTGAAGGCTCGACTTTGCGAAGCATGGCTCAAGATTCCTCAACCACTTCGTGCGTCCTGCCAAGATTTCAAAAGAAGACTGTCGATTGTGATCTACGATCGTGGTGGCAGAGATCTAGTGAAGTTTTATTTTCAAAATTGCGCTTGTCTTCTGAGGACCAATATTTTTGAAAAACAGAAGAGTAGTTGGAAAAACGTGAGACCATTATTTGTCACTTCAATTGGACCAGCTTGTGTATATTCAATGCGTCCTATCCCCTTGCAATTTTTTCGTTTCCCCCTTTTCTTGTTTTCTTTATTTCTCGTTTCCTCCTTGCATTCGTTCAGTCTTATTGGGGCAGACAATTAAACTGGCATGTTGTATAAAACAAAATAAAAATGTAGGAGTGGTATCAGGGCGAACCTATTTATGGAGGGGAGGAGAAATGGAGCGCGAAGAGGCCGGCCTCCCTGTTTTCGTATCTCGGGGGGGGGGTTATTCAACAACGAATAGTTGAAGAGGATCATGGTAGCCACATTCTCGCGTCTTTCCTATAATACATCGTTTATGAGCTGGAGCGCCTATTTGGGAACGACCACTAGGGTATCTTATCTCGCTGACACATTCCCTCGCCTTCTGGATTGCCAAACACCCGTAAAATGTATCGCTACATGTTCCCAAAACGCTTTGCCGAGCAAAATTTCAGCCCGTGAAATGTGTTACCAAACACATTCTCTCGACAAATGTATCGCCACCGAACTTCGAAGCTAGCTTATTGTTAGCATGTGTGTATGAGTGTTTCGGTAGAGGAGAACCAACCGTGTCGTCAAAAGCTAACTACACCATCGTGTTCAGCGCATCCAGTTATGTACAAAAAAGCTGCAAATTTCGATTTTTACCTCGATCTTGGAATGAATGAGATAGATCTATGATTACAGGACCGCTTCAAGTAAAGAGTCCGGGTACCTTCACGAAGAGCAGGAGCCAGGAGGACGAGGATTGACACGGATGAGGCATGAGACAGCACGTATGTGAGAGGTAATCAAGAAACGGACCCATTACGATGTAATAGATGCGGAGGTGTCCGATGCCGATAATGGAGAAAGTGTCATTTAACGGATCCACAGCAATGAGAGTGATGCGCCGTCGCTAGGTTGTTAAGAAAATGTCACTTAAATGTGAGGCGAATGAAGCGGGCCCGAAGCCTGGGTGTCCGACTAACGAACGACAAGCAGGCTGGTGTGCAATAATGACTATGGTAGATTTCTATATACGCGAAGCGTATGTCATTTTATCCTGTATGCTTAGTTATCATGCCACTGAACTCACGTGTTATCTCCTTTTTCTTCTTCATCCGTTTCTCCCGTACGCCGCCCAGGAAGTATTACTCTGAATTCGAGACCGTTAAACCACTGACATTCGATTAATCCCCTCGCTGGAAATACATCTGTACGTACCTTGGCGTCGTCGTTGAGGACTGAGTTGAGGTCGTTGTCGGTGTTGTGGTTGTAGTAGTGGTTGTTATAGTTGGTGTCGTTGTGGTAGTAGTAGTAGTCGTCGTCATCAATGTAGTTGTAGGCCTCGTTGTCGTTGTTCTCCTTGTAGGCTTCGTGGTTGTTCTCTTCGGTGTCGTTGTAGGCTTCGCCGTCGTCAGTCTTGTTGTAGTTGTAGGTTTCGTGGTAGTTGTAGTTTTAGTAGTAGTTGTTGTTGTTGTGGACGTCGTAGTCGTTGTGCTTGTTGTAGTTGTGGGCTTCGTGGTTGTTGTGCTGGTTGTGGTTGTGGGCGTCGTTGTCGTTGTGCTTGCTGTAGTTGTGGGCTTCGTTGTCGTTGTACGTATTATAATTAACGGTTGGGTGGTGGTTGTACTGGCCGTGGTTGTAGGCTTAGTCGTTGTAGTTGTCGTTGTCGTCGTCGTTGTCGTTGTCGTTGTTGTAGGCTTAGTAGTTGTTGTCGTTGTTGTTGCAGGTGTAGTCGTTGTGGTAGTAGTCGTTGTTGTTGAGGGCGTAGTAATCGTCGTTCTTCTCACAGTAGCAGGACCTGGTTCTGGTGGTAACATTGCAGTTGTTTTTGTCTTACTTTCTGTTGTGTGTTCTGCTACTGGGACAAATATTTCATCTCCTATATCGTCTTCAGGTGGACCCACTTGGGGATTGCCTTTGTCGAGTAGTGCTGGTCCTTGAAATTGACAAGTTAGTTTGCATTAGGAATCAACTTATCTGTTGAAAGTTTGCATTAGGAATCAGCTTATCTGTTAAACAAAATCATTAGATTTCTGAAGATTCTGATGTATTTGACATTACCAGCTCAGAAGCAAAGTCTCATCGGACTTCATTTCTCAGATTTTTAAGATTTTTGTTGCCCCTTTGTATTATTTTTTTTTTAGTTTAGTGGTTCATCTCGGACTCGGGACATTGTTTCGAATTTTGTTACATTCCTTAGGGAAGTTAAGCATGCTTGGGAACTAGTGATCAAAAGCTGGAACAAATTGGCCAGCACCGCTCAGATTTATTACCGCTATAATTGCCGGTTCAGTTTTCATGCTGTTTCGATGCTTAGCTGCGTTAGAGGTGATTAGGCGGGCGACCCTCTCTTTACACCTGGGAGAAGAATCATTACAAAGCACGCCTCAGAATAAGTTTCCAGTTGCGTTCTACTGTCATGATTATTGTAAAGGACTTCCGCCTCCTGCGAATGAGTGCGGTGCTAATTCAAGGGGGATTTTCAATCTCCTCTTAAAGGCAGTGTCTCACCTCATTTTGGTTTTCGAGAGATTCAGGTGCAGCTTGAGACGCTGATTCCAATGATGTGCTTGATGTCAGGAAACAGCCTCGAAAACCCCTACTTTTAAGGCAAAATTAGATGCAGGAGCGCACGAGTTTCCTTGCTAGGAAGCTAGCAAAAGCGGAGCTGAGAAGCTGAGATTGCACATTAAAATGAACTTCTCAGCAGCAGCTATTATCAAACAAACAAACAAACATTTCCGTGTTGAAAAACCATGCCGCACCCGCAGCAAGCTCTTACTGCGGAATGAACTCTCTCGTCCACTGGCCGAGAATTTCGAAATTCTCGGCCGAAGAAACCCGTAACTTATGGGGTTTTCGACGTTTCTAGGAAAAACAGAGTACATCGTTGTGCTCAGCGGCTCGCATTCTTTCGACTGACGAACTTTGTCCCTGAGGTGAGACACTGCCTTTAAGTTTAAACCACACGGTTAGCTTATATCCACGTAGCTGCTTGCCTTGGTGCAAGAACAAAGTACATATTGGAGTGTAAGTCTCGAGCTGTTTGACCTTTGTGACCTTTGACCCCTCCCCCAGTTCAGCTCCTCCAATTCTTTCACGGGTCTCTTTTGCTATGGGGGGGGGTCTAGCGTCACGGTGGAGTAGGTGTAGAGAATCTCGTCTTGGCTGGAGCAAATTCCCGACAAACAAACCTTTAGAAACTCAGTTCTAGACGGTTTGCATGTTTACTACTGCTCTAGGGAGTTTAAGCAGACTATGTTACTGTAATCATCTTGAAAAATATTTCTAAGGTGAGACTCTGTCCTTACGAAAAATCATGCTTAGTTTGGCTGAAAGCTAAACTTCATAGACTATGTAAGCATTGTGCCGAACTAGAAGCAGATTAAAAAATGCTCACCGTCGATAACACGAGCGGAAGACAGGAAGCAGCATGAGAGCACAATCTGAATAAGTATAACTATGGAAGTCCTCCGCTTAGGATTCCTTTCATTCACCACTTCAGTGCAGACTTGGGTGAATTACAATTTCCAGGCTGTCTTTTTTTTTGAAAATTGCTCCCATTCAAATATTAAAGGCGTAAAAGTTTCTGCCCAGTCCACAAAGTGCACGATGATGACTGCATTATCTTCGCAGGTATGTGATCAATCTTGTACTCATCCCGACATGAATTCAGTGCACATGCCAAACGACTTTCATTTCAAAAAAGTGCCCATAATAATTTAGCTCTCAGATTTCGCTGTAACTCTGAGCTCAGTATTGTGATGAGAACGGAAGCACTGGTCAACATTGTCAAATTTTACTAAAAACCTGGTTCTTGTTAGTCCTTATTGAGCGCTAAGGAAAAGATAGCCGCGTTGCGCGGGGTGGAAGTGAAAGATGGTGCGAATGAAACAAGTTCCGTCAGGCATCAGCCGTTTAAACAACTTTGCACAGCTGCTCTTTCTTGTCAGTGGCACCGAGCCGAAGCACTACTTCACGGCACTCTGACTCGGATCCGTGCGCCATCTTTCATCTAGGATAGCTACACTATAAGAGAACCCCGAACCAAAAGGCGCTTTCGCTCGGATTCGTGGAACACAGTCGTCGACAAGAAGCGCATCGTTGCCGCAATTCTCGAATGACAGTGATTTTCTGCGAATCCGCTCCTTTAATTTTTTGAGGAAGTGCGAGAAATAAAATTTTTTATGCCGATTAATTTCGAATGAAATGATTCCGTTTCTTTGGTGATCCTTTTTGTTGATGAAGGAATTGCTTTGGCTTTTTTCTTATATGAATAGTCTTGTCTCATTCTTCTTTCTGGAACAGTGAAGTAGTGGTTCGATTCGCTCCTTTCGAATGTTTTCTGAGAAGTCCCAATGCGGGCACGAAATACTTCTCGAACTCGTTCTCTTTCATTCTGTACTTGTATCCAGGGAGAAAATGTAGATAAGGAGGCTACCGTGGCGTCAAAATTTGTCACGGCAAAACCTATTTCAGCAGGCTATACATGGGGTTCCGCTACAGGTACTAACAGCACAGCTCGATATTGCCGCAAAGCGTTCTTAACGACATTCTTCATGCCTTTGTGGTCTTTCACATACAATACCGATTTCCCGAAGTCTTAAGCAGGTTCTACATTTCGGAGATTTAGGCACAGGAAGCAGAAGCGAGACTCTGATTTCACTGGAAATGCACTCATACAGTCTCATACGAGCTTCTCTTGCTCCGAACGGGGCGTGCCTATTTTGTTGGCTTAGAGGCAGTGCGTGCGATTTTTCATGGAGAAAGGTACTTCCGAAACGTCACTAGAAGTGAAGAAATTAGAGAGATGAAGGTTGTTTTGCATCTGTTTTTGAAGTCTGTTCACCTGGGCTCCAGACGAGCTTGCAGTTCAATCATCTCAACCACGGGCATGCAATCACTGCGCCCTCGAGCTTTCATTTATGATGGGTTGCGAAATACTCTTTCCAGAGGGTGTGGGGGACGCTCGTCAATTCTTCGCGATTTTGTGCGAATATCTATCATTAAAGCAGAGGAATCCATTTGAAAACGGAAGAAATCGGCAGTCCCTCGACCCTCCCAGGCGATGATTCACCCGGCGACAGACAGGCATATTTCGCAATATGTCCTTGCGTTTTACTATAGAGAAGTACAGAACGTCGCCGGCAACTGTCCTCAGAGCAACCCTCCTTTAGGCAAGAATGAGAACATGAAAAAGGTCGACCACCAGGTGACAAATTGAGTGAGCGTCGGATTGATTCTCCTTGAGAGATCTGCTTCACTTCTTTGTAATGACGAAATTTCAACAAAAACTGGGTCGCTTGGTAATACACGGTAATCTATCGCATCTCTGTTATCTGGATAAGATTTTTCCTCTTTTTCTGCTCCAGAATCCCAGAATGCAAGTGACAGCATGAAGTGCCTCGATGAACAGCTGGAAGATGAACCACCGGAACACTATCAGAAATGGAAGCAACACCGGATGGAGGTCAGAGTGTGACACTGTGGTGGTCCCGCTACGAAAATCCTCCTACTCAGACAAAAGTCCGATTGAGCGGGACGCGACATGGCTGCGAGCGGGCCCCGGTAGAGCGGGCGGTGGCCATGTCGCGTCCCGCTCGCACGGTTGTCGCAACCCGCCCGCACGGTTATTGTGGGCCGCTCGCACGGTATTTCGGACCAACCTATGTTGTCGCGGCCCGCTCGCACGAGGATTTTCCGTGCGAGCGGGCCACGACAACCGTGCGAGCGGGCTGCGACAACCAAGCGAGCGGGCCGCGACATGGCTGCGACCCGCTCTACCGGGGCCCGCTCGCACGGCACTTTTGTCTGAGTATATATCATTTATTACAGCCCACTGAGTCTTTCGCATCTGAGAAGCAGTACTTCTACCTCACTCCAACGTCACTGTGTAAGCCCGGCTTTGCTTAAGAAAATGGCTATTGCTACCTACTCAGTATAGTTCTTTCACACCTGACAAACCAGACACTCCACGGGCTGAAGCAACCAGACTAAGGAGCTCTGCCTCGATTGTTGCGAAATTAATTGCCGAAATGGACCCTACAGTTCAAATGTTGTAACTCGGCTTAAACATCATCTTTTTCATGAGTTTAGCAACCATTCACTTTGATAGATCCTACCCGAGAATTTAGTGAGGATTTCACTACTCTACGGCATAAATTGAGATCAAAAGAATTCGCAAACTTTTGAGAGGCGACTTCAGCATGTTCAAGATCAGCAATCTGCTGCTGTCGCAGAATTCTATCTGGAGCCGGAAGAATGGAATACAGTAGGGTAATGGTCTGAAGAATAAAGGCATTGAATTAGAACCCTTCACTGCATCAGTCTTTGCCGAGTAAGTTTTGGAATGTGTGGTTTAACGCTACCCTGGAGCAGGGGAAAACCAGCTTTTGTTCACCACTGCCGACCACATCTATAGCTGATTTGCGGATTTCAACTTGAGATTACAATGCTAGGACTCTGCTTTCAACGACTGACTAGGCTGTAGAAGTGTGCAGTCAATCACACCTGTACAGAACCACCAAACTCCTGACAGAACCTCTCTGGAGAGAAGATCTGGCTTAGGAAATCGTTTTCACCCATACCCATTCGCATTTCTTCTTATCGTACAGAAACTGAGCTTCATGCACAGTTATTACATGGTCTAGAAATCAGTCGTTTTGGGACGAGAAAATTAGGTTAGAAAAGATGACATGCCAGGTAAGACGTTGGTCCTCAGTCAGATCGTGTGGTGTTCACGTCCGCACTTTTCTTACCCTGTTGATTAAAGTTAGATGTATTGAGACCGCAGTGTAGTGAGAGTGAGCTTCCACCCCTGCTCTCATCATCTAGATGGTAAGATCCGGTTTAGGCTTCACGTCTCTCCTCAACGCCTGATCGTCTAGCGACATCCCAAGATCACGACCATGGTTGCATTGGTGTTCAAAATCGTAGGAAGAGAACTTCGCGAACCCCTGGCTTACTGTCCATTTGGAAGGCCATTCCAAGCTAAAACAAACGCAAGATTACCGCATACCTCTGACGAAGAGTGATCAAGTTTGAAGTCATCAACCACAATCACCCGAAAATCGCTTCGGCTCATCATTCTTTGGCGCCAGCATGTTCAAGCAGCATTTGAAAGAGGAGGAAAACCTCTACAAGAAAGCTTAGCTGAAGTTGCTCAAATTGGAAAGAAGAAATAATTTTAGTTGAGCGTACCCCGAAACGGCAATTATTTTCGCAACAACCTGATATCATAATCTGCAGACTTAAAGGACGTGTGTTACCGCAGTGATTGTGGTGTCCGAAATCCTCATCTCAACCATACTTATTCGAGATGCTGAGCGCAGAGATTCACTTCCGGTCTCAGTGGAAACGTCGAAAACCCCACAAGTCAAGGGATTCTCTGGCCGACGGTGGAGAAGAGGCTTCACTTGGTTTCATTCCGCAGCAAAACCTTGCTGACGGTGCGGTATAGTTTTCCAACGCGCTGCCGAGTTCCCAGTTTCAAGAAATATTTTCTTTCTCCGGCACTTGTGGCGCTGCTGCAGGAAGGTTGCGCAGGCGCGCAGTGGTGGGAAAACGAAATCGTCCTGAGCTGCGTTTGAGAAACGTTAACCACGCAACCACTCTATCACTCCAACCACGAACTTATCCTATAGGCTAGGTAGTGTTGGAAGATGTGGAAGCAGAAGCAATTCGCTAACTTGTTTTCACTTCGTTATGCGTTTGTGAATCATGCCCCTTGAAATCCACCTTCGGGCGCCGATGCACCCCTCACGCAGCAGTGAAGCCGCTGCATGGAGTTCCCTCAGAAATGGGCGTCGGCATACCCCTCAGAGTATAGACTGGTCGTATTGTCTTCCACTCATTAATCGGCGCACACGCACCCTTTACGCTCCAACTAGCTCTTTACTACTCAGCTCCTCTTCTTTCTCTCCTACAATCCCCTCCTTTGTTGGCTTTTATACGATTTATATAAGAGGAT
This sequence comes from Ancylostoma caninum, assembly GCA_037903475.1. Taxonomy (NCBI): domain Eukaryota; kingdom Metazoa; phylum Nematoda; class Chromadorea; order Rhabditida; family Ancylostomatidae; genus Ancylostoma; species Ancylostoma caninum. Next base: position 125,999 of record JBAJFG010000555.1, read on the forward strand.
CTCATAACCACTATGACTACCATGGCAGACCAATGAGTGAATTCTGTTCTAGAAACGAACACCTATGAAGTGAGCGCTTTATTATAAGACGAGGCAATAATTACGTCTTCTACTGATGTAAAGTGCGCTTGCGAAGCGAGCATCACGATGACGCTAGACGACCAGGCTGCTCTCTTATATTTTGGGAACACAAACGTCATTGGCAGTTGTCTTTCTAGTTTTCGTTGAACAGTTGCCACACTAGTTGACAATCCTTTTCGTTCTTCGCTTTGACCCTATTTCAGGCGTTCCCGCACTCTTAGACGTCGTCGCGCCATTCCCGCAAAAGGTGAGCCCTTTTCGTGGTGTTATCACCACTTCTGCACGCCGACGCAACCCTGCTGCTACAATGGGCCGTTGTAGTAGCACACTCACCACTCTTCAGCTGGCTGGCCGGCTGGCTGGCTGGCTGCCTCACCACTCTTCCGTCCGTCCGTTTCTGTTTTTGATGGCTGGTTCTTTTGCACAGACACACACACGAACTGCCAGTTTAAAAAAAGCAAGAAATCTACAACTGTGCAGCTTTCGTGGAATTTTTGGTAGGGTTGAGAATCACTCAAACGTTATATGTAGATCGTGGGTGCTGCCTATGAGAAGGAGTTGAAAATTTCGAGAGTGCTGCTTCTGAAGCTTCCAGGTTGCATCAGAGCCCATATATTGATTTTGTAGATGATCAACAAGTACCGCACCTACAAATGTCTCGGGAAGTGCTCACTCACATCATGTGTCATTCACCCATATTATCGACCACATTGTTAGACAATTCTCCTCATGGCCGAAGTTGCATTTGATGTGTGCCTCTGATGGACTTTCGAATGGGTCTCAAATAGGTGTTGTCCCATGATTGATTTCACCAGTGATTAATGGCGCGCGGAAACGTTGCTGTTACAGCATATATGGGCTACCTGTGTGAGCTCCCACTCATATGGATACGGAATCTTAATTTTACAGAGCATTGAAATCGATTGAACAGGGCCAGGTAAGAGAGTGAGAGCTATTGATCACGGCACCGAAGCAGGAGAACAAATTTTCTTGCTCAGCAAAGAATTGAGCCCGTACGAATTGTTCCTAGACATGCGAGATGATTTCACGACTCGAAAGCAAACGTTTACGCGTCGTCTTCTCTCTTGTACCAAAATCATAACAACTTCCTGTGAACTAGAAAGCTGACGTTTTCTGTGTCACCTAACTCTCACAAGGATTCGTAACTCGGAACATAATTCTCACAGGCAAGAAGAATGCTCCAGGAGAAGCATGGTTACACAGCAACCACATGTTTCGGTCGTCTAGTAGAAAATGAACCCCATGACAACTCAAAGAGATATTTTGTTTTGACACTGCATCGCAGTCCGATCTGGTCAGATAGCGGAAGATAAGTACGTCTTGGTCCTCATTGGAGTATCCTCAGACTTCGCCAGCAATCATGGCGATCGTCACGACAGCCGGCTGCCGTCGCCATCGCCACGACCGCCGGCGATTGCCACATGGATAAAGTGAATGAGGAGACCCCAGAAGTCGGAAGGATAATAATAAATGCGGCGAGACGATCGATAGGCATCGATTCCACTATAGCAATCACTCACATCGCCGGTTCATTTTGGGCGTCTTCGAGAATACGAGCGATGAGCTCAGTTTGGCAGCGATCCATGGCGATGTAATGTGGCAATCGATACGTATCATTCCCACGATTCATTTTGACCTGGCGAAGTCTGGAGATACTTTTTTTTCCTAGGATAGATGCGTATCTTTCGTTATCCGACCACATCGTTATCCGACCTTATAGACCTTCAGGCCTATGGCATGCTCCACAGCCGACGCTGTCTCGCGACCGTTCACCAGCAATAGATTTCGCACAACTGCTCTTATGCCAGCACTCTCCCATGTAAATTCTGTGATGAGATATGAAAAGATATAACGCTTTGTTCTCATCATTTTCATTCATCTCAAGCAATCACAGGGGCATATCCCGTTCTATCAGCCGGCAAATCTCCGACAAAGGGTTTGAACGACGGCACATAGCGACCAAACAGCGGGCGGAATCGCAAATGTTTTTGGTCAAACGCGATTTCGGGCAAATTGAGGGGCTGAACGCAGTAGCATCAAGGCTGATGCACGATCGTCAGGGTTGGGTTCCGAATGTGGCGAATGTCGGGCATAGGTCCGCTTTCCAGATCTATTGACCCTCCAATGATATGTCCAAAAAACAGCTTGAAAGATAGCATATTTCGGCTCAGTAGGGATGGGAAGAGCAGGAGGCTGGGAAGACCACTACAGTTTTGCTCTCAGTTCTGTTCTTCCTATAGTGTTCGTGGGTGTGCGTGTGCTTGCGTGTATGTGGGTGTTTGTGCGTGTGTGTATATGTGTTTGTACGTATGTGTATGTGTGTGTGAACTACAAACTACAAACTACGGACTACGAACTATGAACTACAGACTACGAACTAAAAACTACAAACTGTGTGTGTGTGTATGTGTATGTGTGTGTGTGTGTGTGTGTGTGTGTGTGTGTGTGTGTGTGTGTGTGTGTGTGTGTGTGTGTGTGTGTGTGTGTGTGTGTGTGTGTGTGTGTGTGTTCACTACTCGTTTCACAATAACTGATGTGCATCCCCTACCTGCACGGTATTAGCTAGCTTCCAGCTTATGTGGAAGATGTGTATAATACGCACTGGCTCAGATAAATAAGGTGTGAAGGGGTTCTCCAAAGGGTTGAAGATTTTATGAGGAATATGATTTTATGAGGAGTTCCGCAGAAGATAGAAATGATTATTAGCAGCTTTCCCTTAAATCCCCTACACGGATGTTCATACACACGGGTCTCATTGCAAAACTCTGCTTGATACGCACAATGCAACTAGGGTAGTGTGAAAAACCAGAGGGGATAGATCAAGAGCTGTTATCGATACTAGCCCGCTGCACATGTAATTCGAAAGATATGAATAAAACAGTGGCGGAGTCATAGGTGGAGGCGGGAGCGGGCACGCACCACTTGGCTAGCCATTCCCGCACCAGACAGTGTGGTAAACATAGGAGTAATGGGAGGATATGGATCCTCTCAATTCAGACATTTAGGCCCATGGCATAGTTCACAGCGACACCGTCGCAGTGAAGAAAATGAATGGAAATGATGAGAACAAAGTGTCATGAGTTCTCATGTTTTATCACACAGTCTGCATGGAATACCGTGCTGGCATAGGAGCAACAATGAAAGGCTTGTGGTGGTGAGCGGTCGCTGCGACAGCGTCGCTGTGTAGTATGCCACAGCCCTTAGTGCTGTTAAGCCGCTCTACCATAAGCTACATTTCTAGTACTTCAGAGTCTGATCCGGTCGGATAGCAAATGATGCATATTGATCGTCGGATCACGAAGATCAATGCGTATCTTTTGTTATCTGACCTATCCGACGAATCCGACGTACTATAAATGTAGCTATAGCCGTTATTCATATTTGCGTAAGAAAGGTATCAATCTTCCTATTGTGGAAAAGTTCCGAGAGTGGCTTACAACTACCACGTAATAGATCGTGGGTACTGATTGATTCTCAAAAGTTCCGGAACTTCAGAAAATCGGCTCAGAAATCGACTTACCACCCTTATATTTTGGAATGCGAAATCGCACTCTGCTGCAGTGCAACGGCTACGAACTGGAACTAAATTGCGCTGTGGCGAACACAAATGAAAATCATAAATCTTTAAAAATCAAAAGAACTATCAGAAGGAACGGCTATGATGCAGAGGTGGGATTGAATACTGGTGTGCTCAAACGCTCGATCGTTTGCTCAGTAGCAGCTGCGATCACAGAACCACCAAAAGCAATATCCAAGAGAACGGCAATGCTCTCTGCTTATATTTATTCCAACATCATAAAGTAACATCTTAAATTTGAATTCTGTTCATAACTTCAATTAACAATTGAGATTACACAGTTTACGCAAAAGAATTGAGAATCATGTTTCTATGTAATGTACAAAAAACAATTTCCCCAGCTGTCCTAAATTGTATGGGTGGCCAGCGACGGTGCAGAAGACCGTTTCAAGGTGTTGGCTCCCAGTCGATCAATGGAAGTGTTGAAGTTCTTGATCTGAAATTAACCACTAATATTTGCAAGAATTGTGAAAAAACATAGAGTGATTATCAAAAATGACTGACTTGCTCTTGTTCTCGATCTCTTGTTAGTTTCGTAGGCTGTAATGGAATTGGGTAAAAATTGGACTAACAGCAAAAAAAAGGAGTCATTATAAATTACACACACCTGTGATACTTTCGCAGGCCCAACCTGTGATATTTTCGAGGGCGCAGTAGCATGTATTTTGGACTGGATCGCAGATTGCGTCTGCAATCAGAAGAAATTTTATAATATATAACTACGTTTATCATGAACCTGTCATGTCATGTGTGTGTTCGTGGGTGTGTGTGTGTTGGTTGCATAGTTGCAATATAGTGCTGTCGTAATGCCTCAGTTGATCTTGTCTTCTTTATCAGTGCGCGATGAGAGCTTCTACTCAGACACTTGGTGCGGCCGGCCCCCCGACCAGTAGGTACCGATCGGCCGAGCGGTTGCTGATCACCTACCGTTGTCCCGCCTATCGCCGCATACCGGCCGGGCTACAACCCTTCACCGGCTTTGCCACACTTGCTACCAGCCGAAAGATAGCTCATGGCCTGCCGGCCAGGTCCATCATGATAACCTTTCGGCCGGGCTGGTAAACCATGATAACCTGCCGGCCGGCCCGGACGACCATAATAGCACTCCGGCCAGCTCGCACGGAAGGGTTGATTGGTGATTGTAGGGAAGTGATGAAAGATGGAGGCATCAGCCGAGTTGATGATACCAGAACCATGGATGACCAAGTGGATAAGCAGTGGGCTCTCAATCATTCATAAGGCATGGACAGGTTGGCTCGAATCCTATCGATAATAGAAAAAAGCTAGTAATGCGACAATTTGCATGGACCTTGCAAAGAGCCACTTTTTTCTATCTCCGATTAGAATCAACAGATTTCCTTGCCTTTAAACTCCGGTAGATCACTATAGAGCCACAGTGGCGGCAAATGTAGTGCACAACCAAAGAGAGGGCTGCCAGAGATTGTCACGCTGTCGGCGGCCAATTGGTGGATAATCTTGGAAAACGATCTCCTATGCAATCGAATTAGAGCAGCAACGCCTGTATCCACTCGATCTGGAGCAGCTGCGGTCGAGCGGAGGCCCACCACCGGCCAGCTTCCTCTGCTATTGCCGGCCGGGCTTCAACCTGGTGATTCCCCGGCCGGTGATGGTAGAGTCCGCACCAAGTTTCTGAGATTGTTAGTGCTTTATTAAATCTCCAGTAAACTTTCGGCGCTTAGCGCCTTCCTCAGACCGAGCGAGAGGACAGAGCAGTGTGAATCACACTCCTCTCTACTCTCGCTCGGTCTGAGGAAGACGCTAAGCGCCGAAAGCTTATTGGAATTCTAATAAGCACCAACATAGCTCTTATCGCAATAGTGTCGAGGGCGTGAAGTTACGAAAATGTGGTGAATTTTGATTTTTACTATGATTCATAGGTGTTTTGGGCCACTTTTGTCATGTTCGGACATGTTGATGGCCGGCACTTGTTTTCACCACTCTCGGAATGAATGAGATAGGCATGTGATTGCAGGACCGTTAAAAGGGAAGAGACGGGTAGGATGCGTAATGAAACGCCTGTAGAAAGGTCTAACGGTGTGATAATGGTGCGCCAGTTTCAAAAGTGGAAAAACGCCTGGAGTTGGCTGTGACAGTGTGATAATGGTGCGCTGGCGTCCAAAAGTAGGAAAGCGCCTAGAGACGGTTCCGATGGTTTGATATCGGTGCGCCGGAGTTTAAAAGTAGAGAAACGCCTGGAGACGCGTCCAAAATGTGATAATGGTGCGCCGGCGTGCAAAGGTGGGGGAACGCCTGGAGACGGGTCCAACGGTGCGATAATGGTGCGCTGGCGCTCAGTGAAGAGGAAGATGTCACTGGACGCGTATACTTCTGTGAGATTGGTGCGGTGGCCATTAGTAGGGAGGAACATATTCACGAATGCGAGGCGAGCGAAGCGAGCCCGAAAGAAGCCTGAGAATCCGGCGTTAGCTGGAAGATCAGGCTGGTACTACTCGATTCTCAGCGAAATGCCGAATGCCTAAGGACTTTCCCGAACTTGTTATGAATATTGCCCCTGGTTTTCAAATTCGAATCGTAAAGTGAAACATTTGGAGCTTTTCGAGACAAAGAGAGATCTCGAGCCTAATTTCTTTGTTGTGAAATGCAGAACTGCTGTTTGAAAAGGCCTTGAATGAAATTACTAGCTCTCATACATCTCTACCTTCGTCTCATACCTTTTGTGGAGTGACCCCTTCTTTGATTCTCTCAGCAGTGATGGATTGTGATGAAATCGTGCCTTTGATTTTCTTAGCACCCTTAATTTTCTCAGCACTTCCGATGTTCGAATGTGATGAAATCCTGTTCTTGGTCTTCTCAGCACTCTTTGGCTTGTTCTCTCCTCCGCTCATGCACACTGCTCCAGTTTTCAGCGGTGAAACAGAATCCGAGGTGCGTAAAGCATCAGCATTCTTGTGCTTGTGCTTCTTCTTATGCTTAAATGACGACAATTTAGGGGACTTTGTTGTGTTTCAGTGAATCTTATGGCGGTGTCCTTACCTTGTGCGAAACATATTGCTTAATCACATATTTCTTATTGGTCTTTTTTGCGAAACGTCTCTTCCTATCTAAAAACAGATGTACAAGAAGAATACCTACTGGACAGCGATGTAAATATTTTACCTCTTTCCTTTATTACTCGTTTTCTCAAGCGCGTCAGAACTACCAGTAATACAAGTAGAACGTTCACTATCACTGCAGCTGCTGCCAGTAGGACGATGATGAACCTTAACAAATTGTGAATCTTCCGTAATTCCACAATTCCTGTTCATGTTCAGATTTTTAAATGAGTGGTTATGTTGGAAGTAATGATATTTTGTGAAATTATGAGCAGTTCTAAGGCAAGGTCCGGGCAAAATTCCATCTCCCGAATTTCTATTGGATTCGTAGCCCCACGGCGACGCTTTGGACGAAAACAATAGAAAAATTTCTTGAAAAGGTCCCACAACAACAACATCCCCCAATTTCGGTACGGCGTTCGAGTTTGCGGCGTCCGTGCTTTCAAATGCCGTTATATGCCGCGCCCTGCATGCTGTCTGTTGTGGCATCGTAGGTAAAAATCCATATTCAAATGACCAGGGGTCCGTTTGATGAGGTAGGGAGGATTTCACAAAGTGTCCGTCAGGCTGTATGAATTTGAACGCCCGTCGTTGTTCGGTATGTGCTCCCGCAGCCTTTGTCGGTTGGAGCGCGTTCTTCCACTGCTACCGTAATCCTCGGAGCTTATATCGAGGTCTCAAGCTTGAGATACGTGCTACACATATGGTGTGAACTCCAGAGGGCAAGAAACTTGGGTGGCCAAGATTTTGACCGAACTTTGCCTTTAAGTGTGTGTGAAACGTTGAAAACATACTACTCATTTAAAATTGATCTGACCCATATGTATAGAATTGAAAGGAGACAGTCTCAAAGAGATAATGTTCTCCATCAGGACTGCTCCAAACTGTAATTTTCGGAGCTTAGATGTGCTTGCTACTGTAATCCGAAGGATTTGCTTGGAGTTACAATTTCGGTCAAACCTGGAATAAGGTTCTCCGTGGATCCAAACGAGATGTTACGGACTCGTCAGTGATAAAATTCTTTCGTTTGACTAGCCAAACGTTTTACAGGATATTAGGCTGTTTCAAGAGTCATGTCTGTGAGATTTCGTTCTTTAAATTTCAGAACTTTGTTCATTTCTTCATTTTATAAGTCGTCTTCCATGTCTCCAACCCACTTTTGGGAAGTGCTTCGACACCGCTCCTCCAAAAATCGAGAGGTTGTGGGTTGAAAAGGCCGTGGTCGATCTCAACTTCACTGAAATGTTCCTCGTGCACAAACTGCTTCAAGAGGAGGAACAACCAGCTGCTGCATGGTAAAAGGTCGCAGCTGTAAGGTGCGACCGCTTTTTGTTATATTTCGGCTAATTTTTACCACTCGAACCCTGCCATTACTTTGCTCTCCGGAGCTGGCATGAACTGCCTTTTAAGGTCCTCACATTTGCTAGATCGAGACCCATCTCCATACTCTGCGAACAGTGCAGAAAACAAAGCAGACTTTTGAAACAGCCTAGTAACATGTACCTCTATTGCGCGCCTGTGGAGATCTGGGCAGCTGATACGGCAGTGAGTATGAAAAATGGCATTTGAGAGAAGCATCGGCTGAACTAGCGAAGTTTTTCTGCTAGGAAAATGACAAGCTTGTTCGCTGAACTTTCAAGAGCACCTCTCTATATGAAGTTGCAAACGACCAAAGAGTGCAATCTAAATGTAGTACCTTACTAGCTACTGCCTTTAGGTTGTTCCTTAGGTTGTATTGCTAAATATCTGGCAGGTTTTCAAAAAGTTTTTGAGCTTACGTTTTATCATCTATCTTTTTGACGGGCTCCTTTTTCGTTCTTTCCTTTTGTCGAACTATTCTGAAACCGATTAAGGATGAACTTCACTGATGCACCAGAAATGCCAAGTTCAGTGGTGATTTTCGCAATGGTTTTGATAGGATGTTTTGAACATAACGCATAACGAACATTGCAATAAGATCTTTTTGATTCGCTCCTCTCATAGATGAAAACTATCTTGTTTTTATCTCTTTATACCATTTTTTCTACAGCTTTTGGATCGACCAGACCGAGAAACTTACCTCTGCCCTAACAACCCACTTGTGCACTAAGTGCAGTGATATGTATATAAGAGCACCGAAATGGGCTTCGCTCATCACAGGGAGCCGTTTCGAGAATTTTGAATTCGGATTCGAAGTCAGCGTCGCGAGCTGCAGAAGGCCGTACACCGTTATTGTTTTTTATCCATAAATGGCCCCGCGTTTGCTATAGAGAGATAAGAGGGAGCATGCGCACTAAATGCCCTGTCACTGAAGATCCACTATTTTTATACTGTGTCGAATTTTTCAGTTTTTCTAGAAGCACAGTTGTAGTGTCGGACTGAATTTTCTAGTTAAAGTCGTTTGTGTATCTGCAGTGATAAGGTCGTCAAGTCTGAAATGTCCGACTTTGAATGAAAAAATTCCGAGTTTTGTTTCTCAAGCAAGATGCGATATAAGATATCCAAATATGCTCCTGTACTATCGACATAGCATTGCCTCCTTAGTGGTGGCTTGGCTGCGCCAATGCCTTAGAAGCGTGAAAAGCCAGAGGTGATCAAGTGACGAAGAGCGTTTCCTCCATCATGTTAAAAATTGAACATTTTTCCCCAGCAAGAAGTGGGCCTATCCCTTAAAGCAGTGGTGGTCGAATAGAACAGGGTTTGTCCACTACAGTGAGTGGCAGGTTGGTCCTCACTCCTGCTCTTCTAGCTTAAGCAGCGTAGATTTCTGAAAAAAAGGTAAAAAATTGGCACTCATTTTTGAGGGTGAAACTGGGAAAAATTCGTTTACCGAACCACTTTCAATGGTCATATTCCCTTGAGTATCTGAATATTGCTGGATTATAAAGGTCACACCTTGCTGCAGCAGGGTTTGACCTTTATACCCCTTATGACCTTTATTTTGGTCGTCCATTTTCGCGCCTAGATAACAAGTGGCGCAGCGCCATGTCCTTACATACCCATGGCACAGATGCTCAGGGGCAGGTTATCACATACTAACATGTAGATAAGTCGCGTGGAAGGGGTGCAAGAAAAAATCTTTGGTAAGGTGTCTCAGTTATTGCCCGACAACTTGATAGCTCTTCATAGCGACTTAGGTCTGAAAATTCGAAACTCGACCATTGTTATTGCAGCTCTCAATGCAGTTTTAACGACCTAACACATTCTTGGGCTACTGCTATACTTTTCGACCTTTATAGTGCATTCCGCTGCTGCGCCGCAAACAATGGTCTTGGTATACATCACTTAGCTGTCGACAATAGTCGCGACGGCGCCAGCGAGGCACCGACTATAGTTGATATGTGTCGATGTAGCATACCAGTGTTGCGGCTCAGCAACGACAGAAAGACAATCCTGATAGGGCATAGCAACAGTCTTATTATCCAGCACTGAATTGCACCGATTTCTTCAATAATGACACCTACTCTGGTTCTTGACGAGTAGTTTCTGTTTCGGTGCTAGTTGCTTCAGTGGTTGTCTCTGGAGACGTTGCTGCTCGAGCTGACTCGATGGTGTGAGTTGAAGGAACCACTGTGGTCGTCGACATTCTAGCTGTTCCTTCAATTGTAGTCAGTTTCGTTGGAGTCTCCGTCGTTGTTCTTACATCCGCTACGCTTGTAATCGGTTTCTTTGTAGTTCCTGTCATTTCCGACTCCGCACTGAATGTATTTGGTTCCGTTGTAGCTCCCGTTGTTTCTGTTCCCGTTTCGCTTGTAGCCATTTCCGTTGTAGTATCCGTTGTTCCTGTTTCCATTGTTTGCGTTTTTGTCGTGCCCATGTTAGTTGGAAAATCTACATGGACTGGAGGCACTCCTTTCTTTGTTCCAGAAGTTGATGTCAAAGTTGGGCTTCCAGTAACTTCCCATGTTGCCTCGCTAATATTTCTTGTAGCTGAGGATCCTGCAGATGTCACAGAAGTGTTGGATTGTTCTTTAGCAACTGTTGCTGAGATGTAGTGCTCGTCGACAGGCGTGGTTTCGTTCTTGAATTCTGTTAGATTCGTGAGCTGTATGCTTGTTGATGTCGCATTTTCAATAGTAAAAGTTATGTCGCCAATGAGCGTTGAAAATGTCGCAATATCTGTGGATTCGTTGAAGTCTTGGACAGTTCCTGTGAATGACGGAAACACCTCAGATAAAGGACCGAGCTCAAAACTTGCCGTGGTATCACTTCTTGTAGCGACAACAGCTTCACTAATAGCGGTTTGAGGAGCTGTACTGTGAGAACCTCCAGAACTTGATGCTGGCACGCTTTCTGTATGTGAATCTGTAGTCGAGAAATAAGCGGAGCTGTGTGGGTTTTGTGTATCATTGAGAGAATCTGTTAATTCTGCAGCTTTGTTCACCACGAAGGCTTCGGGCGCATTTTCTATGATGTCACTTTCAACTCTATCTGCAGTTATAATTGGTGACGGCTTCGAGTTATTGTTAGTGAATTTCGTTACGAATGACGAGTACTCATTATGCGTGGGTAGTTTCGTCGTTGTCAATGCCACTGAAATAAATTCAACTTTTCTACTTCAGTATTCACTATTCACTGAATCGCCAGAATAAGACTTTGAAAAAATAATTCAACTTGTCCTTGTTCAGAGTTATTGTTACCGCTTCCATTAACTTTATTCGACTTCACTTCTGATACATACCTATCTTGGGAGGTCGGAGATCGGAGATGGCCGACAAACCGTACTTAGAGTATCCCCAGACTTCGCCAGCAATCGTGGCCATCGCCACGACAGCCGGCTGTCGTCTCGATCGCCACGACCTCCGGCGATCGCCACATGGATAAAATGAGTGAGGAGACCCCAGACGTCAGAGGGATTGTAATAAGTGGGGCTTGGCGGTTCCACCGTCGCTATCGCTCACATCGTCAGTTCATTTTGGGCACATCGAGAGTACTGGCATTGCGCTCTGCTTGGCAGCGATCCATGGGGATGTAACGTGGCAATCGATACGTATCATTCCCACGGTCCTTATCCCTTATATCACCGCTTCATTTTTATTCATTTTGAACTGGCGAAGTCTGGGAATACTCTTATCAAAAATGAAGTCTATGAAGTGATGGCTTTGCTAGGTGCTGTACTCTACAAGGAGTATAATGGAGCCTTGGGCCTATGACATACCACACAGCGACATTGTCGCTGCGACCGTTCACCTCCACAAGTCTTCTCACAGTGGCTCCTGTACCAGCACGGTATTCCACGCAAACCATGTGATAAGGTATTATAACTCGTCATTTCAATTTATTTTATTCACGGCGACGGTGTCGCTGTGAAGTATGCCATGGGCCTCAGATGTTACAAAAATGTTTCCTGTGTAAAGAATACGTCTAAAGTGAAGCTCTGAGACATTTACGGGACCATACATTGTTTATATGCTGTGCTTATCCAATTTGTTGCTCTTAGTTTGGCGCAGGCGATGAGGCTCTATTAATTCTAATGATGCAGAATTGGTGAATATGTTGGCTGACTTGCGCATGGGTCATTTGAAATATGCGCTCGCAGCCGCTCGCAGAAGATTTTTGATGAAAATGCTCAAATCATGAATGAGAACCGCCTGTCATGGCAAAACCCACTGGACGCAGAAGCGATTTTAGCACAAACTGCCCTTTTGCAGTACATATTATTGCACGATTTACAATTAGATAGAATTCCAGTCGGAGCAGAGCCGGCATAACAACTACGGACGTCTCCGGTCCGAGCAGCCGACATTGGGAACCAAACCCACCCTTATTCGAGGCGACTCGCACGAAAACGACATCCAACATGAACAGTGCCTGGAATTTTTTCGGGATTTTTTCTTGTTTTTCGTCATGATTGATGAGTTTGAACGAGCGATCAGCTGCGAAACACTTATGCGAATCGCTTACCCATGTCACAGAAACATTCTTCCTCATCAGAACGAGGCATTCACATGAGTGAGTCATACCAGTAGGTGAATTACACAGAAGTCTTATTTCTCAAGCGTAAATGATATTGCACGGTTGAGAATGATAGAGAGTTGCCATTGCCATAACAGATCATTGCAACCTACCTCACTGCTAAAACACGCATGTGCAAACAGAGATCATCGCCCTGTTGGAAGCTGGCGCCTTCTCTTCGTTTTCTTCTGCTGTGAAAATAGTGGGCAAGGTAGAAATAGTTACCCTGAGCGTCTATAGTGGGCAAGGTAGAAATAGTTACCCTCAGCGTCTAACTGTGACGTGGGTGACTATTATCTGCTATCCTATGTGCCATGAATATGAGCTCTGGCATGAAATCATCGCCTAAAGCATGGGATGAGTTTCGGAATTCAACTCACCACCATGACACTCCACTACGGGCCTTGAAATGATTCATGCCTCAAGGGCACGTACCTCTTGCAACAGGCTATTCTGCTCCGTATGTTATGCATCGTGAAAACCTCGTAAACACTGTCTGATCAGGAGGCCGCGAGACCGCCGGCAGAGGACGAGGGTCCTGTCGCGAAACACTGAAAACGCTGTCTAAACCTCTCGCTTTCGTCATTGGCGAATGTATACATGATTCCGCCATTCATGCATCGACTGCACCTCCACATCTGCTATTGTCCATCATTTCTCTTCCCCTGTCGCATTGCTGAGGCAGCTCAGACGCACGCGTTTACGACATCACGGTGGGCGCGTGTTCGTTCATTAACGATACACATTCCGCTTTGACCGGTCTACATGCAAAATCCTTCGCAAATGGAAATATGTATCTCTAACTAGTATAAATTGCAATTTTTACCTTGAATTGGCTAGCGTAACAGAGATAATCATTATATAACTGAAGCCTTAAGATAGGCTAATTTTACATTTTATTTCACATAAAAACAACTTTAATAAATGTCTATCCTTTGAAAATGTCGTCTTTAACATCGGCCAAAGTCTCGTACTGTGGATCCTTAGCATCGGCTTTTTGGACCTGTAAATATTACCCTACTTATTGGTAGGAAATATGCTACTTTCACTCCCACCTTGGATGGCTGTTTGAACTTTTTCTTCTCTGCTTCCTTGGATGCTTCCTCCTTGCTTTTCTCCTTCTCCTTTTCTCCTTTGAAGAGTTCATTGCCGATGCCTTGTAACGTCTAAATATCATAGCCTTAAATAATAACTAATGGAGAGATAATAAATTCATTCTTCTTTCCAGCCTTCTGACCTCGTAAGCAGGATCCTTGGCATCTGCTTTCGCAATGTTTGGCGGTGGTTTAAACTTTTTCTTGTTTGGATTTTTCTCATCATCAGATGACTCCTGAATTTTTTCTCTTCAATTATTTGAAAACTATCCTGGACATGTAAAATTCTGCAAGATTACCTGTTGTTTCGTTCCTTCCTTTCCAGCGGCGGCCTTGTTCGGTTCCTTGTCCATTGTCTTGAAATCCTAGCAGCAATTTGTACGTTTTTAAAAGTCATTTTTATCGATTAATGCACTTTAAAAAAATCATAAAATTGCATCAACATACAGTATTTAGCGGCTCCTCAGAGTCTTGCTTACGCTTCGGTGGTGCTTCGGAAGAAGCTTGCTTCTTTATCGACTGAAATATCATCTTATCTTGTTATCTTGACTGAAATTAGAACAACTTATAGATTTGCGGTGTGTCTGTGATACTGCAGTTCTCCTCTCGTTTTTGCGCTCTGTTACCTCGCATTTCATAAGGCCCGTGGCATAGCTCACAGTGACCGTCGCGGTGAAGAAAACGAATGAGAATGATGAGATCCAAATGTTACGAGTTCTCATATCTTATCACACAGTTTGCATGGAATATCATGCTGGCATAGGAGCCACAGAGTAAACTTGTGGTGGTGAACAGTCGCAGCGACAGCGTCGCTGTGTAGTACGCCCCAGGCCTAAAGAATGAGTAAATTTATGAACGTTACAGTGAACCTTTTGTGATGAATTGCTTACGCTATCAGGTCTCATTTCCGAAGTTGTGCGCAGACCAAAAAAGGTCCAGAAAGGATGAAAATCAACAGACAAGAAATGCGGTAACGGTAACGGAAAACATGTGTATTGATTACCACTTCAAACGCTTTCCATTGCTGCGATAAATAGCAAAGTATAGAAATACCAAATACCTAACTCTCAGCATTGACCACTGTGAAATAAATGCTTATCGATCCAATCATCACATCTGTGGTTCTTTGTCTATGTCTCAAATCCCTCTACTTTTTCGATTACTTTCGAAGTGATGGCGATCAATGATGGCGAATTCAGGAATATTTTAAGCGATGCGGAGTCATGTTAGACTATAAACTTTTGTCGGTGGTTATGGTATGTTCTCCAAGATGCCGGGAAGTGCCGAGCAGAAAATTACCTGTCCAACTGGTGTTCTAGGTCTATTCGGACGGTGCATCGTTTCACCAGTATAGGTGAGTTGTGGCTGAAATAAACTATTGAAGGTGCTTATACCGAAGTCTAAACGCATTATTCCTACTAGATGAGTACCATCGCCATGCGTGCGACTACTAAAATACTGATGCAGCCTAAACGCATCTAATTTTAATTATCCTTAACTCACATCTTTGAGCATCAACACAGCCACATCTCTTTCAAATTCGTTGACATCCGGGTCAAAACGCAACTGTTCAGCGCTCAACTGTAGCACGGATCCTGTGATCTGAGAACCCCAACTCATTTCGAAGCCAATATTTTGTTTTTTGAATTGGTGTCCTCACCGCGCTGTTTTCCACTAATTTTGCTGCAGCTTTTACATTATCATCACAGTCTTTTAACCTCTCGAGAACCTGAAAAGTCCGCAGTTTTCAGTTCAGAGATGCTGATTTTGCAAGAAATAATTTGCAGGATGGTCGAGCCAATCGCAGCTGGTACGCGATGGGCGTGTCTCTTCAGCGTCCTGCGTCTCTCTGCTCGCTTAAGGGTTAAATATAAGCTGCTACACGGGTTTTTCGCGCTATACGTTTTGTTCGCAATTGAGCAACGTTCACTCCCCCTCCCCTTAGGTCAGGAGCTGATTTTAGGACTGGCAGGAATTTCTCCGCACGTTCTCGAAGTTCCACTTCTCTGTGCTTAGCTAGCTTTTGATGGGACGAGTAAGTACATCAAGCAGTGCTACCAGCAGCACATCGAAGGAATCCTTGGTCTAATGCCCTGGATACCGCTATGTTCAATACTAGAAAGTGCTCACCTTGGATACTTTGGTATGTATTGCCCATGCAAGACAATGGGCCATAATTGAGAATAACAATCCAACAATGAATATGACAATTTCTACTACACTCATCTGAAATTGTCAAACATTGTCACTCCTGTCACTCAGCGTTTGTCGAGTAGACGCTAACCATGAGCAAACCTTTATTGACTAGCAAACTATGTAAAATGAAGCTACCATGATTTTAAAGATGCAGTATCGACTGCTTGTATCATCGGTATCAGTTGATCAATAATTACATCTTTGGACACCAGCAGGCAGTACAGTATGAGTGCTCACAAAGGATGTAGGTGTAGCAAATGGATGAGTATTCGGGATGGTATTATTTTTTTTATTTTTATTCAATATACACCAATAAGGTGTGCCATCCAAAGTCGATAATAACATGCCTGAGAAAAAAAACAAAACAACGCAATGGTGAGGCCCATAAGTAGAAAATCCAACATGGCAAAGAAAGCGAAAAAGTCGGAAAAAAACCCTCAAAAACAACAGAAAACCTGATACTTATAGCAGTAATACCTCATTGTGCACAAGACAGCTCATAAGCAGGAAAACAACAAAGTAACCAAAGCCCCAGTTTCCAAACCGCTCCAGGTTTGACTCCAAGTGAATTTGTGACTAAACGAGCGCGTGCAGTGTCCAAGGAGAAGAGTGTCCACGATGTCAGGGAAAAAAAAACGAGCCAAGTAGCGTAGGTGTAAGGGCATCAAGTCAGATCCAATAGAATGCTAATCATGTAGTGATAACTACTGCAAGCTTTTGGAAGGTGCCAGACCATTGAGATAATCACGCCCTAAGAACGCAACTGGATAACCCATTCTGAGGCTGACGCTGCGACGAATCTTTCATCTGGTACGAACCTCAGGCGTAAGCTTAAGGGGATGCTCGCCGACTCTTTCCCTTCAAAAGGTGCAGTACCAAACTAGAGCAGGATGGGACCTTTACTTGAAATTATCATGATACGATAGTCCTTACACTCCACCAGGACAACTGAACGAGCATGACGCCGGAGCTGTGAAAGTATAGCTGATGGAAACCAGGGCAGAAAACGGCAGCAGGAGACTGAGGCCCGCATAAGCAAATGAAGAGGAGACTGAACCGGACGATAAAATGAGGAACCAAGTCGAATCAAGAGAAAAGAGCGGAACAGCTTCTTCAGACAATGTCCTCACACCCGACTAAATCGATTAAGTCAATATTTGATAGGAATTTCCTGAACTGAGCCGAATTCATTGAGACCAGTACGTACGTATATTATACGTGCAATATCCTAGCAGAGAAGCAAGGACCCTACAAGGTTAGTTCGACCTTCCACAATTTTTGTTTCATGTGGCCTTCCCACACTACTCATGAACTCCGAAGAGGTCCATATTTTCCCTGTTCATTTATAGTGCTAGTAACGAGATGGAAACATTACAACATTTATTTTACCTTCTATCAATGAAGAACTCTGGGTCATAACTGCTGCCACCTGCGCACAGCACCCCATGCAGAGGTTGCCATGCCCACTTTGCTTTATGGTCATGCTAAACTACCAGAATGCTAAACTACCTGTATGGGTGCAGGATTTAAGGCTTCCCTAAATGTGCATTCTTTGAGACTGAAAACCAATTTGTAAAATCCTGCAGTATCTATGTGTCATATTTCAATGAAAATTAAGCATTAACTGCCTTCGTCGTGCCACCTCTCAACTATTGATGTCATACCCAGCTTGGACAGCGGAAAATGTTCAAATCTGTGATTCAACCCTTCTGATCTTGCACTATTTCATCATTAAATTTTTAGTACTGAAAGATGACCCTACAAATAATCAAGCTGGCCATTCGGATGGAGATGTCGCTGCATGCCGAGGAGATCTCGTGGCTCTTAGCTGTCTGTTTTTTCTTTCTTTCAGTGTTTTTTTTTCAATTCCTCTTTCTAGCTGCCTCTCAAAAATAAACTGTTTATATGTTGGGTTGTATTACTGTGTACATATGTTTTACCACGAAAAATAACTGAATAAGAATGCAATATAAAGGATTCCTAGAAAAACGCCTCTTGGTCGCTTCCACATCAGACACTTTCACGAACTGAAAAATAGAATCTCCAGTAGAAAAGGTTCTTGGCGTTTTTACGTCGGCATCTGTGTGATGGCTATGTGAAGATATCTACTCGGCGATGAGCTATAGCTGTTTCCTAATTTTCAATTGGTAAGTCTTCTTTGCTACATATACCACTCACAGACATTCCACACAAATCAACTTAGGTTGAGCACCATTTGAGCGGTCTTCTGATCTTTTTGGAAAATTGTAAGTAAGCAACTGGAATCATCTTGTCCAGTAGTTCCTTGCCGGAAACACAGTATTTTAACGCTATTTTATGAAAAATAGAGCAAGAGTTTGTCCCTGAAAGCTAATATTCTCAAAGTAGTATCATGTAGGTTTTTTACGTCGCTGTTTTATGCAGAGTACAAGCTTATTGGGCACCATATGGAGAAATAACTAAACGACGCCGTCATTGGCTAATTTCAAAAACACTGTGCATGTCACATTTTCCCGGAAAGTGTCCTGATGAGAATGTACTAAAGAAAAACGGAAAACAAGAAAAAATCAAGGACTCAAGCAAAGGTCAGCTGCGTAGGAGAAAAACTTTGCAGTTAACTAGCTAACAAGATTAACACGAGAGCAGAAAAAACAGATTCGGTGGAGTTCGATTGGCAAATGTTGCAAAACTCAATTAGGCTACTAGATGAGTTTAACAACGGGGCCGATTTCGAAATTCCTGCTATATGGAAAAGAACTTTTCCCATTTTCTATGGAGAACATAGGAGGAGCAACACACATAACTTTACTCTTACTTTTGCTGTGCCCATAAACCAGATATAACTCCTTCCTTTCTAAAGCAATAGAAAAGGAGACCAGGCATGCAAGAAGAGAAGTGAGCCGTTTAGCGTTTGTGTTTGCGGAGGTTCCCAGAGAAGTCTCAGTTTTTCCATTGGTGGACGAGTTTGCCAAATAAAGAAATAGGCATTCGTGAGACAGGCAAGGTATGTGTTTGATGCCTATTCCCTTGCCTTTTTTTGGGGGAGGGGGGGGGGGGGGGGGGTGCTCCTCCAATTCTTCATGTGTTCATGAATTTGGGCGCGTCTCACTTCTCAATAATTCTTCTCCCTTTCGGAATTTCCTCCAATTTGAGCAAATGCCTACGTAAATAGACAATTAACTGAGAATTGTGGATCCGCGAGGTTGGTTTGTCGCTTTGTACAATATTACCGAACGGAATTTACCCAAAAATTACCCAGACGAGGGTTCTACAGTTTAAAACGTTAACTTTCGGGCCTTCACAAAAGAATTAAATGTCAAGAATTGAAACCATGAGTAGAGATCTACATAGCGCCTCAAGAAAACAAAAACACAATGAATAATTAAGTAAATAAGTAAATAAACAAGGATAATGAAAGAATCCTGGAGTGAAGTCAAGATTCGAGCTGCCTTCCGGCACTCCCATTTCCGATGCATCATGGTTTATTTTCGGTGCCGATATTGCCGAGCAAGGATTAAACTGAATCATTCGTCCATTCTCCAGAGAATGTCGCGCGGCTACGCTTTTCTGACGCACTTCGTCACGGTTTTGTCATTCTAAAGAATTGGCAAGTTGCGCGGTAAATTGAGGACAAACTGGCTTTTCACGGCCGGTGGCGGCTAGCGGCTCGTCGCACGGATCGCAACTTCGCGGCATCGTCACTTCATTTTATACACCGCGGTGGCTATTCCAGTTGCTCCCGAGGTTTCCTCTCGGAATTTTCTGGAAAATGATATGAAGTGCTCACTGGTTTCGTTTCATATTGCATGCCTTAACGTTTTCAAGGAAAAATCAGTAGAAAAAAGCACGCTTGAATTTTTTTCTTTAATTCCTATTGTCCTTGATTCCGAAATGTCATGGTTCTCAGGAACTCTTCCGGACTTTTCTTTTGTTCCCTAGAAAACTCCATCTTGATTATACTCATATTATTGGTGTATCTGTGTGAATATTACAGAGTAGTCTACTCGAATAAACTATTCGAAATGTATCCCATGATCGCGCCAAATCGGGTCGAGCATCGAAAAAATCCAATAATATTCGTGCAAGAAAACTCACCCATTTTGGATTTTCTTGAAGATAACCATGTTAACCTACGGAACCACTTGTACACTTCCAAAAATTCCATTCATCTTACTCTCCTTATTACTCTTTTTCTGGAGGGTCTCAGGACGATTACTCGAATGCAATAGCCTTTTAGCTTTTTCGAGATGGGCAAGTTTTTCTCGAAGAAACTATGCAAATCGCCACTTTAACTATGCGTTTCGTAACTGTAGTGACTATCTCGAGTGAATGACAGCAATTTCGCCAGAAAAATTCGTTCATTCTGGATTTTTTTGAGGGAAACATCGTATAAAGACTTCCTCTGCCTTGAAGACAATTGTTGAATTCTGTGTGGTCTATTCGAATATATTTCCTGTTATAAATTTTTAAAAATATTTTATTTTTATTAGTATTCTTCATATTCCATTCCTTTTACTAACCCATTCAGCACAGATCCTTAAGGTCCTCACAGTCCAGTCAACCCATTTCCCCACCCCACCCCCGTTCCATGATCATTCACTAAGGGACTTGAGACATCCATATAATTGAAATATAAGTTTTTTTTTCTCCCAAAATTTCCTTATAGAAGACTCAAAGAGATGAATATGATCAGATGAAAGAACAAAACATAAAACAGTCTCTTTTGATTCCGCGACGAGCAGATATCGAAATTCGATCCGAAAATCCGTTCGTGTTCGTGAACTATGAGTGCGCCTACGATGCGAAACATATCTTACTCTTCCGACTTATCTATTTATGAAAAACGGCAAAGATACGTGAGCATTCTGTCGCTGTTGCCAGCGAAGTTCATCGTAGTTAGCGCTGCGAATGGAGAGTATTTGAAATACACATCGAGATACATCCGGCTGGCCTTTGTAAGGCGTTGCATTCTGGTTTTAGGAATAAATTTTCTTCTATATTTAGACTAAATTCAATGCTAACTTACACTCCAAACAGCCTTAGCAACTTTTTCATATGAATTTATTTATCAATCAGGTCGTGACTTCGATTTTTTCAGCTTCTAAAAATTCTCCGAATCTGTGTTTAGAAAAACTGAAAATCCTTGACAGCCTCAAAACTTTCGGCCGGTCTAGGATTTATGGATGTTCTAAGCAAATTTAGCTGGGAATTGTCATACTTCTTTCCTAAACTTTTAGGCCTTGTAGAGGAAAGAACCGAAACGCAGTTAAATTCTTTCCATATGGCGATGAAAATAAATAGATGTGTAGTTATGCACCACTAAAAGGTTGAAAGGTCTTGATTCATGAGCTGGCAACTTCAAGCTACAACATCTCGAAAATTAGGAGATTTGTGGCTCCGAAAGCGTAGCCGTAGCTACTAGTAGAAATCAGAAGATGGTGCATGGAAGGGCACAGCGAGATTCACTACAAATGAAAAGTTGATGTCAACACATAACGGGAATCGCTGTATGGGAGCATCACTGTCACGGTAGCGCTATTTTGCAGAGGTATATTTACCGTTTTTGAGTAGATCATTAGGTCCCTCATTATTTTTTCTTCGAAAGATGAGCGAATCAGAATACACTGTGAGTTTACCACAGTTTTGAAGAGCACGCGATTTTTTTTTAAACAAAAATGCGGAAAATTCTTGAATTTTGACCAACAATCTGGGTCATGAATTTTAGGGCATATCCAGTATAGAAAGTTTCTGAATATTTATTTGTTTATTTATCTATTTATTTATTTGAGTATAATGAAGTGTTCCATGAAAAGAAAGGAGATAACCAGTTACGACATACTAAAGGAGAACTTGAGAGACGGAGAAGTATATGAAAAATGTGTATGTATGTAAAAATGTCTAAATATGTATGAAGTTCAACTGTAAGATTCAGCCAAACACTGTTTCTTCACTCAATAATCATTTTTTTTAATCAGGTAGGTAGAGCATGAAGGGTAAGGGCCTGAGGCGTCGTGAGGCAAGTGACCTTCGTTGTCGACCACCACTGTGATTTTATCGATAACTTCCCCCTAATTTCTGATGCCTCATTTTTCTTTTTCTTTTTTTTCTGTTTCCAATTTTGACTGGAAAGCAAGGTCCACCCGCCTTTTCCTATTCCCATGAATCCATTACTTCGATCCCTGAGCCCAATTTTCTCACAACTCGTTAAGCCCTTCGTAGCCGAAACAAACGAAACAATCCGTTGCTGCGAGCACTTTCCCAGCGTCGGAATGACCTTATGATCTTTGTGTAAATAAACGCTGTCCTAACTGACTAATCAATAAGGCCTGTTTCTGTGCTTGTCGCACGCTTTGTCTGCATTTCTACGTGAAGAGCGTTTTTTTTTCTCCCTCAAGTCACTTTGCAGACCGCTTTCGAGGAAAAACTCGCCTCATCACGTTGTCAAGTGTGATTTTCGTCATTTCACGGAGTTTGCTGAGATCCTGTTGCTGCTAGTTCTATTCTTTAGGAAAATGGGGAGATTTCCCTGAGGGAAATTCGAAAATGACGTGATGAGCCGCTTGTTTCTGGAGAAAAAGCATTTCTTTTCCCAGGAAAATGTCGCCTATTTGTCTGCGACGAAAACCAGCAGAATTGCGCCGCTTGTTATGGTATAAATAGCTGCTTTATTGGGCGGAACAAGCATGGAACCAAGCATTATTTGTCGAGGAAAACTGGAACCACATGGCTATTTCCGCCATTTCTCGCGATGCGCCTCCTCAGCATCATAGGTTTTCCCAAATTAAGCTAGATCCCCGCAAATCCTGGAAATCCTCGGAATCTCGTCCTTTTGCGGCTGTGCACTGATGGCGAGTGCTCCTTTGGGATGTGCAATTCGTTTATTGACTCGCTGCCGAGATCCTATAAAGTACTTACGGAACAACAGGATTATCGCTTGTTTGCCTAATGGACAGCCAAAGTCATCTCAGCAGCGGCTCGCCTAGTGGCTCACGACCGCCGTTTACTTAGGACTATCGGCTGGTTGCTAGTTTTTGTGTACTTATATGGATTTGGGACGAGCAATCCGTGCCTTTTCATCAGCTGTGTTTTCCGTTTCGGAGTTTTTGGGTCACCGACTTTTCACGTTACGAACTTCGCATTATTTGTTTAGCGTGCTTCCGAAGGCTTGAAATCCTGGAAATCAGGCACAAATCCTAGCGCTGCACTTGCAAACTGAAAGTATTACAATTATAATAAGTGGATGAAGATGGATGAAAAGGTTGTAAATGAGGTATTATGTTTATTGCATCTATAATGTATGTATTATAATGTAATATATAAGGTAATATGTATAATGCATGTACTATTTATGTATATAATAAATAATGTAAATAAATAAAAAATACATAAAATATAAATAATGTAAATATAGTGCAAATCCAAAAGAAAAGAAGGCAAGGAAAGAAATTTCGAGTTTATAGTTGCAGCAGTCGGTTATTGGTGAAACAGTAGGAGTGTGACCAGGTAATGGAGGAGGAGGTGCGAGCGGCGGGGGGGGGCAGAGGGAGAGGAATCTGAAATCTCTGAAATCTTCTCAAGAAGTATTTGTGTCATTTGAATTTAAACTGGGTTTGTTTCTAGTATTCCACGTCTGATTTCTCCAGCCCCTTACCTTTTTCGTTTTTTTTCCCAAGTAGTTTTCCTTTTTTTATTTTAATTTATTTTTTCTCAAATAATTTTTCATCTGTAGTTATCTGTCAAATAATTTGACAAGTAGAACATTGGCAAAAAATCTCTACGTTCCTTTACACGAAATATCGCAGTTTCCTGCAATGTGGAGCAGTGTACCTATACCAAACTTTGCGATTGGATATTTCATCCCGCTGACCAATCGCAGAGCTCGTCACAGTACCCTTTCCCACCCTTTCCCAGTGCGGAGTTTTCTGCTGGTGTCATGCTTTTTCATTCTTTTTTTTTTCAGCAACTTCACAGAAATATATAACATACAGAAGAGAACGAAGAAGAAGCTGAGAAAATTTGAGGAATAAATGAGGGAAACTTTACCCCTTGGTCGGTATGCATGTGCACCATTGACGTTAGTCCGGGGAAAATGTCAACACTGGTAAGGTACAGGGGTCTATTTATGGATGTAAACACGCTTACTCTGGGTTATCTCAATTATGCATGCAGGTGCGACTGTAATGAATGTCGACTTCGAAATCCATAGTTGTTTCACAACTGACTGTAGGCACAGGATCAGCCCATATCACTGGAATAATGGGTAATCCCCAAGGCTGTGACTACTCATTGGTGGAAACTGAGCGTGAAGAACGTCACTTATTGGTAAACATGTTGATGGGTGCTAGGTGTAAGGCGAATTCGGGTGCGTTGACACTTTTACCAAGGGTAAGCTCAATGAAAAATCTGGGTTTTACTCCACGCGTCATCACATTCTTTATAGAATATAAATATAAATATATAGAATATTTATCATTCTTTGTAGAATTTCGTAACGGTCTGACACACATACATACAGACAGACATGAAAACAGACTAAGCTCCTTATTATAAGTCATGATAATCCATGCATAAATGAGATTACCCACGGGTAACTTGCACGAATACACCTTTTTACTAAGCACTCACCTACACTCTTTCCTTGGCCGCATGCATCATTGTATTGCCCATGGTAGGCGCGTCAAAACCACACATGCCCACCCATCGTTATCATGGTCACCAACACGTTTACCCTGGGTAATCTCAGTTATTGATCCAGGGACTGGTCTCGGATGCAGACTATTCTTCCCAACCTAGTTCGTGACGTAGTCTACGTCACACCTAACTTTTACTCATGGATATGAGATTATCCATCCTTCTAATGATAGATGCTTGTCCACTAGGATTCTAGGATGACCCGTGCGGATATCCGCAATGTTTTCCTTTGTTCCACACTGCAGTGTGCGTGCCATGCTGCATCCTTTCATAGTTCACCAGGAAAAAGCGAACGGATTCACCAGAAATGCCCTGAAAACGAAAAGTAGAAGAATTTCTAGGGATGACAGAGATTTTTCATGTATTTATTTATCTGTTTGTTTAGCCATAATACTTGTACCAATTATACCCTGCTTAACCATAACACCTTTCTTGTAAGTTCTTCAGTAGCTCTAGATCCTATTTGTTTCTCGGAACTTCGCCACTGAATTCCAGCAGTTTTTACAATGCCGTCCGTACACGTATGCACCAATAAATTCGGGCAGTTTCATTGGTAAAGCGAGAAGAATAGGCTGTGTGCGCCGACTTCGCCTTTGTCCAGTCATGCTTCTGTGTGTCTAAGAGAATTGCTGAAGCTGCTCGGGAATTCCAGGCGCTACCAGCGCCTCGGAGAGTTTTTCCCCGGCTCCTCCACGATTTTTCCCGGTTCCCGAATGCGGCTCGGGTCACGCCCGCCCATCCATGAATTGTTTCCGTAAAGTCGCACGCGCGTGCGTGAAGTGGCGATCTGGTGGTCGCGCTCGCGCGCGCGCGGAGCCACATAATCAACTTCAATGGCGATCCACTTGCTGCTATTGGAGGTTGTAATCGAGTAGCCGGAGTTCGTGCAGCACTCGACGTTCGATGAGCTCCGTACCGACCGTCGCGAAGTTCGCGCGACGCGACGCGGCCGTCAGCAGGCGGCTCTTTTGTTCATTACCAGTTACACAGACTGTTCTGGACCATTATTACCTACCCTGGCTGTCTCCTCAAGGCTCTGAAATCACCTCCTCATTCGTTCCTTCCGGGACTCATTTTCTCAAGTGCATATCACAACACAAAATCTCAAAAACTCCATCCCACAACGTCCTTTTCCTTTTCTCTTAATTTTTTCCACCGTCTTTTGTTACTAGTACGAAAAAAATCCCATTCGAATCCATAATAGTACGATTTTTTCCGCCTCAGCAGATTTTTTATTCCAGCACATTCTTCTACAAAGCTTTCCACACTAATGCATCTGTGCACTTTACTAATTCTTCCACGCTAACGTCATGGAACAGACGTTGTCCTACGGGCTCCAGATGACGGGTAGAGAAGGGGGGCGGGGGGCGGGGGGGGGTGAGTCTATGGACTTTGAGCACCATTCCGGTGCTGTAATGTTTGAATCTCACTCTGGCTGACTTCGCTATCCGAAATAGGAAGAATATTTTAGGAATCCAGAAAGATCTCTACCAAAAATCGTTACTCATATAGTGAAATGATCGCTTCAGATGAGAAATGTCATCGTCAACCACCTCTATCTCCTTTTGCTCATGTCTGCTTGCTTCATATTTATTATGTTAGTTTTTTTTTGCAGCTGCACCATTAGCTAGTCCATTAGTATGCCTTCTCTGCCTCCTCCATACCACCTAATTAGTGCTCTTCTGGAATTTTTTTCTCGGATCGGAGAAACCTCCTGGAAAGAGGAAGCCATGACCAAACATATCAACATAGTACATTTATGTTTGTATTTATTCATCCCACTTCTACATATTCTCAGCTTCATACGTCAATTATTCTTTTTTTTTGAAGCAATGAAGTCTCCTCGGTTGTTTCTACTCCTAGTCCTCGGATAAGTAAGGGGGGGAGGCGTTGCCACTGCTCTGCGATTGGTCTGCATCGAGCACAACGACGGGAAATTTCGTAGAAATTAGTTGTGATAGCCTGAATAATTCGTAGAAAAAAAGGAAAGGGGTTGTGTTCTGTATGAAATAATCCTTGAAATCTGAAGACGTCTAAGTTTCCCTCATAACGCAGCATGAGCTTCTGATTTGTATCTTTATCTTCTCTGGAAAAAGGAATAAAATAGGTGCTGCTTGGATCTCTTTGTCCATGGGCTTGTGAGCCACTCCTTTTTCACATTGACTACTTCTTCTAGTATATGCAATATATGTTTCCCAGGAAAGAATGAATTAAGAACCTTGTGTTTTTGGATTTTCGACCTCCAGGCAACAATGCCACCTGCAACTGAAAAAGCCCTCATTCTCTATCTTCGAGCGCTCACACGTGCTTGCGGAGAACTTTCCTGGCCAGCGAGCCAGAAATCCCGAATGGGAAAACTGCTACAATGACGGGGGCTGACGCGGTGTTATTCGAGTTCTCTAGAGGAAAAATGATAGTTTTCCGCTAGGCCTACGTCCCAAGAGTGTACTAACTAACTACTACTTTCCACGTAATGATTATAAGTTACACACACACAAAGTGCTTGCCAGGAACGGTGGTTGTCGGATTGTCGTCGACGCGCTGCGTCCGTCATCCATCACGACGGACGGCGATGCCGCCGGCGTGTGAAACCCGCCGTCGTTCTCAGCGCGGCCAGCACTCGCCGCAGTGGTTGATGATGACGGCTTGGCAGCTCGCACTATCCCACCATCATTATCAGGACCTTGACCAGTGAATGAGTCGTTGGCGAGGAGTTTCTCCACACCTCGCTGCGATTATCTGTCATTATTTGGCGCTAGTAGCGCTGCGATTCTTGGGATATTGCTATAGCGTGCATTTCGAGAATAACATGGACAATTACTGTTTCTTCACGGTGTTCTTTTGTTCATCCTTTTGTTTACCTGCATATTTATTTATTCTATTCATTCACCAATTTATTGTAATAAACTTGATGGTGCCCAGGAAACCCCTTCAACTAAAATCCTTCCATAAATACATATTATTATGGTGCCATCATGCAATACACGACCAAGGACGACATGTACCATTGAGATTACCCAGGGTAAGCGTGTTAACACTTCCACGTTTGCCTATTGTTACCACGGACATTCACAGGTTCACCCTGGGTAATCTCCATAGTGCATGCTGGCACAGCCTTAATCTTTAGTTTCTTCTCTTCTTTTCCGTTTCTTCGCCTTATTTTTCTTTTCACTACGTTTTCACCACATTCACAATCTTCCTATATTACGTTGTTCTAGCGTAATCCTACCATTTCATTTTTTCAGTTTCAAAATTATTTTACAAATACACATGTTTTTATCTTTCCCAAGACACGTAGAACTACTTCTATCCAGGAATATTCCTTTCGGAAAGCCCGAGAACCCTCGCAATTGCTCTAAGATCCCTATGAAAATATATAATAGTTAAGCAGGTTTAGTTACCCAAGCTTCACGTACCTCATAATTTTTTGCTTTTTTCGTTAATATTCCCAGGACACAACTGGAAAACGAGATCCTAACTCTTGAGTCGTATCTTGAGCATCCCCTATAAAGTTTATATGGATAAAATGTAGATAAAGTGAATACCTTTAAAGTAACGTAGTAGTACGAAATAGAAACCCGGTAGTTTGTCCTTGGCTTTTTTGAAGCTGAACTGTTAAATTATTATTTGTTAACATGAACTTTGAGAGATGAGAGGACTACATTCGATTCCCCCTTTCTACGCCCACTTCCTTCTTGGTACTGTTTCTCGTTTGCTTTTTCCCCTTTCTTTTCCCACGCCCATTTCCCTTTCTCCCTTCTACGCCTGGCTTGGGAATCAAAAAATGTTCACTGGAAAAAATAGGGAAAATATTATCCAAGAAAAACGACGTAGTAAGTGCAGAAGCGTTCTTCTTTCACTGAGATTTGCGTAAATGTCATGTTGTGCGGTCACGAGTTGAGTAAAAGGGCAATTCCCTTGATAATCCAAACAAATGGAATTCCGACTAGCGAGCAGCTCCACCCAAACACTTCGAAGCAGTTTTCTGCCATCAAATTATCACTTCTTCAGCTACTTGCGTCTTGGGATAGCTATCTTTTTTTCTCTTTGTTCAAACTCAGTAGAAAATTCGAGTTAAAACTGCATAGCGACCCATCTGAGACCTAATTTTTTATACTATTCTTTTGCGATTTCCGCCTCTGCGGTGCAAATGAACTATCTATTATTTATTTATTTTCACTGCAAAGTGCCAAGGGCACATTGCAACCCTTCGAAATGAAGGTAGAAAAGAACCATGACAAATGTTCCGGAGGTTTTTGGAAGCATACTTTAAAAGCATAAATTCATGTAATGTTTGGAACGCAAGCAATTAAGGCTATCTAACGAATAAGACCTTACCAGGACACTTTATCTGACATTTTGCCGGGGCAGAGAAGTATTGGGGCTATCTTTCCATGTTAAGAGTTTTCTAGAATTGTATATCCCGTCTTCAGCAACATTCATTATAATTTTCTTCTTCTTATATGAAGAAATCTGGCCTCTTTGTGACTGCAAACTCCTTCAAGAGCGGGAAAATTGCATTTTTGAATTTTTATTGTGGTGGCAGAAGTCCCATAAATTTCAACGATGTTCTTTTTCTATAGTTTAAGGAATACTTCAGCGGCTATGATACAGAAATTTCTCATCTTATTCGGTAATCTCCATCTTCTGAAGTGCTAGCGTTTCTACATCTCGCTCCTACGAAAATTTCATCAGTAACGAGGACCACATGCTTTACCTCATCGAGAACCCGAAAACACCGCTGGCTGTTTTATAGCCCATTCGACTGCAGCGCCATAAATTGCCGCGTAACTCATCAAAACACTCCACCACACCCAAACCTTTTAACTCGGAAATGAGTGGACGGAGTGGTCCGCGAGGCGAGCGGCCCGCGGATGGTCGCTGAAAACAACCTGAGGGTGTCGTTCACGAGATGGGTGGGGTGTGGCCAGACTTTGGCAAAGACTTGACTCAAGGCAAGCGGGCCTTCGTAAGCGATGAGGTGAGCAAAAGGGACTTCGTACCTGGGACTTGGACCTTGGTTGAATAATCATCCACTTCTTTGGAAATAAGAGCAAAGAAGGCAGATTGAAAATAAGAAATTTTTCTTTCATTAATTATATGAATTCCTACTGAAATAAGACTAGAATTAATATTTGTTTGAGAAGATACACTTGAAAAAGTACCCAACAGTACCCACAGCATCGTTGGTACTGAACGGATCCTGTTCAAACTTTGTGGTGAGATTTCGAGTACTGCTGCTACTCTTATTGTCGTAGGAAAATGGAATCATTTGATTTTGGCAAGAATTTGTGGGCTTAAATGCGAAAATTCTGCCAAAATCACTGCTTCCAGCTCTTACAAAGGGACAAGTACTGCACGGATATTTCTGGAAACAGGCACATAACTGCAAATGGCAATGTACTATCTAAGTCTGAAAGATAATTTGATTTAATTGATTTTCGTAGGAATTACACCTGAAAAAGTACCTCGCAGTACTCACAGCACTGTTGGTACTTAACGGATCCTGCTCGAACTTCGTGCTAAGATTTTGAGTGCGACTCTAGCACCAACTGCTAGAGGAAATTGGAATTGTTTGATTTTGAAACGAGTTTGACCGATTATCATGCGAAAATTTTGCCTACAGCACTGATGTCAGCACTCGTAAAAAGACAGGTTCTGCACGATCCGGCTGGGAATGGGCATATAGCTGCTTTTGGCAATGCTCTTTCCAAATCCAAAAAAGAATTGAATTCAATTGGTTTTGGTAGGTGTTATAGGTGAAAATGTACCTCGAAGTACCCACAGCACTGTTGGTACTGAATGGATCCTGTTTAAACTTTGTGGTGAGATCACGAGTACGACTCTACTGCCGATTGCCGGAGGAAATTGGAATCATTTGATTTTGAAAGGAGATACGGCTCAGCAATTCTCTGAACCCTAAATTTACCCTAAAATTTAGGGTTCAGCACCGGTCCAGAGAATTTTCGTCAAACAACTTTCTTTGAAATCAAATATTTCCAATTGTACTGGCGCGGTTAGATAGAGAGGAGGCTGCTCGTGCCAGTGAGTAATAAAATTGCCTCGTTTATTCAGTTTCAGCGGAAAAAAATAGCTAAAAAAACGGTCTTCAACACCATTTGGACACAATTTCTTCAAATAACTTCTTCCACAATCAATTATTTCCAATTTTATTCGCACTGTTGTATTCAGGAAATAATGCTCTATCAAACTAATGGCAGAAGCCTCCAAAATCTCCATCCATTCTCAAATTTTAGCTGGAAATTCGAAAATTATTTGACAGTGTTAACGTGCTCCACCGCCTGTGTACTTGTTAACACTTGTTAACTCGTGTGGACATGTCGATGTGCATTGGAAACACGAAAACAATGTTCTTCGCAAAAACTTGTTTTAACTTGCTTGCAATGGGGCTTCACAGATTCTCGGCTAAGTCAAAGAGGACTTCGTATTTTTTTCTGCTCGAGCTAAGCTTGTGCCGAACTCTGGGTGTGGCCGTCTGGGCTCTCATACATCATTAGGATTAGCTTTGGTAGACGCATAACCCACCCAAGTTTACCCCTCAGCTAACACCTGTCAGCATATTTAACTATAGTGAAGTTGCCTATACCCAGCTGCTACAGATGGGTAGTCATACCCAGTAGTATGATATTACCCATGCCTCCAATGATTCATCCCTAGCCCGGGTTTCCATGCGTAGTTGTAATTACCCGCTTGGAAAGTATTGACGGTGAAGGAAATATTGTCTGACGATCACTTTATGTGCTGAGTACTAGCTGCCATTAATTTATTCATTTACTTATTTGTTTATTTATTCATCTATTTATTTATTTAATTATTCATTTATGATGCCATTTATGGCAGTGGAGAAGTTCAGTAGAAAAAGCTGAGATCATTGGATCAGAAACAGATAGACATGGCAATAAGAATTCCTAGTTCCATATCAGACAACTCCAAATCAGGAGAGCCTTTCCTTCCAAGAAAAGAGGCTATCTAGATGTAAATCTGAGAAATCTAGAAAAATTCCGACAAAGAGAAAGTGATGAGTGATTATTTAGCTACGTACTCGTAACAGGAAACAAGGAATGTCTTCCATTATCTCGAATGTCTTCCATTATCTTCCATCCAGAAATAACTGTATCTGCACTGTTCCCACAATGAAACTGGTTTTTGCCACAGATCCTGCGATCCTTTCTGCTCCCATGTAATGTCATTGACATAACAAAAGTAGTCTGCAGAAGTAGAACGACGGCAAATTTCCAGCTCTGCAGCCTTCTGAAGTCTCTCTATAGCCTGTCGCTAAATGGATGAAACGTCCTTGCAGAAGAAGCGGCTCTTGTCGTCGTCTTTCGACGTCAAATTGAGTTTTGCCGTTAGCACAAGGACAAAAAGCTCGCGCCAACGACAGACGTGTTTCCTCTTCGCGCCTCCTAATCATCCGCACCCTTGATTTCCTACGATTCGCACATTTCTAGGCATCCCCGTAGGATCACTGCTGCTATACTGTTGCGTTCGCAGCGAATTTTTTTCGATTCTTTTGGGTAAACCTGGTTTTGAACTGTTTGTTGTCCGTCGGTCGGGATATTGTCGATGGAGCGCATATTCTTTCATTGAAATTTCAAAATACAACTAATACGTCGGTATCACCACATGATTCGTCCGCTCTTTATTGCTTATTTGTTTGTCTATTTAATTATCTATCTATTTGATCCCACGGATCTCCCTCATAAGAGGGATCCCAGCCGGTTAGTCGCGAGGCTACGTGGCGCGTCCCCAGGTGGCGGATAGGGGGCTAATCGCGGACCACACGCGACCTTGTGCCTGCCCTGAGACGCGGGTGGATTCAGGGGATGGACTCCCTGTTTCTGCAGTGTCGGAACGATCCATACCTTCTGCCAGCGCGTGGGTGTGTTCATGCATGCGTGCGTGAGTGTACTTGCGTGTCTGCAGATTGTATCCTGCACATCTATCCGACCAAAAGCCCTGCATTCAAGTGACTGGGAGGTACAAGGGAGGCGGTTCGGAGTCGCCTCCAACAAATAAGCTCCATCGTCCACTCCCGGGAAGCCCGGCTAACTTCCCGGTGAAATCCTACCCTAGCTACCCGCGGGGGAATAGAGCCCAGCAAGCTATCTCCTAAGGGTTTTCTTTTTCTTAAAGCTCGACACAGCAATAATAAAGAGTGTTCCCCTGATCTCGGAAGAGTCACTGGTACGGCGGCGCCAGTGAGGACGAGGTCCGAGGGGTTATCTAGGCTGCCTAAAACCAGAAGGACTATGATGACGATCTGTACCTTCAACGCACGCACGCTTGCATCGGAGGCTTCTATCGAGGATTTGATGATGCAGGCCAGGAAGATCAGGTACGACGTCATCGGACTGACCGAGACGAGGAGACACCGGCCACTGAACGCCACCTTCGACACTGGAGAAGAACTGTTCCTTGGAACCTGCGACAGTAGAGGAGTTGGTGGAGTCGGTGTCCTCGTCAACACGAACTTGGCCATGAACATCGATTCGTTCGAACAGCTAACAACCCGAATCGGACGTTTGCGACTGAGAAGATGTGGATCAATACCGGCCTTGACAATCTTCGTCGCCTATGCTCCAACATCCAGCTACGACGATGAAGAAATCGAGGCCTTCTACATGGACTTGGAGAAGTTCTACAGGGAAGACCACACTTTCTACAAGGTCATTGTTGGCGACTTCAACGCCAAGATTGGCCCTAGGAGAACGCCTGAGGAACTTCACATCGGTACCCACGGCCTACAGTGGAACGAACAGGGAGAGAGGCTGTCTGAGTTCATCATGACGACGAAGACCATCCATGGTAACTCACAGTTTCAGAAGCCAACCTCCCTACGGTGGACGTGGGAGTCACCCGGTGGAGAGTACCATAATGAAATTGACCACATCATCGTCAATCGAAGGTTCTGCCTGACCGACGTCGGTGTTGTACCGAAGTTCTACACCGGATCAGACCATCGCCTCCTTCGTGCAAGATTCTTCTTCTCGCGCAAAGGAGAGAAAGCCGCGAAGTTCAAGAAGAGGGCTCCCAAATCCGTCATCAATTGGGATCTCTTCACTTCGTTAGCCGGCTTTTGGGAAGATGCCGTTGTCGACAACATCGACGAAGAATACGATCGGCTTGTTCAACATCTCTGCGACAGCGCAAGGAGAGCCGAGGGCTCAAGATCCACCAAAAGACGACTGTCTTACGAGACCCTCGAGCTGATACGCCAGCGCGGAGTCGCGAGAGCCGCAGGCAACTACCAACTGACGTCCGAGCTCGCAAAACGGTGCAGAGAAGCGATAAAAGAAGACCTTAAAGAGAGACGAGCAGCAGTATTGGCCGAAGCCGCAGAGGCAGGAAGAAGCATTCGCAACGCCCGCCGTGACTTCGCCAATCGTAAGACCAAGATGACCGCCCTCCGGCGCCCAGAAGGAACAATTTCTTCATCAAGACGGGTAATGGAGAAGGTCATCCACGACTTCTACTCGGATCTCTTCGATAGCCACGTCCATCTCCCCCAATATCACCCAAGGGAGGATGGATACGTTGTCCCATCAGTTCTCCCTTCCGAAGTCCGACATGCCATCAAGTCGGTGAAGAATCGTACAGCACCGGGCCCCGACAGGATTCGACCGGAACATCTGAAGAACCTACCGCCAGTTCTTATCACCACCTTGGCTAGGCTCTTCACGCGGTACCTGTCGGAATGCAAGGTACCGAACCAATGGAAGACCAGCAGGACCGTGCTGCTGTACAAGAAGGGAGACCCACAGGACATCGGCAATTATCGCCCCATCTGTCTGTTGTCCGTCATCTACAAGCTTTTCACTCGAGTGATTCTAAATAGGATCGAAAGGACATTAGATGAAGGACAGCCGTGCGAGCAAGCAGGGTTTCGAAAAGGATTCAGTACGATCGATCACATACACACGGTCACTAGACTCATTGAAGTATCGCGAGAGTATAAGATGCCTCTCTGTCTCACGTTCATCGATTTGAAGAAAGCCTTCGACTCTGTGGAGACAGAGGCGGTCCTCAAAGCCCTGGGCAACCAGGGCATACCTACTCAGTACATCAAGATATTTCGTGAGCTCTACAGCAACTTCACGACCAGGATTTCTCCATTCTACGACGACATCACTATCGACGTCAAGAGAGGGGTTCGACAAGGCGACACCGTGTCGCCAAAACTATTCAGCGCCACTCTCGAAGACGTCATGCGAAGACTGGAATGGGATTGCATGGGAGTGCAAGTTGATGGCCGGCGACTTAACCACCTTCGCTTCGCTGACGACATCGTCCTTATAACACCAACTATCGGCGAAGCGGAACGGATGCTGGCCGACTTTGACGACGCGTGTGGAAAGATCGGTCTCCAACTGAACCTGACGAAGACGATGTTCATGAGGAACGGATGGGTCCCGGATGCCCCATACTCGCTCAACGGAACGACCATATCCGAATGCTCCAGCTACGTATATCTAGGTCGGGAAGTCAACATGATGAACGATCTCGCTCCAGAGCTGGGCAGGAGGAAGCGAGCGGCTTGGGGAGCCTACAAGAGCATCGAGGACGTAGTGAAGAAGACGAAGAACACCAGGCTCCGTGCCCACCTCTTCAATACAACGGTTCTCCCTGCTTTGACGTGCCTCGGAAACCTGGGCGTTACGCAAGCAGGATGAGAATGCGGTCAACGTCATCGAACTCTCCATCGAGAGGGTGATGCTAGGAATAACCCGCCTCACACAAGTGAGGGCTGGAATACGGAGTTCCACCCTTCGTGAACAGTCGAAGATCAGGGACGCTGCCGCTTACGCCAAGTTGAGTAAGATCAGGTGGGCCGGACACGTGATGCGTCTTAACGACCACCGTTGGACAAGAGCCGTCAGCGACTGGACTCCACGGGACGTTAAGCGCACGACAGGAAGACCACCGACCCGATGGTCAGACTTCTTCACGAAGTCCTTCAAGGAAAGATATAATGCTCTTCGTGTCCCTCGAACGGACAGAATCCACTGGACAACTCTGGCTCGCGAGAGGGACAAATGGAAGGATTGCTGGCGCCCGCTCGGTACATCCGAAGATCAACGGGAGTCAAGGTGATCAAGGTGATCTATTTGATCATCTTGACTCCCGTCGATCTTCGGATATACCGAGCAGGCGTCGGCAATCGTTCCATTTGTCCCTATCTATTTAAAAAAAACAGAAAAGGGACAAATCTATCTACTTACTTACTTATTTACGTACTCATTTATTTAGTCACTTAGTTATCTAACTGCTAGCAAAATACAACAATATGAGTGGAATTTTTGCAAATGCCCCGGCTAATTTTTATTCTTATTTGTTCATCGACCGCCTGTCAGGATAGTGACGTTGGAGCCTACAAGCTTCCACTTAGTTTTCTCGGAATGCCCTGTACAACTAATTCCTCGAGATCACAATGTGTTTTAGTTCTTGTTTATTTACAATGCCAATAATCATTTTTGCATCACAGAGAATCTATCTGGCCTGCCGCGCCGCACCAGTTACGCGGAGCGGCAGGGCAGCTGAGCGTTGTGGTTACCGGGCGTTGGCAATATTAATGTTTGTTTTCCACCGTTTTACTTCATGTTTTTGTCTCCAGTACGAAGTGTTTGCGTTAGTGCCGCGCCAGTTCAGCTTTTTGCCTATCGCAACGCTGAACTGGTTTGCCGCGCCGCGCAGGTGGAGTGACGCGGCAAAGCTGTTAGGCAACTGTCTGTCGTGCAAAATTATTGACCGGCACTATATTTATTTGTTCGTTTATGTTTTTATTTACTGTATATTAATTAACTTATTTCATGTTATCAGTGAGAGTCGGTTGAATCCTATGTCTAGCTTTCTAGTTTCTTGAAAATGCTAAATGATTCCTAACTAACACACAAGAACCCTCTTCGAATTGTAATTTCTAACTTCCATGAGTTCTTTCAGTGATTATTGCTGGATTTCTTGGAAATTTCCTTTGCCAGCGTCGTCATGTGATTGTTGCTCAGTGTTTTAGCACGAGTTTTATTGTTTTTTCTTTCCATTTCGAAGCATTCGTCGCTTTCGAGTCAGTCGCTTCCGTGTGCGCTTCTTTGGCATTCCATTCCATTCTGAAATTCTTCATATTCTTTGATGAACACACAATTCAAGGAACTTTGGATATCTAATTTATTTTCTATGTTTTTCTGGGAGCTAATCTCGCGCCGCGAGGATGAATTTCGCCGGATAGTGATTCTCAGACTTTAGGACTTTTCTTTTTCTTTTTCTTCTTACTTTTCAGAATTAAGAGGTCCGAACCAATTTTCATTGGAAATCTGACTGTTTGTGGAAGTCCTCTTCTAATCTTCTAATTTTCGATCCACCGCTCACATACATACGTAGGCCTTTCATTGTTAAATATTTCACTGGTTTTCCTAGAAAATTACATAGGTAGATAGTCCCGAGGATAAAGGCAATTACTTCTCAGGACAACTGTCTTCGCACGGCATCCAAGTACATGCAGCAGAAATCAGCTTACGCAAGAAATCACCCATGCATGAGGTGTGAATTGGTTCTATTTACTGCCATGACGCTTCTCATTTTATGAAGTTAGACCGTTTATAAAGTTTTTTTTTATTATTTCGAGACATTCATCGTGTGAGGGTGCAGGATGCGTCTCATAGTTTTCTAATAGTTCCAACGAAGCAAAGATCCAAAGAAGGAGAAGAAAGGCTTCGTGCAAAGCAAATCGAGGAGATCTTGCGAGTGTCTCCGTGAATTTAGTTCATTAACCCTTATCAAGTTGAGTTTAAAAAGTGTTGTTGTTGCTTTCCTTCTATGTTTCCTATCAAAGTGTTTTCATTTTTTCCTATTTATTTGTTTATTTATTTACTACACCATTAGGGGTGCTCATTCAAGAAAATAGTCACGGCAAAGTTGTGATTGGTAGCGGTCGAGCAAGGACTCTCCGGATTTATTTATTTATTTAAAAGTAGCCTGAACCACTGTGGGTAGAATTAACCAACAGCGCATGTGTTATGATCAGGCTAAGCCTTCACTTTACCAGTGCATTATTTCCGATTTGAAGTGATGCGAAATTGAAGAGTTGGTGAACACATGAAATATGTACGTATTTAACTGTTTATTTAACTGTTCTGACTCGATTGATCTCGCTTATCACGGAGTTATTTCTTTCCTCTTTTTGTATTAGGAACACCATGAGTGTATTTATAAATAAATAAATTAATCCATCACCATACAAGGGGGAGCTCCATCTAACAGTAAGAGTCGAAAGTAAAGAAAACGAAGCTGGGCGGAATTGTACGGTCTCTTTTGGGTTAGAAAAAAATTGAAGAACTCACTTTTACTTGTTTAAAAAATACTGAGGAGGGTACCAAAGAAGCAAAGAATGGGAAACAAAAACACCAAAAAGAAATAGAATAGAAGCAATGCTGCCTGAATTCTGCTTTAAATTTAATTTAACGAAAATAAAGGTCCACCCAAAGCTTGGTAAAAGCAGAAGCAGATTAAGGAGGACTCTGCTTCGAGTTTGCGACTATACCGAGATTAGGTATTGGATGATACCCTTCATCGGGACAAAGCATTTCCAACTTTGAGCCCCTCTCCTCATAGGGAAGCTGTTAAAAAGTCCATCCACCAAGATCCATGTTCCATGCCATTGCTGAAACTGACAGATGATGCCTAAGGGGAAGGGCTCGACTGAACGAGTTAACCAAGTCCTGCAAATTCGTCCGGGACCTCAAGCAAAGTGATAAGGCTTCATGGATGGCATTTATGGAAAAGCCGAGGTTTGCTAGATCGATGGAACCATATCCACAGGCAAGCTTTTGTTGCTTGAGGGGAGGGGTTGATTTTTTTCAAAATCTCCACACTAACAAATAGAGACCTGCGTCACTATGCAAAAAGAGATGGGTAGTATGCACCACTGAGATTACCCGGAGCAAAAGTGTTAACACTCCACAAAATTACCAATCGCTAACATGAGCGTCACCACGTTTACCCTAGGTAATCTCAACGATGCATCCAAGCCATAG
The DNA here is from genome assembly GCA_037903475.1 of Ancylostoma caninum. Taxonomy (NCBI): domain Eukaryota; kingdom Metazoa; phylum Nematoda; class Chromadorea; order Rhabditida; family Ancylostomatidae; genus Ancylostoma; species Ancylostoma caninum. The sequence goes on from JBAJFG010000555.1 coordinate 164,694, forward strand.
TTACCGCATAAGGAGGTGCGTTATCCTATATGGGAAGCGTTACCAGAAATGGCAATATCGTAGACAAAACCTGAATGTTCTAGCTGGAGGGCCTTATTTCAAATCTCAAGGAGACTTCGGAAACTTTGTGAAAAAAATATATTCCTAGCCAATACAATGGCTATAACAGTGACTGCGATTCCATGGTTACTTCGGTGGGAAGCGCTAGACGAAAAGGGAAGCTCAAATTGCACAGGATCACAAAAAGAGAATCAATAGAAGCAGATGATAGAGTAATGGAAGAGGATCTACGTGGGATTTGCGCTTATTTGGAAGGTATCGTACTCAATTAGGTAGTATTTGAGGAGACTAACCAAGCAACAAATTCTATATCTAGCAGCTTGATGTCTTATTCTTCTCCTCTATCTTTCACCTATCATTTTACGCCTTTTTTCTCTCCATTTCCCACCCAGAGAACACTGATTCACTCATTCCGTTTTTCTGGACCTCATCTACAAGCCTCTGCACGGAATTTTCCTCCACCCTCACTTCTTACATCAGCACGAACCGCGTCTCTCTCTCATTACACCCAATCTCGTGCACTTTGTCGAAACCTGGATTTTTCTGCGTTGTGGTATAGTCGGACATTTCCTCCATAGCATCGCTGTGTTCGCTTTCGATTGCTGCTTGAAATGCGCATGTGGAATGGCGTAATCCATGTGCTGGTCAGATGGTCAGCGAACATTGTACGCTTTGTACCGCCGCTGTGATTTTATATAGCTGTACTGTACTTTACTACGCTTCCCTTGATAAGTAGTCTACTTCCTAGTTTTTTTTTTTTAATTTTGTTCAACAGTTCATCTGTTAACCTTCCGATAGGTCTATATGATGATATAATATATATGATAATAGGTCTAGTCGCGCTTCTGACGTAACCTAGACGCAGCAAAACGTGGGTGGGTAAGTTAGGTGAAACTTAAACTAGGTGGATTAGGTGAAACTCAAACTATTGTGGAATCACAGGTAATCCCTCTAACTGGGTGGAATTTCGTCCAGATGTAGGTGCTTCGTAGAGTACTTCTCAGTCTTCGTAGAGCACTCCTGTAGTCCTCATAAAAAATTTTCCGCAAGTGTATCCGTAACTCTAACGCGCTACTGACGCACGCATGGGAATGGATAAATTATTCTCAAAAGAGAAGAATGTAATTTGTCTAATCTAAACCTTCGCCTAACAAGGTGCTACGGTGTCATTCCTATTTTATTTTCATTGTCACTTTTATTTTATTTTAATTTTTTTTGTCATTTTTTCCTTGGATCTCTCGAATTACCTCACGCAGCTACGGTTGGTAAAATGAGCGTAGGTAACGTAAATGGGCAGTGAAGGATCTGGATCCCGCCACTTTTTCTTTTTATTTTCAGATTTATTTCTATACTTCTCAGAACTCGAGGAAATAAATGGTTACATAGTATAGCACCATGTTGCGCAAAGCTTTGAACCGGAAAGATGTCATTTCGCTCCTGCGTTCAGCCTCGTGTACTTCGCTTTTAAGAAAATGACGCGCTGTCCAGTGAGTCAGGTCATTGTTGAAGTTATAAAATCCTGAAAATACTAATAGTTCCTCTGGAAGTTTTCGGAAGAACTTTGTGATTCGTGCACTCATCAAAATCCTGCCGTTCCTCCACAAATTCCGGTTAGTCCCTGAAGTCGAACCTACTGAATCATTCATCTTCAATTGCTTTCTCTGAACATGTGTATATAAATGTGGTGAATTATAAAATTTTTCCCGGTGATCTCCTGCTAATTTCAGTGTTTCCTCTTAATTTCAGGTGGAATTGCTCTCATTTTCCACTCGTAACACTTTGCTCTGCAATCGTGTGAAAACGCAGGGTACTTTAAAGTTGGGGTACAGTGCCAGAAACCCTGCAAGTTCGTCATTTTTTTTTGAAATGTAGTGAAGAGAGGAAGGGAATAGTAAGAGATAAAGATAAGGAAATAAAAGATGGGATTAAAGGTGCAGTTGAGGCGAAGAGAATTGGAAATGAATGGCTACGCTTATATCGGAACCTCATAGTATTGCAAAACGCAAAAAAAATTCCCTAGTATAAAACTTAAAAATATCATTTTTCCTAGAACTTGGGTAATGAAACCGAGCACCAGAGGCCGCTATCTATCGCTTGCACGTTCATTTTGTGCTAGATGTAATTGACAGAATCGCCCTCTATTGGTTTTATTTCAGGATTTCCATCCGCAATCTCAATTTGCAGCTCATTTCCGCTAGAAATTTAATTTCCAGGAACTGGATTTCCATTCCAGGACGCTTCGCTTTCCTATATTTATCAATTCGATGCGAATTTATTGATAGCCATTTGTTTGCGAATGACGCAAAATCAAAGCAAAGTGCAGCAATAAACTGATCTGGAAGGAGTCTGTCTTCCAAAAGACCTCTTCTCCCGCGCTTCGCTCAGTTTAGGCATTAGTATATCTTCTCAAAAGTATAAGTAAATGTAATGGAATCAGTGAAAGCCGATAATGTGCTGGCGGCTGGCTGGCGCTGGCGTTGGTGTTGGCCTGAAATTTCTTTTTGTTGACTTTGCGCGCTGGGACTCCTTGAGAAGTTGTGCGTCCGATTTTCCCACGCATTTCCTCATATCCAGATGCACTGGTCCGCGTTCGTGTCCTGCGGCATCCTGGCTGTGCTATTACGTTTTGTGGTTGTTTCTCGCCAATTGTCCACGAAATTTCTGGAAAAGAGGCGTTTCCTGGTTTCTCTTTAAGTTCACTGGTTTTAGCCTCAAAGAGGGAGGCCTAACAGGCCTAAAGCAGCAGTCATCACCGTGACGTTGACGATGTTTTCCCGAAAATTTCGCGCTACTTACGTCATCTCCTTCTTCTAAGAGGGCGAACACTTAATTACAGCTACATTTGCTACCTTATGAATGTCATATGGTGAAATTCTTCCCATATAAAGCATTCTTGGGAGTCCTCATCACCCATAGAGGAGTCAAGCTCCTCCCCGAGCCTGGAAAACATTTTTTAACCATTGTTTTCCCCCCAGAAGGAAATTGCTGCGCTTTGCTCAACAAAGCTGTTTTCGTTGACTTCCCAAGGTGTCCAGAAGAATTTCCGGAAAGCCGCCACAGTTCTTGTCCTGGGAATTTTCTGGCTGGCATGTTTTTCCTCTTTCTCATCCATTCCCAAGCTGAAGCGCTTCTATTTGCGAGGTGAGATCACTCACTCACTTGTGGAAACGCCTTGAGGCCCACGCCGAAAACAGCTGCTTGTGTCACGCGATGGCGTCGGGCTGACGACATCCCTCTTGTAATTTTAATAATGTCCGAAATTGTGCTTTTTTCCTGGAGGGAAATCCTATTCTAGTGGATTATTCTGGAGAAATTCGACTAGAGCGGATTTATGGGGTTTTCTTCCTAGCTTAAGCTCGATCCTAGACCTATGTCGCCATGAAACATTGTTATATAATATTTTCTTAATTAGACCTAATTTTGCACAAATTTGAAGGTTTAGTTGGTTGTCTTATTTTCAGACTCCTGGATTTATAAATTAAATTTATTTAACTTTGCTCAAATCCAGAACCGCTCCACAAGAGCTTTACGTACGCTTTAACGGAAATCCTAGAAAACGTGGAGACTCCTCCAGTGCTCCTTTTCCTTCGTTTTCATTCCAAGGTGCCCTTTCTCCATGTTTTGCCCTCGCATCCAGCATTTCTCTCACATTCTCCACGTCAGCTTCATTTCCTTCTCGCCCCATTCATCCCGTCGTCCTCCATACGTACGTCGCGCGTCCACCCTCGCAATGACGCAGCGAACAGCTGTTGTAACACCGGACACTTCACAGGAGGCCAGTTATCACGGAAGCACCTTGTTGATCTCTCCTTCCGTGATTCTTCGCCAATTTCATGGACTTTCTGGATTTACACTGAGGAGTTTCTTCTGTTTGTTCATTAATTTCAATACAGAAACAATAAAATGGTGTATTTTATAGCAAGAGTTGCTAATTAGTATACTTAGGATTGGATTAGTCAGGTATTAGTAGTGAGACTTAGTTGGGGTTACTTACTAGTAGGTAGTGGTTTGGATTGGCAACCAGTATGCTAATTATAGTTAAAGCTGCACGTTACGTGTGTAACTGAAACTCTGCCAGGTGTTAGAAGCTGTGGACATCTGGAAAATTCTCGTAAGTTTTGAGATTTTCTCTGGAATCAGAAAATTTTTGTCAAATTTCACACGTATTTTTGATTTGGAGTTTCATTTAGGACGAAATGGAGACCACCCCAATGGCTTTGATGGTTTAGCGTGGGTAGTACAAAACTATGTAGTAAGTTTTCATAGTATAGGGGCCATCTTACTTGTATTACAAGGGTCACTATTAGTGAGAGGACTTCACCTCTATTCCAGGTGTTTTTATGGTGCCCCTTTGAGTACATGAATAAAATAAGTAATAACTGTGATAGTAATAGTATTGTAGTAATAGGTAGTAGTAATACTAGGTGGTTTATTTTCTATTTTCGTTTAGATAATATCCTATTTTACCTAGTTTTGTTCCACTTACCTAGTATGCCTTCTTTTTTTTTCTTATATAAATAGCTTATTTCTTACATCCTACCGTTGTGGGGTGTAGTATAGATAAACAAGTGATAAACAAGTAAATACTCTAACTCATGACTATTTCTGAGACCGCCATGTTTACTTTATGGATATCACAGATTTCTTCTGGATGTGTTTTCACTATTAAGTGTGTCCTGTCACCTGAGGTCAGCATTTTAGGCAAACAGTCAGAAGAGTAGGCAAATAAGGAAGAAGAATTCCTCTCTCATTAGTGATTCCTAAGGCTGTAGTCAAACAAGTATCCAAAAGGCCCACTTCTTGATGGAGGGACATCCGAATTTCCCTAGCTCAAGGGGTTTTTAAGAAATATGTAGAAAGATAAGTTGTTTGTAGAAAATGAGGAGATAACTCGTTAATCTTTTCCTTTTTTTCTTTGAATGTTGAGAACACAGAAATACTCGGAAGATTTCAAAAAAAAAATCCTTCCTTCCCACTTTCTCTATCCGTTCCTGGCGGAGTTCCTAATTGAATATCCAGTTTTTTCATTGTCCTCCTCTTTTTTCGACATCATTCCTGAAAAATTCGAAACCGATCCCCAGTATGTAGGCCTCATGCACACTCTTCAATTGTTTCTTGTGCTGAAAACATCCGGAACTCCTCGAGGAGCAGCCCACGCAACGACCTCAAAAGTTCATCGTGCTGTTTGTTCTTCGTCTATGTACACGTGTGATCCGTCGGCTTTTATGGTTTATGACCAAGGCCCCGACCCGTCGTCGGAACCGTAAGCATTTCAGACGCTGCGATGACGTCGAGGCATCGAATATTTCTAATCCTTGAGAATTTCTGGATTTTTGGCATCGTGCCAGGGTGTGCTAATCAGGTTTGATCCTTGGGCGTCATTGCATTCCTTTTTATTTTTGATCTGTCTTTTTACACCTTACACAATTTTCTGCAATTTTTTACTAGATTTTTCCCAGAGCTCGATTATCACCTTCCCGCTCCCTTCTCCCTCCCTACCACCCGTGCCAAGCCGCATACACCACTCTACCATGCTGTAATACATTTTTAATCACAAAATAGAAAAAGACACAAGATCTTTGCACAACATATATTTTTCTGGATCTCCCTGGAGACTAGGCATAGAATTATAATGGCATTTATCAGGGGACCAACAAAAATTCAGTTTATTCCTAGAAAAATTTCCAGATTCCTACAGTCGAGCGATATACTGGCTTACTCTTTGCGATTGTACGTAGAGCACTGACGAACTTTTGCACAAATTCTGCATGCTCCTAGCCGTAGTATTTCCATTTCGTACGATGCAGCTCCGAGTGGACTGGCGATCTTGTGGTTGTAATGACATAAAGGGCACGAAATCTGCGCCCTCAGCGAAAAACTGCGCGAACACAGCGCGGTTTTATGCGAGCACCCGAAACCCTCGACGAAGTTTCGTCGAGGCTATTGTTTTGTTTGTTTTTGCTGTGAGGAGGTTGTCGGAACTAGCGCAGCACTCGAACGCAGAATCTTACATGTTCAGGTCTGATCTTCAGTATGGATCGCTTGCCAACTCTGATTTTTTTTGCGTGATAACTCCAATGATGCACAAAGAACACTCCAAAAAGGGGAATGATCTATTTTCAGGATCTTGCATAATTAGGACCCATCGAATTTGATCGACAAAATCGCCAGCAACTAACGCAGACTCCGAACTTTTCCTTGCTTATCCATTTTTTTTGAAAATCAAGTTCATGGCAATTATTGCCGGCCTTCGCTGAATCCCTACCCTATACATAGATCAAACTTAACTTATTCCATATTCTATTCCATATTTTTCAGCACAATTCTCTCCTCCTCCTGCTCTTTCTCTCAGTTTTGCCAATTTCACACTCTATATTTCACGTGCTTCTACATATTTTCGTTGTCATATTTTTGGACCATCTTGAGGAACGGCCTGGATGTATCAGTAAAAGGATCGGTAATCTTATGCCCATGGGTATGATTACTCATGGATAACACTAGGGTAAAACAGGTTGGGTGCCTCCTATGGGGTAAATTTGGGTACGTTATCACTTCTACCAGGTGTGATCTCAGTGATGCATCCAGGTCAAAGAATAGCTAGGAAAATTCCGAAGAATGGATAAAAATACCACAAAGTGAAATTTGTGGGTTATTTAATACGACTTCCCCCCAAGTTTTGCTTTTTTTCATTTCCTTCACTTTTTTCTCTTTATAAGTCTCGTTACTAGTTGAAAATTCATAATATACACCACTCAGGGTTCTTGTTCATCAATTCACTCGGCACAAGCTGGATGATTATAACAACTCGAACGCTACCCAACCTCCTCCACTCCCCCTCCCCCTTCTCCACTACCCATGCAGGTTGTAGTTCTCATTCTGCATACCCCAGCTAGTATGTACAATGTAAAAGCGGTCTAAAAAAACGTGTAAAAAGTTGTACTAATAGAATAATTTTAACTTGTATTTTAGCTGCTTATTTTACAGGTATTCAGTTGATAGAATATAGCTAAGCTAGTTTTTCTATTTCAGATGGTATTTTTGGTTGAATTTTTTATTTGTCAACACTATTCTGATAGGTGATTTTCCTATCAACCTACTCTTTCAAGACATCATCCATTCAAATTTCCTTCTTTAATTGCTTCTTTTCGGTGAAAAATTACTTCTCGCACTGCATAGTTTTGTATATCCATGTAGACAGTTCAAAACCTTAAAAATGCGAAAAATTTCTGAGGGGAAGGGAATGTAGAAGAAATGAACGATAGGAAACACAAACCATATCATTGAGAAAGCGCTCGACCCCGTCATATCGATATCCGTCGCTCGGATTGCTCCAGAAATTCCAGTGCAACGCAAGTGTGCGAGCGTGTGTGCACACACACGTGCGCCAGCAGTAAAACAAGCAATCAGCGCAATGTGTGTGACTCGTCTTGCAACATCTCTAATCCACAGCGACATTCTCGGCTACAGCAATACTCTTAACTACATGATTCAAAAAAAGTAGTAGACACTCTTGTCTGGATAGGACAAATGTCAGATGACTTTCCTGTGGCACAAATATGACACAAATAAACATGGACGGCCTTTCTCTTGATTTTATTTATTTATTTGTTTGTGAGCAGTACTGTTAGGGTGGGTCATGAACAGAAAGCTTGCCACGACCAGTAAAGAATAACATAGCCAAAGGGAAATTAGACGCGATATATCTTGGAAAGGAATTTTTTCGAAGGAATTTCAAAAAAAAACTGAAATTATGCTGGTCCCTTCATGTCGCGGAAATTCTTGATAGGTAAATCAGCATATAAATTCTCAGATGACTTCGCACTCTGAGCTGATTTTCTACTTGCTTTTCTCACTTTTTCGTCGTTTTCCTTCTCTCGAGTGGTTGTACTCATTCTCAGAACATCTTCCATCTTTGATTTTTAGAGAATACATCTTATTGAAGAATTTCATCTATGCCTTTGTATTTTTGATTTTCGCTCATGATTTTTTTCTCGAAACGATCCGCTAATGCCCAATTTTTCTTCTTTTCCTCTCAATTTCCTTATTTTTATTTCTTTTCTTCTGAAAATTCTGAGACCACTGGTCGTTTGGATGTTCCTCTTCCTCTATTCCTCTTCCTATTACTCGGCCTAGACTTCACTTTCTTTTGTTGCTTTTCCCAATAAGCTTTTTGTTCATTAGTGCACCCCCACACGATCTCTTTGGTGTTGAATTTTTGATTGAAAAAGAATTGTATTGGTCCTAGCGAGAGCGGAAGTGTTACCTATTAAAAATGCAGTGGGTCATTAGTTAATGCCACCACTTTCTACGAAACGATGTCTTTCCAGAGGCCTCAGCGCCTCAGCGCAACGTCTGTGCTCTGACAATTTTTAATGTCATTTCTTGGGCGGTTATTAGGCCTCATTAGTTACTTGATAGTAGGAAGACATAAATGAAAAATTGCTAACTGACCAGAATCTTCCATTGCTCACCTCTGGTTGTTGTTCTTAAAATTGACATTTGATTTGAATAAAGTAATACTTTGTAAAGAAGATATACAACAAAAAAGAATGATGTTCTGTGAAGAAAATTTGGAGATGCTGAGAACATTTAGAGATGTACGTTAGTTTTCTTTATTTCTGTTAAGCAATTACATTTATATTTGTTCATCTATTCAAATACGATTGAAAGCTCTCCAAAAACGGCATAACAACCAAGAAACTATGTATTTTTTTTGCCTTTTCTATGTAGCATTAAATCTTTCTGGTTTTGACTAGACTTCTCACTCAATCTTTCGGTCATACCAAAGGGCTCACCCCTTCTTCAGCAAAAAAAAATCTCCTCTACTAATCCCTTTGCAAGGTACTGAACCCATTAGATGGTTTACTATTGTGCCACAGATTCCATAAGGATATGTGTTTGATATGTTTGCCTTGTTGCGAGCTTCTGTTCACAACTCAAGCACCCACACTCGCTGACGCAGTTATGATAGGAATCTGGTTGTGTGCTCTTCCTTGCTTATCCTTCCAGACAAATTTTCGGAACTTCCGCGGCTTCTTATTTGGCTAGATAAGTCAGTCAAGAACATATCAATATAAAATTTCGACAAAAACATGCCATTTGATCTATTGGTTTCGTGAATCATTCTATCTCTCTCGAAGCTCCGCGGAAGTTCCGAAGCTACTAAACTTTTTTTCTCTGCGTCTCCATTCGGAACTTCAGCGGAACTTGCGCGGAACTTCCTTGCGAGAAATCAACGAGTGACGTCATATTTCCGCGGAAGTTCCGAAAATTGGGCTTCAATAGTAAATCAGGCTCCGCGGAAGTTCCAAGAATCGGCAAGCTCCTCGGAAGTTCCGAACGTTTGTCTGGGCTGATGTCCCATCAATTTTTGGCCTCGCACTCGCGAAGCAAATGAATAATATTCTAATTTGTTGTTAAATGATTTTCTTTGAAAATCTGCGAGTAAATAGCAGGAATGGTGGGATGAATAATGAAGAAGTAGAGAATGAAGAGATTGGACTAATGACATGATTTATTTTCGGTTTACCAGGTCTCCGTTGATCCTACACTTGCAGTTTCGCCTGAATTGAAGGTAAACTGAGGAGAAGGATTTTTGGAGTGAGCTTTAGTGATGATTTGAGAGGTTGAGACGATCAGACGATCAGTGTGATTTAAAACAGAACGATAAATCCTAAAATTAAGCGGATCTTGAGCTAAATCCACTGTGGACGAAGATTTGCCCGAAATTTACTAGAAATCTACTTGTGCCTTCAAAAGCACCCAATTCTGGTCTTTCTTGGAACCACAGGTACCGAACAACCTGTGGCAGGCAAGTTGCTTTAGACTGCAGAAATCGTGTTGGACCTTCTCCAAATTTAAAGGTCGGGGAGGTGTGTAAGTGCTACGATTGGCTCACGGCCAAAGCTATCACAATTTACTAGGCATTACAGTCAGGACCGAATAAAAATCGAACAACTCAATTCATTTAATTATTCATGCGGGCTTAGATGCGAAGAATTCAAAAGTTCAAGAAGAGAGAGACCTTACCGCCTGCTTATCACTCCCAAAGGGCTGTATTGCTGCCTCTTTTCTGAAAATCCGAACTACAAACTTATTCGAAATCGAATTCCCAAATTTCGAATAAATCGATAGCTATTTGACGCATTATTCGGTCCTAAGTATACTAGGCATCAAGTAAACGCCTAGCTCTGCATCTCCACCTAAAACATGGGCTAGCTATAATTTCTGGAATCGACGGCAGGTAAAAATGTGAACAGGATCCCCCCTGACCCTGCTCAACTACCTCTCCGAAGCGTGAGGTCGTATAGTTGACGTACTTCACACCCGGAAAGAACCAACAATGAAGAAATCTCCGATTACGTCGTCATCGATCTTCATTACGCATTTCGACGCGTCGCTGCTGAGCTTCGGATTGTCATCTGATCCACCTGTTAGCTATTCTACTGGGATTGCGTCTACTTCCTTCCGTCCAGCTCGTTTCCGAAACGAAATCCTTGATTTCGGAGCAGCATCCCAGAAGATCTTTGTCCCCTCGGTTCATTTTCGTTTTTACTAGGATTATTATCATTATTCTTGTTCATTTTTTGTGTTTGCTTTTTCTGACTAATCAATCAAGTCCTGTAAAGCGGCAGAAATTGATGAATTCCAGGGGTTTTCTGACCGCAGAAAAGATTTTCAACTCGAGGAAGAACTGTAATCTAACACTTATCCTGGAACCATCGGCAGTTTGAAACTGGATGAGTAATGTTTGGTCTCTGATTAGTGATTCCTATGAAAAATACCAAGGAAAAAACTTCACGACCACCTATATAGCCTCCAAACGCTTTGTTTTCTTTCTGGGACCCATCCAAAATTAGCTGAGGCTCTGGAATTTTCGTGCGCTCCATCAGATCATCGTCGCAATCTGTAATTTTGGCTATTCAACAGCTCCCTATCTGGGCTAACCATTTATTTCATCTATTAATTTTGTTTGCTTATTTCATCCAATTGATACTCCCGTGCCTGTATTCCGGAAAAATCATCCTCCAGCTCACCAAGAATGGACGAGTTTATCCACCAAAATATGTTACGTGCAGCTATCTTCACCATTATTTTACACAGCTGACTGGGAGAGTCGACTCCACTAAGTACACCCACGTTAACCCAGAAAACTCGTCCGCATCAGGAAGGCAAGTGGACGCAACATTCCCCTGCGAAAACATCTAAAGTAGTAGATCTGTTATAGCTAGCCAGTGTATCCATCTAAATTACCCATTCTTGTAAAACCAAGTAATTCAAATATGGTAAGTTTAGAGATTTTTACCCAGACTAGCAAATAAGGGTGTAGCTAAGTTGCAGTACTCCGTTATCGAATCTTTTTTTTTCTGGATCACTTTTCATATTTCGTCTTTTTTCCCGTTTCTTAAAAAAAAGGACAACGTACGGCAAATACGCCAGTCATCTAGGAGGCAAATGTCATTGTGTCTATTCAAAACCTTCCCGCGTATACCGTCCCTAATGAAATGACTAAGACAGTCCTTTCTTCCACCAAACTGAAAAGATGTCTTTCAACTTATTGATTTATTTGTTTACTGCTTATTTATTCACCTTTTAAAATTTACTGGGAAAAAGTTGAAATCAAAAAATTGCTCATTTCGTGGGGCTCCAAAACGGATGAGACATGCTGTTTATGTCGTTAATCCATGAAGATTTTCTGGAGAAAAACAACGGTGAGATACACCCTTAGAGCCCTTAGGTCCCATGCCCTTTGAGTGATCAGTTTCAAGATAACACCTGATTCAATTGCAGGTTATTTCTCGTGAAGCCAGACACAGCCAAGATTACCCCCCCCCCCTTCCGCCCCCTTTACTCAAAGCTTCGCTCCACTTCTTTTGTGCTGTTTAGTGTGTTGTTCATCCACATACTCAGTGTTAATAGTCGCGCTGTGCAAATCCCCCCGGACCAGATATTTAAAGTTCAAATCGCTCAGCGTCACGGGGGAAAAACTGGCTTTTCACCCTTATTGGCTCAGATTTTCGGGTCTCGTTTATCCCGCTTAGTGACTCAGCGTTGTGTTCACCACTTTTACCAGTGGAATACAACGCAGAAAATAGTTTCTGGGGAAATTCATGATTTCCAGCAGCAAAAACGGCATACTATATGTATGGCGAACCATTTGACCTGACATACTTACATTTTATCTGATCGGACTTTGCCGCACATATGTTTGAATGTCAACGTCGCAGTTGAGAAAAAAAAACTCATCGCTATTCAGTATGGATAAGAACGAAATGGGGGTCAGAACTACGCAGATTCTTTCTCTGAATATTCGTATAGGTAGTTTGTATGGATAGATATCTGTATGGATAGATTATAGGTATCTACCGCAGAAAGAGCGTACATGAAGAACTACAACCCAGCAGTGGCACTTTTTCTTTCAAATAATGAGGTCACATGGTCATATTTAAGGAAGCATCTTGCTGTCTTACTTACTCCTTACATGTATTTGTCATCCATCACTTGCTATCTCATCTATATCTTGATTGTAACAGTTACTAAGATCTTTTGAAGCTTCCTTGGGAAGTACTGATGAAAGGGTCTTTGACCCGGGGGCGCAGGGAAGCTACACTTCCGGTCTAGTTCAAGCCCCGAAAAGGGTTAGTGTAAAAACTTAGGAGCTTAAGATTGCTGTGCTTTCACTTCCTTAGCTTATGTTCATCAATTCTTTCATCACTCTTAGTTAATCAATTCTTTGTTTTTTGCTCCTCAGTCATCGGTGTAGCACAACGCTACTCATATACGAAGATCTTATAAGAATGGGTCTGCAGGAGCAGCTCGGAAGTGCAAGAAGCACGGAAATTCATAGTTCTGGAGTCGATGTTGTAGGTGAAAGCGACCACTAGGCTTAGAAAACTTAGAAGACTTAGCTTAGATAATAGAAGACTTCAGTATCAAGTTATGCTTTAAATTTTCCTTTTTTATTATTATAGTTTTTTCTCAAGTGAATATGATCATTCTCTTCATCACATTCACATTTCCTAAAGCTCATTTATTCATTGAGAATTGCGTGATATTGAAGCTACATACTCGTCGTTCTTCATTACTCGTCCATTCCATTGCGACAATACACTTAACAGGTTGACACGCGCGATGCAACGCGCGGGAGCGCGTGCACAACCGGTTGAGCACAAACCCTTGCTCATTCGACCGCCCGTGTCCCACATGGGACACCATGCAGAAAGTGTAAGGTCGCGAATGTGTTAATTTCAATACTTTTTTTGGGAACAATTAGGGCGAATCTCGTTTTTTTGTCCATGTCCTGAAAACTGCCATTTCCTTTGTTTATATCCATCTTTTTTATCTGCAGCTGATTTTTTTGAGCGCGTGCCTGTTTAGAGCACTCTTTACTAACTTATTTGTTCATTCATTCCTTCATTCTCTATTTAGAATCACTGAGAACAGTAGTGAGCTTCTCCACTGGTCTTTTCAAAGTAGGAAACCCACGGTTACCACGGGTATTCCTTTCTCTATTCGAAGACTTACCATTCAAGTAATAAGAAAATCTGTGATAATGGACAGGAAAATCCGGTTGGTGCCTTTATTTACAGTTTCTTGGTTGGCTACAGAAACGTGCTTGTTGTCGTGCTGAAATTCACAAGGAAATCAGACAAAAATATTAAAAACTATAAAAAAAACAAAAACTAAATCTGTCTGCTGAGGGGTACGGTGTGCCTCATCACATGCGAAGGCTGTGGAGAGAAATATGTGGGAGAAACAATGAGACCCTTACGAATGCGACTGGGTGAGCACCGCAGGGCATTAACGAACCCTTCCTCCTACGCGTCAGAAAGCTTTTAAGGACATCGCACTCTGAAACATACGTACGAGCGTGCTCCGAAGTTGAAAGTCAAAGTCCTTCACCGTCATCTTGTGAATACTCTGGAAATGAAAATTATGGAGGCACTGGAAATAAGGGCCCGTAGTAAAGTGTCATGGCGATGAGATCACCTGCCTGCACAACTCGTCGCCACATTTGGGGCGATGATCGCAAGCGCGACGACCTTCCAACACTGAGGAATGGAAGATCATCACCATCCGTTGCGGTGCTGCGAACACGTATGAGCGGGGCGCTGATCTCATCGCCCTGGAAGGCGATGATCGCCATCGTTTGGCGACTAGATAGTGTGCGGAGCGAAGAGACGCCGAGTGAAGTACTCGGAGCATCTCACTCGGAGAACGGTGATGGTGTGAAGGTACGTATGATCAGGTGCGCGAATTACACGGAATGCATCTAAGCCTACGGGCTCAGGCATGTTGATTTTCGCCCAACAGCATAGAACAAGCTTGAATATGTACGACTTGTCAGAAGCACAGAGGTGCTTCTGGTGCTTCTGACAAGTCGTACTCGTTGTATCTTGTTAGTCGCAATGATTCACAACTGTCTCACACGCTAAAACAGCCCCAAATGATGTGGGAGTACGTGATTACACGTACACTTGATCACTTTTCATGTGTGGCCCATCCGATTCACTGTGGCGGTGATCACCATACTCCTCTCCAACGCGAAGTGCGGTCATCACCCTGAAGGTGATGTGCGATGATCGCACTGGACACTTTACTACGGGCCAAGGAGGCACAGTCCAGAGATAAACAACAGAGAGGAGTTGCGTGATGTGTTGAGATTGATCTCATAACTATGAGTATAAATGCCTCTCTTACGGACCTCTTGCCGTAACGTAGTCTCATTCTGTGACCAACATCTTAGGAGCGAGGTTCTTCTTTTCTTAACATGTTTAGTTATGTCGAATACCAACCTAAATTATCGTTGTATAGGTCAGCAATTGCCTAAGAGCAAGCGGAGTCTGAAAGACTTATTAAATTCCTGCCTCTAGGTATTGTTCAACTGTTCCTATTTGTGAGCTTGTGATGAGATAGCAATGGTTTGTTAATATTTAGGTCTGAAGAAGGCATTAAATGCAGAACGCTTGCTAATAGAGGCATTGAGGAGCTTTTAATTGAACAACTATATCAGCAATATTTCATGAAGCTCAGAAACAGAACAGTACTGAAACAAAAACTATTTATTAAAATTTCCCACATTGGGCGATATGCATGTCAAATTAATCCTATTTTTCTTTATTGCTTCTCTTCGTTACACGTGCTGTAGTGGAAGCAAAAATTGCTTGAACAGGTGTACGATTACGATTTCCGTCGCGTGAGCTTCTTTCCAAAGCCGCCGTAAGCAGAAACTATGGATTCTCTACAGAATCCATGTCTACTTTTTCACTCCTTTCCTCTTTTACAACGTTAGTTTTCATTCACTTTACATAGCACGTTCATCATCTGCACTCCCTGCTACGTCCCATGGATAAGTTACTACAAGCTATTCTTAGCTTCTTTGCTAGATGTGTAATTTGTTGTAATCCTCGGTTTTTCCTTAAGGTTCCCTAGTTATTCATCATGGATAGGCTTTTTTCTTCGAGTATATCTGCCTGGGTACTGCCTGCTGCCCGAGGAAACCTCGGCTTGGTGAGAGCTTTGTTCTATGCGAGCGCACGCGTGTCGCAAGGCGTGAATTCTCCTACGAAACTGGTTTCTCGTAATTTTTTGACCTCGTTTCTGAGGTGAGCAAGCAGGTCTGCGACATCGCTGCGTGCAAATGCATCGCTCGTAAGCATGTGCTGTTGTAAGTAACTCCTTTGTAGCGGATCACCTCAGCCCGACCCAATAGGTCATCATTAGCCCCGCCCACTGGGGGAATTTTTGCTTCTGCAGGGATTTTTCGCCACAGCCAAGTGTCTGTTTGTCGTTGTGCTTGCGTAATCGGCAGCGCAACGAGCGCATCCGGCGCTGAGTTACGTGCGCCAACACTTCATCAGGCCACGCATATTGTTTGGCGAAGAAATGCGAACCGTCGACTGTGTGTTCGGGGTGTTCCAGCGCTCTCTCTCCTCATTTCCTACTCTTCTTCTACTCCTTGACTCAGTCGAAGTCATCTGGTTCTCAACCAGGATACCAGTTACTTCTTCTACTGGGAATAATGTCCTTTGTTTATTTGTTCATTTTTTTCATTTATTTACTTGTGAACTTGCAAATTTACTGTGGTTCTTTCTGACATCACGTTAAAGTACAAAAAGAATGCTTCATGTACTATCGAAATAGGTCTTATAATTCAGAATCTTTATCTATGATGGAACGTGAAGAAAAAGAAATAACAAAAAATTAGACTTATTTTTTCTCCTTAATCTCCTATGTAATTCTTCCTTAGACAACGATGAAATGATTAGATCAGCATCCTCATTTCAGGAAAAAGGAGCGTGCACCCATTTGACGAATCTTCCTCATTTCTTTGGTTGTTTATTTATCTACTTATTTGTTTACTTATCCAGTTCACTATCGGTTTGAAAGCTGCTTTTAGCTGGAAAGGGCGGTGCGCCACCACTTTGCGACTGGTCAGTGGAACGGATTAGCCAATCGCAAGGGCCGTTCCCGCTGTCCTCTCCAAATGCAATGCTCTATGTATGTAGGTACATACAGCGTCAATGGTGAAAGTTATAGAAGCTTGTTAGAATACTGTGGCTTTCTAGTAAATCCAGAATACTTCCTGGACAAGAATCGCCTCACATCGTTGGACCTACTAACCAGTTCCTTCCGTGTTTGGTACTCGGCGTACTCGATAATAATCACCTAATTCCGCTTGAAAAGCTTCTTTGACCAGAGTTTCTGAACACGTTAACGTGTTACCCAGGAACTTTTTGCAAATTCCATTACACAGAATGACTTGTGCCCCCCC
Source organism: Ancylostoma caninum (assembly GCA_037903475.1). Taxonomy (NCBI): domain Eukaryota; kingdom Metazoa; phylum Nematoda; class Chromadorea; order Rhabditida; family Ancylostomatidae; genus Ancylostoma; species Ancylostoma caninum. The sequence continues at coordinate 181,528 of JBAJFG010000555.1, forward strand.
CCCCACTCCTAAATGTAAATTCTGTTGGGTTCGTTCATAAGCTAATAGACACTTGTTTGTTTATGTGTTTGTTCATGTGTTCCCCCACCGAGAATTGCTGTGTCACCCCTTCAGGTTTCAAAAGTTTTTGAATGAATTTCTTTCACACTGAACTCCCTTAATTCTCGTCGTCGTCGTCTCCTTTCCTCTTTCCTGCCTTTCGTTCCCGACTTACTATGCTCAGCGGGAGAGTATTTCTTTCGTTCAATTCACTGATTTGATTACTAATCATTTTCAGCAAAAGTAAAATTGTTCTATTTCTACTCAATTTGATTGACTTATTCGATTACTAAGTTGTCATTTTTATGTTCAAAAATTGGAATGAACTCAGCCAATGAAAAAAGACGATAGGAGAGCTCCCCTGTTTCTTTTTTGTTTCCTATCCAAAAAAATTTTGAGGATTATCATGGTTCCACTCCGGAACTCAGTCTACCTGTCATCACACATCTCTCATCCAGGAAATTTATAACTATTTGGAACTACTTGTCCATTTAACTTATTCTATAACCATTCCTTTCTTTGACTTCTGCTAGCAGCAGTTTCGCAATCCATCTGTTCTACCGCTTATCCTTTTTTTCCAATCCGTACATAATATGTCCTTCCCTTATCATCAACTCTGTCCTATTTTTTCGACCGTCACAGCCTTGGGTCTTACTGATCTGGTAGAAAGCCCAGTGCTTCTAGCCGACTGTAAAATATCCACGAAAACAACGCAGCAGTTTTTTTTCTGTTTATGTCGAATAGTGTAACTTTTCCCTTAAATTATTTTCGTACATAGCGGTTCTTGACAAAAACAATTACCATCATTGTAATCCAAGGAAACTAAAAATATCGCTGAAGGCGCCATCTCGCGAAACGAAAGGAGCGAGTTCCAAACAAAAACCTCGTGAATTCTGGCAGACTTATCCGGATAACCCCCACCGAATAAGAATAATCATATGAAATCAGGACGAGGCTTCAAATGCTGTAGTCAGGAAAATTTTGCTTGGAACTGTTAGGCTCTACTTGGGAAAAATGTTCTGCATTAGATTATTTGGGAACGGGAAAAGCATTTGTAAACGAAGCAGTCGTTCTGGGAGTGTCAAAATGTCGATTTTTGCTATTTCTGAAAAGCTTGGAAAATTATGATAAAAACCTGGAGAACTTGTTCACGTACGAGTTCTGTAGCACATCTTCTCACTAAAAAAATACCAACGGAATAACCGGTCCCAGTAATTTTTGCTAGTTACCTCAATTTGTTAGGGGGACAAGTTGGCAGAAATTCGAGAAGTTTCTTCTTGAACGTAGCTGCAGCTTCTTCAGCTTCCTCTCAGTCCATCGCGTCTCTTTCTTTTTTTTTGCATTTTTCCACTCTATTATTTCATTTTCCCGTAAATTTTCTAGCATTTACCTGGGATGATCTCAGTCAACCTCCAGATTCCTTAGCACACTCTAAGACAACTCCATCTTCTTAGGATTACTGCATATTCCACCACTATTTGTCCAACTCCCAGCCCCGCCTGTCAAATTTCACTACCTGTCTGTCGCTTTGTGTAGTTGGCGACATTTTCCACTGTTTTTCACTGACGTAATGCTGGATTCCTGTTTATTTGCGCACTTTTTAGTGACTCCCTCCGTTAAGCCGGTTAATCCTTCCAATATTGACTGTTGCCACATGAGTTGGCATCACCCTACGTTAGCGTATCTATCTGTACCCTGTTTAAATTTGGCAACCTAATTCTTAAGGAGAATTTTTGGGATTTTTTGGAGAATTGACTGTTATCAAATCTCATTTAGACCTCTATAATCCATATATTCTCGTATTCCGTTTGAAACCCAATTTCTAAAGCAAAAGTTGGGCACATTTTCTAAAAAAAATTAGTACGGTGCAGGGCTTAATATCAGTGCAAGTTTCGAGCATTATATCCCTTTCTGCGTCGTGATTGGATCATTTTTAAGCTGACTAGTAAAGACAGCTCCTCAAGTAAAAAATATAATAGATAGATAATGGATTAAATGTATTTCAATGAAGATTTCAGCATAACAACCTAATGGGATAAAAGAAAATATATTCTATGGAAGTTCGTTTCTTACTTGTGTTACTCAGGGTTACTTTATACAAGACTCTCGTAGTCTGACGCCAGAAAAATCTGGACCCTTACCAATCTTTATATAGGAGGATTATTGAGGTCCAGAAAGCACCATAAAACTCGAGTATGAGCGCGTTTTATGGGTTTAAATGTTGCATCGTAAATAGCTTTTGCCTAAAAACCTTCCGGAATTCGTGAAACCAGGGAAAAGCCCGGAAAAAAATTCCAAGAAGGAATAAGTTTTAAGTCTCGACGGCTGCTGCTATTGCTTCATTTTTAGCCTATTGTTTTACCTAGTCCACAGTTTTTCCTTCCCCCTGGAAATCTTCGGAAAATTTCCTTTTTTTCTGGCAAAGTTCTATCTATTCATTTCTGGAAGAACAAGCTGAATTTTTGACCATTGGTTTACAAATCCATACTGATGTTGTTCAGGATATAATTTCTGGGATACGAAGCGAGACTGAGAAGCTTTTGCTGTGCGCTGGATTCCTTTCACTTCCACGTCTTTTTTTCTGGACTTGAGCTAGGCTAAATTTTTCCAGGAGCAAAAATATTTGGATCTTTCGATTCTTAGTTTTATTGCCTACGAAATCGGATCCGCAATGCTTCGAGGATGCGTCCAAAAAAGGCAGACAGTGAGGAAAGGGAGAAATTTAGTCCTGAATATGCATAAAACATGTGGCAGAAGCACCATTGTTCAAAACCTCCAAGAAACTATTGATCGTTTTTTTTAAATTTGGAATCAACTTGCAACAACCTCAAATGTCCATCCTCCATCTTTGACCACCCTTAATAACCTCTGAAATTTCTCGTAGTGATTCAGAATATTGTTCAACCAGTAGGTGCTATATAAGTACATTCGAGTGTGACCTACAACGGCCAGCAAGGGAAAACATCGACTCTCCCACCTCTCCCCTGGGCAACGAGCTCTCCAGGGCACGTTTCAGGCGCTGATATAACCCAGGTGATTAACCGCCGGTAACATTGTTCCTTGATCGATAATTAGACGTGATCCTGGATCAAGAGAGAAATTCTGGATAGTCGCAGCAAATCCAAGTGCTTTCTCCCGTTGCTGGATTGCTTCGTGCGCTTCTGGCGAATGCCATTCCGTGTGTTTTCCTGAGAGTGCATCGCTGAGTGACACTTCATCACTATGTAAACCCACTTGTTAACAGTGCATCCAGGAAAAATGTCAATTTTTATCGCTGCAACGTCCGTTCATCTGTCCGTTCGTTCGTTGTTTTTTAGGCTGCTAGCAAATCGCTGCACCACTCTCTTCCCGCATTTTCAGGATAAACGATTGTGTGATCTACGCTATGGCCACGGACAGTCGATACTCGTCACGACGTCAATATCGTTCGGTGGCGTTTGGAACGTGGAAAGTTGGCGGTGCAAGGATGAGCATGGAACGACCGAAAATCGAGCAGAAGTGAGTTCGATGACGTCATTTTTTCGTGGATTTTTCATTTCCTATTTGTTTCGCCTTGACTCTATCTGGAAAATCCGGTTTTGATGGAATTCTTTTCTTGGGTATTCATCGTCGAATTTTTGTGTCGATCATTTTCCTGCATGTTTATTCGTAAGTTTTCTTCATGGATTGTTTTCCTCTGCATACAATGTTTTTTCTTGGATTTTCATGGAGGAATTCTGTCCTAACCATTATTCACTACGAAAAGTGTCTTCCTCATGGATTTTTGCTGTTAAATTTTTTACCTGAAACAGTATGGATGGATGCTTCGCCGGTCATTTCCTTGCGCATACTCTTTCTGAACTTTTCTGGATAGAATCTTTCCGAACAATTTCTTCTATACTCCATCTTCTATTGAAAACTTCTCTGAGAGATCTTGTTTCTTACACGTTTTTCTTTGAAAAATCGAGAGATTTCCGAAGATAGCATTATTTCAGTAACGGTCAGAGGGGTAGAGCAACATCTGCAGTATTATTTGATGAAATGTTCAAAGTTCTACATTGGCGTATCTTGTGCTATTACTAATCCTGGAAGTCTGTTTTTAATGGATTTTTTCCTTCCTCTCTGTTAAAGGCAGAGGGCCACCTCGTTCTGCCTGTTGGATTTACCAACATATCCTAGACCTTCTCATCATGTTGATCCCTGGGATGTACATCAACAGGCACAGAAGCGACGAAATCCCCATTTCTGAAAGGCTCGGACTGGATAAAACTTTGGAGCCCGTAGGCGGATCGCTCCAAGCTGTGCTGGCTGCCTGCCACGGCTGCCGCGTCGGTCAACGAGTCTTGGCGTGTCCAATCGATAAGATCAACGGCTTCACATGTCAACTTGGGTTGGCAAACTGTTACAGACCCCGTCCTGGAAGACGGGTTTATAGACCATTCTGAGGCAATTTATATATACCGCTGAAACCATCGCGCCGAGTAGATGCAGAATCTGCTGTTAGCTGAACTACGAAAATGAGGTGCACCCCTGCCTTTAACATTTTAGATTCTATATCTATTCTATTCATTATATATTCCTCACAGAAAGGATCTCGAAAAAAGAGTTCAGAGAAAGTTCGGCAAAGAAACGACGGCACAAATATGTACATTCTCCTGGTTAATCCTCAAGAGTGCTCCAGGATTGCAGAAAGCCTCATTGAACGTCTAACATTTACCCTTGATATCTGACCGTGTATTCGCTGTTGTTTTCTTAGTAATTTTATGCCCCTCCCCTCTCCTCCGGTTGCCAGGAAACTAAGAGAATGAGAAGAAAATTTCTCCGCTGTTGCACGGTCTCATTTTTCCTGAATTGCATGCGACTATACCATTTCCAAGGTAAAATACGGCTACATTTTTCTCCCTTTTTTGCATGCAACATGACTACACACCAAACTACACTACAACTCCCTGGATACAACACAACAGCGTAATATTTTTCTTGGGAAATGGACTTTGTGCAAACCTACATGTCAAAGTTGTGTAAAATTGCTTTGCTGCTCTCGTAGAAGCCAGAACCCTTCGTTGAGGAGAAAAAGAAGAAAAAGGGTGGACAATGAGTTGCAGAATTTCCAGAAAGTTGCAGCGTAGCAGCCTAATGCAACCTGGTTTTGACTTTGGTGCATTTCTCATGGAGTTTTTCACTTAGGCCTTCTCTTCCATGTGATTTTGCTCATTTACTGGCCTGTATCTCTGATTTGGCTTGACTCTATTTTATTTGCTTCTCCCAGTGCTTTTTCCGAGAAAGTGCCATGGAATGTTGGTTAGTGTTTTCTTTTTCCTGCAAACATTTTTCTCATTATTTTCCATCTCTTATCCATCCAGAGGAATCCCGGATTCCTTTGCGGAACTTCCTCTGAACTCTTTTTTTTTTGAGATCCTTCCTATGAGGAATATATAATAATTACATTTTTCCAGATAATTACAACATAGTTCATCCACTCTCCAACTGAGTTGTTCAGGGTAGGCATGAATAATTGAGATTATCCGGAGTAAACATGCTAACAACCGCACCAACGATGGGTAAACCTGGGGATTAGCACGGTCACCCTGGGTAACTTCAATGATGCATGCCGGGGCAGAGTTTTTACTGAAATACCGACAGGTATATTCAATTCAAAACCAGTTTCTGAATTACTTCGTTTCTAAAACCGGGCGCATTAGTTCAATTAATTTCAGTTTACCAAAACGATTTTTGAAAGAAAGTTATACATATAAAAGAAAGCTTATTGTCATACCACCAGAATTCATTCATTCATTCATTCATTCATTCTTTCTTTCATTCATTCATTCATTCATCCATTCTCAAATTCATCTGTCCATCAGTGATGTATGTGATCAAGGGAATTGGGGGGAGGGAGGAGGAGAGAGAGTGCCTGTGGTAAGAAGAACTGTTTTTTTTTTTGTCGAAATTGGACCGAGACATCGAAATTCCAAAAACATGTAGGGTTCAGAAGAATCGATCCAAAATATAAATTATTAAAAATAAATGTTTGATAAAATTGGTTATAGCCAATGATCAAAATTAGGGTGACACAACTTTTATATTTTATCATATTATATTTTTTTATTTTATCATATTATATTTTAATACAATAATTTCAAAAAAATTTTCCGTTTCATTCGTTCTTATATTTGCTCACTCATTCGTTCATCGACGTTCGTTTACATTCATCTCCAGGAGAATCTTGCTTCGCCTTGGAGTAAGTCGATGCTATTTGTTAGTTCCTTTTCTTACTATCTGGTTAATCTTGATTAGGAATTTATCGAAAAAAAAACTTATTTTTCTACTTTTCCTTGATTTGCTTCTTAAATTTTGTCCACTCCGAAATTTACCAGTGCTGCCTCGTTTTATTTTTCCAGCTCCTTTCCTTCGATTGTTTCTCCCTTTTGGGACACTTCAAGAAGGTTTCCTAGCTCTGATCCAACCCCCCCCCCTTCAGTACGATTCCAGCCTTAATGCTAATGGAATCGCGTGATATGCTAAGAGCTTTTCGTACCATTTTCGAGGCAGCGTTTACCTTCCAGAAGAAGAAAAAGAAGAAGAATTACCAGGCCCTAATGGTTTCCGAGTTCTTTCGTTGTGGCATCTGGATGTGCGCCGGCTGACGGATGGATATTCCGGATGTGGGAGCAGCGTCGGCTTTCTTTGCTCTGTTTCATTTGATTGCATTTGTTTTTTTAAAGTAGATGGGGAATGGAACAGTCAAAATCTTGTTCTATCATCATTTCTGGGAAAAAAGTTGGCGAATGTGGGGGAATTTCGGATTCATATGATGGATGTGTTGATTCAAAGCTTTTACCATCGGGGGTAAGAAGTATGGGAAATTGCTTGAGAAATCATGGATCATTAATTTCTGGCTTCCAGGATACTTAGGTTCTTTCAGTTTCTAGTTTGGAAAGGCATCTACTAGCTAGTATCTTTCGTCTCCAGGATCCTTCCATTTTTAGTCATTTTTTCCTGTTCTCTTCTGTTGATGCTTTATAGAATTTGCAATTTCCTCTCTTAGATGGAATTCCATTAAAATTTTCTTTTCTTGGGACTTTTCCATTAGGAATTTCCCAAGGCCGTTGTTTACTCCTGGCTAGTGACCCAGGAAGTCCCAGTTGATTAATTGACTGTCAAAGTTACTCATACATATATCATCTGCAGCGAAGCGTTCCATTTACCGATTACCTAAAAGGGCAACTTTTTCCGGGAAATCTAGGTCACAATCACGGTTGTTCTGGCAAAAAATACTCGGGCTAACAAGGAAAGCATAGAATTCGCCGCTGAAATGTTATAACTGTAAAGATATCCCAAACCACAGGCCCTTGGGGAATTTCCGAACCCACAGCGCCAACGGTCATGCATCATTTCGTGGACAGTGCCCATCCATACACATACAGGTGATGAATATGCTAATAGCTGGCGCTCCGAAAATGGTAATTATCGCGCGCGATGTTTCGGAGAACTAGTTTGTGGCAGATGTCCGCTGTAGCAGCAGCAGCAACAGCACACGCATTCTGCACCATTGAGTCCAACTTTGATGTTGTCTACATTTAAGCCACGCCCCCTGTGGATAACGCCATGCCGGTTCTTTGGATTCTGCTGGCGGAGTTACGTCCCAAACAGTACACATTGTCACTAGTGTCGTGACGAGCTGTTAACCCCTATTCGTAGCTTCCTTAGGGGCCTTGCCAAGGCCTAAGGCCCCTAAGAACCCCTCTAAGGCCTTGCGCTTCCTAGCGGTTCTGTCTTCTAGTAGCTACCTTTGTCATTGATGTTGAATTCATGGATCTTTGGATTTTTCTGGATTCCTGGTTAATGCTTTCACATCTGAAAATTCTTAAAAGAGATCCAGAAGAATCGAAATTTATACCTTTCAAACCAAATGGCTCCTGAAAGTATTCATTCATTCATTCATTCATTCATTCATTCATTCATTCATTCATTCATTCATTCATTCATTCATTCATTCATTCATTCATTCATTCATTCATTCATTCATTCATTCATTCATTCATTCATTCATTCATTCATTCATTCATTCATTCATTCATTCATTCATTCATTCATTCATTCATTCATTCATTCATTCATTCATTCATTCATTCATTCATTCATTCATTCATTCATTCATTCATTCATTCATTCATTCATTCATTCATTCATTCATTCATTCATTCATTCATTCATTCATTCATTCATTCATTCATTCATTCATTCATTCATTCATTCACCTTAAGTAACTACTGAGCCGGTCAATCACACTTGCACTAAAGAATACCACCCGTCTAGTCTGCCGCGCCGCACAACCAACGCGGCGCGTTTGACCAGCTAGACGCTCCTGTTGCCGCGATGTGTTTTCCACCGTTTTCTTATTGTTTTTGTTCTCTGCGCGAAGTGCTTAGAGTGGAAACAGAAGCAAAAAAAACAACAGCGGCAACTCTCGACAAGCAGAGCACCTAGTTGGTCTGCCGCGTCGCATAGGTGGGGCGGCGCGGCAGATGAGGTGAGTGGTATTTGCAGGAGTGATTGACCTATACTGCAGATGAATAATCAGTTAAGTAAGTTGATGGGTCAATAGACAAACAGTTTTAGTAACAGGTTTGAAAAAAAAAATGAAAGGAAATCTTGGTTTCGGATTCAAAGTCCAGGAAAAGGTAGGAATTCGCCGTAAATGAGAGGAACATTTGTCTTTGATGAGGCATTTCTACCATATCTTGTTGCTTTATTTCGATTTCCACTGCCTAATTCCATCGAGAAAAAAATGATTTTTTGTGTCCACTGCACTATGTACTCGTGTCAGTTGTCCTCATCCTCATTTTACACATTTCATCTGCTGCAAAGATTTTCCTATGCCATCTTTCTCTCCGAGTGCTAGTTGTCCGGTCGTACGATGACATCTGCGGAGACCCCGGGGGCGACCGAGAATCACTCAACCTGCTGGTGAGCTTCCTCGTCGCGGCCACCATTCATCATCGCCGAAAACACCGACTATGCATCAACCGGCGACTACATTCTGCCACTGGCGCCAGATGGTTGACTGCACAGGTAATTTGACCCCGATCGCGTCACTTACCCCCGCGGCCGGGTTCTGGTTCCTGGCCTCGCGCTAGGATGCATCACTTTGATGCCGGTACATTTTATAGCTCGCAGACTTCAAAGAACCCACAGCCGCTGCAAGGAGTTCATGTTTACTTCTAGATATTCCTTGAAATGTTGCCCTTTGCGTGTTTCCGCTGTGTTATTTGAGATTTTAGCCGCTGACGTATTCTAAGGCTCGCATTTCATGGTGCAAGCCTGGCTTTAAAGGGAGTTTCAAAGTGATTTTTGGTTTTTGATCCTACCTAATACTTCTCTTGGTGGTTAGCCTACATAGTTACGCTAACTTCTAAGACGTTTGAAGGTTGCGAGACAGCTCGTCCGCCTCTAAAACCCAGCAGCCATTGGACATCGGTTTGCCGCTTACTTCACTCGGTTGGGATGACTACTGGGGACTGTGGGGTTTGCGGGAAAACTCGTCCACTCCTAGAAGTTGCCTCGATTCACATGATTCTATACACAATATTTTTACATGCATATATTTTATATACAATATCTTCACATGCATTAGTCCATGAATGCGTACTTCTAGCAGGAAATAGTTCCCGCTGACGGTCTGATGAGTTTCTTCCCCATGATAGCAATCCTGGGCTAGGGTCCTGCTTTAAATTAAGAATTCTTGGAGCTCATCCTGGATCTTGGACCTCAATCCATGATAGGTGGCTAGAAACTGTAGTGTACTTCCTACTTGACTTGAGGAGCATTTTTTTTTGTAAAATGTTCGCCCCATATAGCTTCAGTCAGGGCACAAATATGTACTAAAAGGTTCAAGCCCAATTCTGGATCCGAGGGAAGCCCCGGTTAGAACTTCCATGCGTCGGACGAGTTGTCTCGCGGCACCGGTGTCCGCTATACTTGCCAGATGAGTAAGAGTACCAGAAAGAATAGTAGGAAATCTTCATCACAATTCACTATTTGTACGAGTTGTCTCGCACCTGTTCTACCTCCTATACTCGCTGACTGAGTAAAAGATTTTGACTGACATGAGTAGCTCTTTCCACATCTCTAACTGTCACTAAGACGAGTTGTCTTGCATTAATGTTGACTTTTTTGCCAAATGAGTAAAGAAACCATGACTGACTGGATCCCTGCGAATTTCTGGAAGATTTGCTATCACCTCGGACGAGTTGCCTCACGCCAGGTGTAACTGTGTTTGCTAGATGAGCAGAAGATGGAATTTGAATGGGTCGCACCACCCTCCATTAGGATCGCTGCCGCTCGGACGAGTTGTCTCACGGGATTCGGAGCACTGTATCTGAAGAGGGGGTGGGCGATCAAGGCTCGGGATTGGTTGATTCGCGCAACCAGCGAATCGCAGAGCTTTGTCGTACCGCCCTCTCTAGGTATAGAAATCTATTCTCGTCTTACACCGTTGTTGACCGCATAACTTACATCAATGACTGAATCCTACAGGGTTCTCAGCATAATTTCTATAAATCGGACGAGTTGTCTTTTACCTGTCTTGCTAGGTGTGATTTCCGCAAGATCAGCGGGAAATGTTTATTCAGTTGAATTTCCTGGATATTGGACTGCGTCACGAATCCAAAAGCACTTCGGTATTTCCCAAGAGGATTGCGATCGTCTACTGGAGCCGAATCAATCGATCGATTTTGTCGCCGATCGATCGGTCTTTGAACAAGCTCTGAGACAGGAGTTTTTCTAGAAATTAAAAATTCCTCAGTTGCAGAATGGATAAAATTTTCCCTGTTCGAGCTATTTTTCCCGAATATTCTGGATATGTCTTTTGGTGGCGCTGATGATTTCATCAGTGTCGACGGCGCATGCGATCGTATTTCGGTGGCATGTCCGGGGCTGTAATGCCATCCGTAAAAACGCTCTCGAAGGGTATGCAGAAATAGCGTCGGCTATTCATTGCCGCCTAGCGTGACGCCGTCGTCGTTTACGAACGTCGTCCGCGTGTTTTTCCCGGATGTGATTGAGGTCGGTGTGTAGCGTTTTGCAATTGTGCAGTCTCGCCCATACGTGGATCCTGAGAAAAATCCATGTTCTCGTGGTGCGTTTGCACTCGTTTGCAGCCTGGCACTTTTCCTGAAGTTGACTTTTCCGCATTTTCTCTTTGAAGAAATTTTTTGCAAAGATAAGCCGTTGCCAGGGTTCACCTCGCAATTTCTGGACAACCAATTTTCCCAAACAGTCAATTCCAGAAAAATTCTGGAGCCATGCGACTACAGTACTGTATTTTCCGTACTTTTACAGAGTTGGTACAGTCGATCGCGTGAAATCGTTGCTGTAATTATGTGCAGTCGATTGGTAGTGTGTCTAGTCATCCAGAACCAGATTTCAACCATCTAGCCTGTTGCTGAGGAGGGAGAGGGAGAGAGCTGCCGCACCCACCTGCTCATCAACGACTTTTTTCCATGGATCTCATCTTGTATATGATCGAAATTACCGGATGTCTCTTGGCATCCGGCGATCTTCAGGATTTTCTGGTCCTCTGAGTGTCTCCTCACGTCATGCAGGTGGGGATAGTGGTGTAGAAAAAAAGCTATGAGCGGTTGTCGATGATCTTGAGGCGTGGTCCATGTAGTGCTAGTCCTTAGCTGATTCCCTGCCTCACGCGCTCGAAGAGTGATGCTGTGGAAGGAGTCTATGCCTAAACCCATGTCCAAGACTAGGTATGTATTTTTTGTCTTTTATTTATTCGGATTTCATTCAACATAGCTTTTTGAATCCTTCACTCACGGATTTTCTTTGTGCCACAGCTCCCAAAAATAACAAGAAAAAAGCGCCTGCAATTCACCTTAGCGGTTTTTATGTAAGGTTCGTTTGCTCCACCCCAAGTAGTTGAGGGCCGCATTGTAACGAATTTTTCAGATTTCAAACCGCATTGCCCATAAAGCACATTGTGGAGCAAGAGAAGATCACTAATTTTCCTTCTGGCAGAAAGCTTCTCAAATTCAAAAATGAGAAGGCGCTATACCAATTTTAAATATTAAAATAACTAACTGAAAATACCTAAAAGAAAACATTAAAAATAGAAGACATAAACTTTCTTGCACAACAAAATAATTAAATGAAGTTCTATAACTGTTAACTTTCTTATTTAAAATAACAAACATCAATGTTATTAATAAAAAAATACCTCATCTCACAAAAACATTATTAATAGCAGGATATACGAGGTTTTCTTTAAAACGTGTCCATTCTGGATAGCAGCAACTTGGAATCATGCCAGGAATGTTCATAAATCACCCGATGTTTCTCTGAGCCCGCTAGCTGAACTCTTACTTTTACCCGTTAACTCTCTAGGGGCAACCCACGCTCGAGCATTAGGGGGGATTGGGATGGCTTGGCTAGGTTTTTGTACCGTTCATTCCTCTCTTCGTTCTAGGATGGCGATGATAGATTTTCCCTCTCCTTTGACGCCTCTACTGTTTGCGATTGCTTTTGTTGGTGTTTGGCTGTAGAAAAGTAAGTAATTCACAAGTAATGTGAATTAAAATACTTTTAGTAAAACAAAATAAGGAAATAAGAAATAGGGAAAAGTAAGGACTGGGAGGTTTCGTCTAATGTAAAACTATTGTGCGGATATTTGAAATTTCTGCACGATTCCCAGGAAGGAAAGGCCCCGATCCTTTACCTCATCTAAATATTAGACGAAGTATCAAGTTGCACGGATCAAAAACGCTTCCCAGGCGTCCATACTTCCCTTACATGGCGTCGACCTCATGTCTAACAAAACCTCCGGGCAAATCTCATTCTACCGGCGCGACGAAATCGAATTCAAATCTGAATTTTCTTCGTTGTTCGACCTTGATTCGGATAATAGCACCTTTGTCCGTGTAAAGGTATGCTGCATGCTTAATTACGGCCGCTGCTCCCCGATCCTGGGCCCATTTGAGGTGTTCAAATTCGCTGGGCCGGCCTTGACTCTGGGTGGAAAGGTCGCAAGTCGCAACCTTTGCGACGATACTTTCCTTATTGCGGTTACGTAGTGTGACGTCCTTGGCTGAGGAGTTTAATAGCTGGTATTTAGTGCCTTTAAAGGGCTGCTAACTGATGTGGTTAGGTTCCCAAGGCATGACATCCACGCATCGACAATTATTTGAGCTGTGGGGTAGTTCGGCGTGGCTCATAAATTTAAGGCTTTCGCATCCTTTGTATCCCTATCGCATACGGCTTAATGAGGCGTGAGCTTCGTTCCGAAGCGATGGTCATCAGCAGGCGGGTGTGGATGGCAGTGTGGGCCTTATGGGCCTTGCGAGCGTCATGGGCCTTTTGGCTACCTTTTTGTCAATCTAGGAGGACAAACACTTCTGGATTTTGCTGGATTTTTTCTGAACAACTCTACAAAGTGGCCTCTTTTTCTAGTTTTTTCTTTAGGCAGCTGTCTGCATTCCTTTCTCAGGAAGAAGCTGCAAATTTCTTCATTTTTCTGAGACTCTTTTGTGCCAAAGCTTTTCTATTTTTCTCGAGTGCACTTAGGTTGTAAATCCTGAAAAAAGGCTGAAATCCACTCCAGCCTGCTGAAGACACGTGCGTCATTCTCATTTTTTGCCTCTGATTTGCGATTGCTGCTCAAGGCATTCTACGCGACCCCTTGCAATTTTGTAGGGTTTTCCCAGGATAAGCTTAGGCTTTCCTCATCCATTTATCCAGGATTACTCTGACTTTGCAATGCTTTTTGTGATGTAAGGTTGTCAAGGTAGATAATCTGTGTAATCTGTGCATGTCACAGCTTTTCTTGAGAGTTTTGTTGCCGCGAAGCTACTTGGGTAATTAAACCTCCATTTCTACCAATTTACTAGTTGTTAATGGTCCATTCTACTTGCTTTTTCTGTCATTGACGTCCATGTTTCCACAATGCAAGTCGTTGGTGCTCTATTTACAAGACACTGATGACTTCATCGAGTTTATTTAGTCATCAACTAAAATATTACAAATAAAAAAGAATTTAGGCTCATTCCATTCATTCATTCATTCATTCATTCATTCATTCATGCCATTCATTCATTCTTCACTCCGTTCACTCACTCGCTACCCTCGTTTAAGTTTGTTTTCTTAGTGATAAACGTTTTAAAACGAAAAATTAAAAAAGGAGATCCCAAAAATTGATAAAAGGGAAAATATCCTAAAAACATGTGCTGAAATTAATATCTAATATTTTTAGCGATTATTGGTAGCCAGTTGGTTGACGAGCTTCTGGAAAAACTGATTTTTCTTCCATTAATTTAATTTTTTATGAACATTTTCCTGTAATGTTTTTTTCCACGTCTTGAAAGACTTATGGATGTAAATGATACGAAACTTTGTTTTACTTCATATTACTTTATGCTGATCATATACTATTAATGCTCGGAGGGTTATATAGTACATTATAGTGTCGAATCCCCCTGCGAACATCCTCAACAATTACTCGCTATAGCAGTGGCTTTTTACGTGTGTGTGCGTCCGCAATTTTGCGGCAATTACTTTGTGTGACAAGCCTTCGATTTCAGTTGTAGTGTCCTCTCGACAAACATTTGACCCGTTCTTTCGCCATCTGTCTCGCTAAATTCGACGCGCGCCCCTCGACGCGCGTCGAATTTCCGCCCGCGCGATGCACCTCATTTCGACATCCGGGGCTGAGCAGCTCTTCGGCAAAGTTCAATGGCTTGAGCGAGTCGTGTGGGCAAGATAACTCGTCCAAGTTGTCCCAGCGTCCCAAAGTCCCACGCTGAGCTCGTAAAATCTCCGGCGCCTGTTGTTGATGCGACGACGTCGCTGTCGTCGGCGTCGTCGTCGTCGCCCTGCGTCGAGAAGGTAGTTATGTGCTGCTGAACGGGGCCAGGCGTCTCTTTTATTGACGTCCACTTGTGTTTTCACTTCATCCAGGAGGAATTATCTCCAGTATAAACAAGCGGAAATGCTGCGATTTTCTGCCGGACGCAATTATTCGTATAGAAATCGCTTTCAGTTTGTATTCCATTGCTTGGTATTGTGTAATTGCAGACTGTTGGTGGAAAGAAGTGGAAATTGCCGTGTCAGTAGTGGATGTCTGAAGAAAAAAAACGAAGAAAAATGGTTGTTACGCTGAGAAACGCAGCGTATTTCGTTTTTTTTCGCCAATTTTTTCTTGAGCAGAAATTTTAAGGAACAGGATATCGACATACGCGGCAATTTTTGAGTTGCACAACTTCTTGGGTAACTAAACCTCCACTTCCTTCAGATATTTGTTGCCCAGCTCCTTCTTATCGGAGCCTCAACGGAAATTTTACCAGTGAAACTAAATTTCTTGTGCTAGAGATGCATTCTTTTCTACTTTTTCTCCATCTCCACACTTTTCAATCAAAGGGTGTTTTGGTTTTTCCTCCTAATCCTATTAATCACAGGAATGTGTTACCCAGTTTTGATCTGGTTTGTGTTTAATCCTAGGATTTTCCCGGATGTCACCCAGTTGTGTTTAGGGTGTGGCCGGTCGAGTGACTACATTCTCTCTTTCTGAGGTATAGTGCGTTTCAAAAGCGGCGATAGTTGAGTATTATGGCTGCTGTCCGCTTTACTTACATGTCTCTGCAAATACCTCGCACTTTCGTGTATTCTCTCTTTCTCTGATGTCTCTCCAACGATCATTTCCGGTGAAACACACGATACCTGTCGAGAATGCTCAGTTACTAGTGTTCCTATCGAAGGAATTTCTTGTGAGGGCGTCACCGGTAATGGTTACATGTAGTTTTCTCTGTAGTTTGAATCCATTCCAGGGCAGAATCCAGAGATCCATTGTGGGTAAGACATGCCAAATATCTTAAGGTTAAAAAAGATATAAAATATAAAGTAAGTGTAAAATTGTTCCTGTATGTAAAACTGGCCCACGGTAGAAAGATAGATAAGATCTTTCAAGGATTCGAAATAAAAAAGAATCAAGATCTGGATCCACTGAGAAATTTATTATAGAGGAAATTCCAGTTACCTAAAGGTAGCCTTCTCTGGCCACTCTGTACTCTTTTGGTCTGATTTCTCATCTCACCGCCCATTTCCCCTTACTTTTCCCTGTGTCTATGTGCTATCCCATTTTCCCCTTCGGCAGATTGGTGAATAATCCCAAGACTTCCTGGATATCGGAGAAATCAAGGAAAAAGCGCGAGTAGTCCTTGGAATCATCAAGAATTCATGGTAATCTCTCCGAGTATGGGTTTAGAAAATCGCTAGTGACCTTTCTTTCGTTTATTCTCGCTCTCTCTTGCTTTATTCTGGTTCCATTCTTTTTATTAGATATTCCTTCTCTTGAAATATCAGTGAAAACTTCAAGAAATTATTAAGAACAAGAAAATAAGAGTGACGGGTCCTGCTAGCCAAAAAACCACACAAAGCACCATCCGGAGGTGATCTGAGAAATTTGACACTGACGGAGTTTTTACAGTTCTCCGGTCGTGAAGAGTTTTCTTTCATCTATTCTACAAAAAGACAATTTTTTCCTCCAGAAAAAGAGAATTGCTCTTTGAGCCGCGGCTTTGTAACAATTTTCCCTCACCGTTCTCTATTACTACTAGAGTAGAGTGCAAGGAATAGTTGTCCATTCGCGGCTGAAATACACGCACTCGAGCCTCCGCGCCCGTTGTCGGCGCCGTTCATAGGAATTCCTCGCGTTTTTCGTCAGCTCGACAAAAAACCGCGCTTGGCGATGGGCGTTTGTAGAGGCGACGAGCGTAGCGTCGCCGATGCAAAAGCTGATTATATGGTCGAGAGGTTTGCGCTTACCCGGGCTCTTTCCTCACGCCCTGCTCCCTCAGCAGGGCGGGGCATGAAATTTGAAGCGCTCCACTGGCGTTGGAAATTTGCGACGCGACAGTTTTTCCGGAGCGTTTCCTGCTTAACCTGCTGCTTTTTGAGAATTTTTTGGCCAGCACTACCTGGGTAGACAAGACTTTCTGTGCAGGCCAGGACGTTTAGAGCTTGGATACCCCATCTCCGGTTATTTATACACCTGCACATTCTTATGGATTACACGTTCATTTATTCAACAATTCATCTATTCATTCACTCATTCATTCGTTCCCCCATTCATTCGTCCCCTCATTTGCTTACTCAATTGATCATTTTTCCAAAAATGTCGTTTTTTCTTGTATTAGCAATAGTTTCTACAATATTTACAGTGGGAAAGGAGATGTAATTTTCGCAACTACTATCCATGGATGGCTTAGGAAACATCTTTTATATAATGTGGTTTATAGTATAGTTTTCATATATATATGTAATACTAACACGCTTTTGGTAGTGTGAGCTAGGTTTGCTATAAGTCTGAATTTGAGAGCCTTTTTTTCCATTCCTTCATTCATTCATTCATTCATTCATTCATTCATTCACTCATTTGTGGGTAGTCTAGGAAAACATAATCAGTAGGAAACCAAGAAATGATAGAGAAAAATCCCAGAAAGTTTTCCGCTGGGAATTCCCATTCTCTTGAAATTTTAGTAGTTTTTTTGTGATGGGAAATTCCCACACGCCCTTCTAGTTCTGCAATTTCCACAGTTCATACGCATTCACTTATTTTTCCAGAAAATTCCCTGACGTCATCGTAAGCAGTGAGTTTCGCAAGAATCCACAATCTTCCCTTGACTTGCTTCCACAGAAAAATCCTCGTAATCTCATTGTTCGGCTTCCATTTCACTTTGTGATTCCCTTAGCGACCGCAGTTTTTCTCGTAGGAAACCTTTAGGCAAAGAATATTCCCTGCAGGGAAGTGTCTTCTGCGCTTTCATGTTTTTCTGTGTGTGATTCTGTGTCAGTTTTCTTCCTGGATTTTTTGACTGTTTTTTTTTTGAATGGGCATGTGGCACGATTCTGCTATGTTGTTTTTTTTATTATTTGTGACTACAGAAAGTTCTCTGGACTAGCTAATCGCTCCAGGTTAACATGTGGGGATACAACTGTTTAGGCTCTTAAGGTTTGGCGTTTAGACCCTCTGCACAATATCCATCATGGAGGCTTTTCGAAAGCACTTGGGGACCTTTCCAAGAACTTGTACTCTAGGGAACGAGGAAAACTTCCTTCGAAAACATTTTTACTCCTGTCATTCTATATGCAATCATCTTCTCATCCAAACTTAGAAATTTTCTGAGAAAGGAATGCGTAGGAAGCAAGGAAAAGAAGAAAAAAGAAGATCTTTAGCAAATTGTTAAAATTCCTTGGAAGTTTCCCTTTTTCCCCGGATTTTTTCGCCCTCTTTGCAGCCCTACTGTTGTCTCATCCCGGACGAAATTCGCAAATTACTCGCACCGCTCTGCAAGCAGTGGCAACTTCGTTATTTTCAGTCGGGCCGGGGGCGGCCCGGAGTAGTTCAATTACCGATCGCCGTTCTCGCGGTCCATGGGGAAAAGCGCGGACCTCGTCATTGTCTTTGGAACTCTGCCTTGGTGCTTGTTGTTTTTACTGGGGTTCCCCGGCAGATTTGGGCTATTTGTGGAACATTCCCTTTTCCTGGGATATTTCCTGAACATTTCCCATCGTTTCTCATCCGTAAGCCCCCTTCCCATCATTATTTTCTTCTTTTCTCCCATTTCCCTGGCACATACACACATGCATCTGCTCGTTTTGATGATAAATTCGGATCGCATGCTGGGATCTCAAGATGCGTGTGTTACACAGCCGCGATCCATGCTCCCACGGCCACTCCGACAGCGTTTCCTCAGAATTTTTCACCTTCAAATTTTACGGGTTACGCCGTTGACGCACCGCTTAACGACACAATTTGCCAGAAAAGCTCTAAAATCCTGTACGAGCTGTCCTGATAGCAGGTTTTCACATGGGTTTCTAACGAGTAGTGGGTGATTTGACGACAACACCTGACTCGACACTGGAGCTTTAGGTCGAGAAAAACGCATGTGTACAGTTGTACGAGTTGTCACGTTACCGTCACGGAAAAATCAGCTATTTGTCGTGATGCGGCACATGTTGAGCAGGTACATGGTTGCCTTTTCTTCTATGTGTTCTCTCGGAAGCCTCTGGATCTTTTTTGGAGCGCTAGGATCTAAAAATATGCTGGAAGATTTAGTTAAAGGGAGCGGTGCTTCCTCAGCACATTGGGGTTTTTATGTGGGGAAATCTTCAAGGATAACATTCCTAAAAGCCTCCTCCCCAGCTCACCCCCTGGTTTTCTCTTCCGTTTCCTAGCCCAAGTCGCAGGAACTCCTCTCAAGCACCACAACTGGTTCACTTTTCGAGAAAAAAGCGCTCGATTTCCTCTTCCCTGCTTCCTGGCGTTTTTCCCAGTGGCAAAAAAGAGGAGGATGCCTGCGTTTAGCAGCATGAAAGCTATCATCTTCAGTTATGAATCGTTGCCTTGGTGAAAGCCGGCGATTTTCTGGATCTCTCAGCTGTCTTCTACCTTTTCTCTTTCACATATTGCTCCTTTATCTAGGTTGGTTGCCTCGGAGAAGCTGTCTGCGGATGAGAGTAGAAGCTCTCGTGAAAATTGCATTTCATGCCTTGTTCTATCTAGGGTAAATATGTTGACGACCTTCAACTTACCCTTATGATCCACGGGAGTAGTCCATCCATCATGAGTAAACTGGCTCATGCGTGCCAACGCTGATTTTCAAGAAAGTCTTGGATTTTGCTCCATGTTCCGCTCTTCAAAGCCGGTATGCGTTATTGAGATTACCCAAGGTAAACTTGCTGACGCTCCTTAATTTACCACCGTACTTTGTTGGGTTAGAATGTTTACCGTGGTGCATACCTGCCCAGGCTAGATCTCTTTTTTTAAATTTATTTCTTGGTTCGAAGTGGTCTTTCAGTCAACGCTAGATAATTAAGTAAATGAATGAATAGGTAGGAATAACCCCTTACCCTAGTAAAAGTAACGTTTTATCTGAGTAACCAAGCATGTTGTTTCTCAGAAGCTGTTAAATCTTTTTTTCTAGACTTTATTTTTTTACTAAAAATCCAGCTCAAAGTGTCCAAATTTGTGCTTAACCTGGCACGCACCCATCAACA
Organism: Ancylostoma caninum; assembly: GCA_037903475.1. Taxonomy (NCBI): domain Eukaryota; kingdom Metazoa; phylum Nematoda; class Chromadorea; order Rhabditida; family Ancylostomatidae; genus Ancylostoma; species Ancylostoma caninum. The sequence goes on from JBAJFG010000555.1 coordinate 201,604, forward strand.
TGTTTGCCCTTCGTGACCTTGTTCATGCCCAGCTTCAACCCATGGGCGTAAGGTTATCCATCCTCCCAATGATGAATTCATCAGGAATTTCCAATTAATTAAGCACCTGGTTATCCAGAAAAGGATTGATCTTCATGGGGAACCGAAAATGGCCAAAATTTTATCGAAAAATTACATTTTTAATTTCTTAGGAGCATACTACCGAGGCATTTTTGGCATGTGTAAATGCCAAAAATGCCTGGGTCCCTCATTTTTCTGGAAAACAACCAGGGTTATTCTAGGTCTCTCTAAGTATACTTTAACCCGCTTACTTCAATACTCTGTCTCAGTGTTTTTTCAGCTTCGAAGTTCAATTTTTTGGAAGAATTCTGAAGCTGAAGGGTCTCATGAAACATTAATCATTCTTCAAAATTAAACGTTTTTGCTTCGCATTTCGATCACATGCCCCAGGTGACCGAGCAATTTCACATGTTTCTCGAAAATTCCATCATGTGATTGCCTAAAATTTTCCCGGAATGCTCGGAATGACTCTCCATATAACACCTTCGTTATCTGGTGCTAGACCCATCATGTCCTGGTTCCTTCCATTCCTGATCACTGATTGCTCACTGCGCAGCAGCCCATTGAGGCGGTGAACGCAGAGTTCTTCAGGAGTGGAAGTGTTCTGGATTTCTCCTGGATTGTTTGTCTGTTAAAAGTGCACGCGAAAATGTCTATTTATGGCTGTGATTGGGTACTTTACCTCCTAGATTTTCCTTAGCAGGTTATTCAATTCATCCTAATTGCATTCTAGTCACTGGAGATGTCCTAATTTGTCTTTTTTTCTATTATTCATTCTAACTATGACTTCTGAAATAAAATAACCATATTTTCAAGTAGAAGTGCTCTAATTCCACAAGTTCGTAGATTTATACAGCATGAAAAAAGTAAATTTGCTGTAAATCAGTTTTTTTATCAAGGAAACACCCTGTTTCTATAAAACGACAGTTTCAAGCTGATAAGCTTATCAGCCATCAAAATCCCACAAACTCCTTATCAAATATTTGTTTGTCCCCGCAACAAATGACCATCAGCGCCGCGAATCCTTGAATTACAGCGAAAAGCTAGGAGCAATTGGTGCGATTGCACGCTAAAAACGTTGTCGCGCTAGATTTGCATTGCAAAGTGCACGATTTCGACCAGCACTGCAGCGGAATTCGTGAATTTTTGTTATAGATTGCGTGCAATTGCACAACTTCCCTAGGATCGTGTCATTTTGAAGATTTACTGGATTAAACATCCGAATATTGGAATGAAACATAATAGAACAGCGAGGTGTGCGTTCATTTGTGATTAAAATGAGTAGTTGTCCTTGTAGATGAAAAACATTCCTTTTCCTCCTTTTTTTCCAAGATTTTGGTGACAAAAATTTCTGATTGCACTCTGATAATAAAGAATAATAATAAAGATGATATATAATAAAGAGTTTCTCTTACAATTACTCACTTCCAAGGAGAAACTTCCAGAAAGCCTCTGGGGAAATTCATCACAGTGCAGCAAGAATCTTGAAGCTATTTTCTCATCCGTTCCGAACATTTTCCTCATTGTCTTCCAGAAATTTTTAAAAATTTTTTGTTGAGAATTTCCAGTGATATTCTGGAAGAGAGCGCAGCTAGTCCATTTTGTCATGGATTTTTAGTGCAAATTGACAAAATGTGAACTTTTATCCCCATGAAAGCAGTCAAGAGATTTCACTGTTTGTCCATTTTTGTCCAGAAAATATGTGGAAGAAAGGAAAAAAGTGGAAGATAGAGGATAAGTTCCCTGCTCCCATCACTCCTCCGTTTTTATGTATTTCCTTTCTGAAAGGCAGGGACTTCTTGGAAAATTTGGCCAGGAAAAATTCGCTAGTGTCTCCCATGCCTGCCTGGATTTCTTGCACTGCTTGATGGAGGGAGGACTTTCTCTCATAGAAACGGCCTGGGGAAATTGTTAAGGGAAATTTGAATGGAAAATAGCAGGGTAGTCAGAGAATAATAGCCATTTACTTCCTTTTTCTGAGTTCGTCAGAATTTTCTCAGGAAAAACAACCAACTAAACACTTTTCCCTGTTGATCCGTGGTCTTTCTGTTAGCCGGAGATGATGGCTTCCTGCTTCTTTCGTTCTAGTAGATATTTATTTATTTATTTATTTATTTATTTATGTAATCACCACAAGTGATGAACTGTTATGAGCGACAACAAATAAGTGAGTGACTTAACAAAAATTGACTAACACAAATCGCATCAGGGTGATTATCGGTGCACCATCTTGAGCGCTAGGTTGGAGTACACCTGTTCAAGTAGGGGTAAGCATCTATCATAAAATCTGACGAGAAGATGAAGAAGAAGATATGTCTGTACCAAAACGGTGTAGAGGAGTAGCCAGATGAAAAACCGTGGAAACCTAACATTTTCTCTTCATTTCCTAGAAATTTTTTTGCGGAATATTTTTCCCAACGTTCTCCCAATAGACCACATTCTAGCCACGTCAAATCGTCAGAGCGCCGCCTCGCTCTCTGCTGGAGAGCGCAGCCGACTCATTCAACGGAAATGAGCTGCGAGCAGCACGCACATCGAAGAGCGTTTTTTTGCGTTCTCATTGGGGTTCTCATTAGAGAAGACGATGTTAGGGGATGCTGTCCGAACTTTCTCTGCTGCGAGTTTGCGCCGACCTGCTTTCTCTATTAGGAAAGAGTTTTCCAATGAGCTTAATGGGAATTCCTCAGGAAAAAAAGCCTCTGGAGGCGGTTTCCGGTAAATCTGCATCAGTAGAATGTTTCCGAATGCTCGTTCTTTAGGCTCCCCTAGGTTCACTGACTACGTTTCCCTGAAAATTTTCTGTTCGAAATTTTGTCTTGTTGCTGGGATCTCCATAATGGAATTTGCTTACTTTTTGTCACATACATTTGTTATTCTTTTTTCCACATGTTTTCCATTGTTATCGTTTTCTTTTTTTTTCTCGAAGAGTGCAGGTTTCGCAAAAAATTACGTAGCTTAGTGCACGACATTCTGAACCTTTTTTCTTCGAAGCTTCAAGATTTTAGGTTTAGTATTGAGCTGTTGTGTCACCGAAGAGGAAATGGGGGCGGTGCCACTGTTGTGCGATTGGTGCATTTAAGCGTATCTTCCTTGCTCTGTGTCAAATCGTCCCTCGTTTATATTTATATCTGTAATAACTTATAGTGTAATTGCGCGTAAACGGTGGGCGAATGGATGTTCAAGAGTGAGAAGTGGTAGCTGTGTAACCAATCATACGACAGTGACTCCGCCCCCTTTCGTCTGCGTTCACTTTTTGCTTATACCCTCATTCAGCAGTGAGAACCTATGAAAAATTTTGCTAACTGTAGGGTTCCATTTTTTACCTCCTACCATATTTTGTTCTTTATTATACCCATTAAAATTTATTTCTATATTTTAGGAGGAAAAATTTTAGGATTTGGTGTGACAAAATATAATTTAGTACTGTAGAATATAGCATAGTATAGTGTAGTACTGATATAGCGTGGGTCATAGTCTGGGTGTAGTAGAGGTACATATAGTATGAGTATAGTGTTGGTATAGCATGGGTATATTAAGGGTATAGCATTGGTAGAGTATGGGTGTAGTATGTGGATAGTATGGGTATAGTATTGGTGTAGCATGGGTATATAATAGAATAGGTAGTGTTGCTGTAGTATCTGTATAGTATAGGTCTAGTATGGACATAGTACAGAATAGCACAATACAGTATAGTATATGATTGGTATAGTATAGGTATAGTAGGGTCTGGTATAGTATAGTATGGGTAGTATGGGCATGGTACAGAATGTTACAGTATAGTACAGTATTGGAATAGTATAGGTGTAGTGTGAGTATAGTGTATGTATGGTATGAGTATTATAATACATGAGTGTGGTATGGGTATAGTAGTATGGATATAGTATAGTACAGCATAGTACAGTACTGCAATTAGGATTCACAACAGTGATAATATTTTTGCAGTTATATATCTACTTTTATTATATGTCAGCAAATTAGTTAATTACTACAATACGTACTTCATGTAATATCGAATAATAATATGCAGTCTAGTACAACATAATAAGATACAGGCCATGTCCTATAACGGACACATATAATATGATGCAGTTTGATATACATGCCACTACTACATATCTATACTACATACATATGTAATGCCTACTATGTATTATACTATCATACTATATTAAAATTCTCATTGTACGTATCTATATAGGTAACGATGGTTTTTTAGGCTCAAATGACATTGCATTTTCTCTCTTTCATGGATCCTTCCGGGAATTGCTCGGGGAAAAAACTTCCCTTGGAATTTCACATTTCCTACTTAAAATGCAGGAATTCTGGAATTCTATGGGATTCGTGTGAATTCAATTCATGTCGCGTCGCTTCTCCTTAGAAGTGCATCACACACGTTGGACAGCTTAATTTGCATTAAATTCCACTGAATCAAAATTTAAAGCGTTCTCCAGCTGTCGGGAATTGCACTGTCCTCGATATTCGCTCGGCTGTGCCTCGACACCTCCCTAGAGAGCGCTGCTCCAGACTTTTTTCCAGGAGGAAATTTCTCAAGTGAAATCAATTAATAGCAGCATGTGGCACGCATGGCGCAGCGCGCACGTGTCGAGCGCAAAATTATATGTTGTGTGCGGCGGCGAATGAGGAATGTCCTTTGAAGAGGCATATTCAGTTTTTTTTCTGCCGGCCATCGTCCTGGAAATTCCATAGGCAGCCGGAAAAACGGCGCGTATCTTGTTGCAGCGGTGGCCGCCATAAAATGCGGTTTTTCCACGTTTCCACTCGATTTGCCTCCAATTTTCCATGGATTCTGCTGGAGTCGTTAATCCAGCAATAAACGATTGTTGTGTGGAGCCATGCTTTCATCCAGAAATTAATCTTTTTTCGTCTCCGGAACAAAATCAGCTGTTTGAACAGGCGCTGTGATGAGTGCGTGTGTGTAGTCTGTGTGTGTTACGTCGCGATGCGACACATTTCTTCCTGAGAGAGCCTCATTTCTGGATGGTTGTTCTTTGCCCTCAGGAGATGCGAGGCATTTAGGCTCATCAGGTGACTCCTTTTAAGGAGAGCTAGACCACCAGTGGTTTTTCTTGGCTTGGATTGGGTTTTCCAGGATTCCCGTCCACTTTTCTTCTTTGGGCTTCCCTATTCGCCTAAGTATGCCTATCATCCAACCTTTCTTTCTCAGACAAAAACATTTGCATGCATATTTGTAGAAAAAATAATTTAAAGGTAAAATAAACGCACCCATACAAAACGATCTTATGTTCCAGGAAATCTATCCATCAAATCCATCAGGCTACAAGAATTCTGACTATAGGGGATTCGATGTTGTTTTTTTTTTCGTTTTTTAAAACCCTGCTACATGATTTAGTGCGTACTGCACAAATTTTACGTTAAGAGTAGTTCCCAAGGGTTTTCCTGCAATTTCCAGGGATTTTCCGGCTTCTATGCTTGCTGTTTGCCCGGATTTCTCACGGACATCTTCAAAGCTCATGAATTTTTCAGTGTTTTTCACCTCTAAAAGCGTTTTTGTTTAGTGTTTATTGTGTATTCTAAGACGGGCGATTTCTTTCTTTTTCTTTCTGGACTTATTTTCTGGCCCTAATTACCCTATTTTGGACCAAATAATCAAATATTCAAATATGAATGAGTCCAAAATTTGAATGCCTAAAAAAAGAATTATTATGGTCATGGGGGAAAGAATGAATGGAAAGGATGCAAGACCCTTCCCTTTTTTTGATATTTGAGTTTTCGGATCACCTCTTATAGCAGTGATTGGGTCATGTCCTTTTTGAGGTGGATATTGCATTGGGATTCAACTTCTATTCTTTAGTCTGAATCGGGGATAAGCTGGGTTCAAAACAGAGGTCGGAAACCAGGAAAACTTTTAAAATTTCGAATTCTGGATAACAACGTATCCAGTATCTACAGAATTTCCACAAACTTGTAGCTCAAGCGTATGAAATTACCAGATTTTTTCTTCTAGAGATCGTGATTCACCTTATTTTTGGATCAGGTGCTATGCTCCAACAGCAATTGGGTTTTTGCGCGGTTCTCCCCGAAATCAGCTGATTTTCGAAAGATTTCTGATGCTCTCATGTTGCGTTTTTGTTTCACGAGGTCATGGACTTTTCGAGTGGCGTCGGCTCCACCTGTCATGTGGCGACGGCGAGTTGTTAAACCTCGACACACGTACTCAAGCCATGTGTACTTTTGTTGTCAGTATATTTCTGGATGAGCATAGCTGTGTCATAAGATCGATGAGATCGAACTCTCGTTCGATCATCTGACAAGTTCGATCCACCTAGTTTCGTTGGGATTCCTCTCCATCGTTTTGATTTTTATTTATTTATTTTCTCTTGAATCTGCTTCAGGTTCTGCTATGAACCCTCCTCATTGTGGCTTCAGAGCTTCTATAATGATGCGAGATTTATTAATTTACTTATTTACTTTCATTCATTCATCCTTTCATTCACTCATTCACTCATTCATTCATTCGTTCATTCGTTCATTCATTCATTCATTCATTCATTCATTCATTCTTTCATTCATTCACTCATTCACTCACTCACTCATTCACTCACTCACTCATTCATTCATTCATTCATTCATTCATTCATCCATTCACACGTTCATTCGATCATTCATTCCTTCAACCATTTCATTCACTCATTCATTCACTTACTCATTTGTTATTGTTAATAATGATTTGAATATTTCAAAAATTCATTGTCTATTTATCATATAAGGTGTGCCTTCTCAAGTAGAAAGATGTGTAAATCGTTAAAATTTATTAAGAGTATTATCAGTTTAAGGAAAGAAAGAAAAAAGGAACTGAAAAGAAAATTATTAATGAACGTTACTATAAAATGGGAAACATTGTACTTGCGAGGGGTCAGAAAAACCACTAACTTTTTATGATCATGCGCGGGTTCCGGAATTTATTTTGGGCATCCTCTTGAAGATGAATGACCTATGATAACCAATGCGAAACCCTAAAAACCTCTTTACGTCAGTGCTTGTCTAATTTTTCCCTTAGGCATTTAAAGGCCATCTATTAACATTACGTCACCGTCCAGCCATATTTCTCTGTGAAACTGCATATGTATATTTGAATGTCCAGTCGAAGATACCAACAATACTGTCGATGACGTCATAGATTTTGCTAGTTTTGCTGATTTTTTCCTGTCGTTTTATTCATGTGTATAATATGGGTTATGTTTTTCTATCGATTTTTTTTCGGCATAAATTTTTCCCAAAATTTTCCGGTTTAATACTAGTTTTTATTCAAGTCAGTACTTTCTCGAGTTGATCATGCCATCTGGGTTAGCGCCGTTGCTCCTGTAAACCGCGCTCCAGTAAACAAACAGGGGGTGGCGGTCAAGACGTACGCCGCGACGCGACCGCGCCGCACGCGTATGCTTCTCTCGTATGTTTCTTCGAATTCGACGCACTAAATGACATAGGTGTCCACCTCCTTGCAGTTTGTGGGTTCGGATAACATGCATCTTTCCCACTCAAGCCTAGAAATGTTCTCCATGACCACGCAGAACTGCTCATATCCTCGAAGACTGCAGCCGCGACGCGCACATGAATCGACCAATTACAGACCAGCAGCGCACCTCTTGTCACGCAGCCATAAACAGGCAAAAAATAAATAAACAAATCAATATCTACATATTTCCGGGGTGTTTCTTTATCTATCCAGCTCACCTATGCACTGGATATTCCTATACCAGTAAATAACAACTATAAACATAATAATAATAATAATGGAGCAAGTTGAACATAAACATACAAGTGATAGAGAATTTCTCGAGAATCTCCGATGATTTTGGGATTCTCACATTTTTCCAAAGAATTTTCCGGGAAAAATTGGATATTCCGCCACTTTTCTCGAAACTTCTCTTGTTTTTTTTTTCTTTTTTTTTCTTATGCTTCTCTTCTGAAATTCTTTTCCACTGTTCTCGCTGAAAACTGTACAACAAAGTACAACTACTTCGCGATCGAATTAATTCCTCGAGTTATGGAATGTGGGCGGCTGACGGTTTTTTAGCGGCTGTAAAATAGGATTCCACGGAACTGGGTCAGTTCCATTTGTAAACTTGGCCGTCGCTAGAAAAGGTTACTCCCATTGCACTTGCTGTTGGGAAACGTGGCGAGTTTTCATTTGACACAGTTTTCACAGTTATCGAGTAGTCAGTGCATCGGTGTTTGGGGCCCTGTATTGCTACATTTCTTCATATTGCATGGGTAAAGCCTCTAATCTAACCAAGGTAGCGTTTAGTTAGCTATTCGGATTCTGGGAATCATGAATAGATATCATTGTTTATTGGCTTATTTTGTTGAGGAATTTTCGCTTCCTATAGCTCTTCTCTAAGGATTTCAATGATTCAATGAATAGGTAATAGGATGGATAAATAACTAAATTAGGAGATGAATGTTTTTGCTTTTTAAAACATGATTTTTTAAGCTAACGATTACTTTATTGTTGTTTTCAAATAGGTTCGTAGCAGTGGCGGACACAGGGGGGGGGGGTATAAAAATCTTGTATTCGTTTGTTTTCATTAGTTTGTTTTCATCATTATCTTTAATATAATTTTTATTGACTACTCATTATAATAATTAAGGTTTTTATTAATTTTATCTTAAGAATTCCATTTTTTTTCTAATTTTTTTTATAAATTCAGAAAACATAGGGAAGAGAGCCACCACTCTTCTTTCAGTTTTTTTTTCTGAATTTTCCTCATGCAAGGCTCGATGACATCTGGGTCCCCGTCTGGGTCCCGTCTGGAATATTAGACGTATTCCATATTCTTTACTGCATATGCTACCTTGACTGTTGCCCACTTTTCCGCAAAAATATTAACCGAGGCAAATTTAGAAAATGTAGGAGCTACTGCTCTCCTTTCAGTTTTTTTTGAGTTTCCCTCTCGCTAGGCTTGGTGACATCTAGTAAATAAGTAAATAAATAAGTGATCATGTAAATGAATAAGTGCGTAAACAATTAAATTATTACAAATATTTCAACATTTTGGAGTAGAAACTTAGGTTAAGCCATACATAGTATCTTCACATTTTGATAATTCCTTGTAAAATCCTGAGGTAACTGGATAGAATTCTTCTGAGCCTGGATTCATCACTGAGATCATCCAGTGTAAAAAAGATCATCCAGTGTTGACGCCAGTATTAGCGATAAATAAATTGGTGTGATGTTAGCAGATTTACCCTGGGTAAACACAACGATGCATGCGGCCCCTGAATTCTGACATTTTATGTTGGCAGCTTTTTGTTCTGCAATTGCGGACAGCCATAGACTACTGAGCTGACTCTACTGGCGATTTTTCTGTGGTAAGTTTCATAGAATGTCAACATTAGTGGTAAATTTCACTGAAATGTGCAGCGCCTGCATGCTCCATTGAGATCAGAAATGGTAAACCTATTGACATACCCAAATTTACACTTTACCCAGTGTTTATCGGCATGTTTGTTCATACGTGGTTACACCCAGCTGCTTTGAAGTATTCATACCAATGGGTAAGAGAATAACCATCCTTCCAACGATGCCTCTGTGCCTAGGTTCACGGATAAATCCTGCTGAACTTCGTGAAAGCTCTTGCAATTCCGGAAGGGCCGAATAGTATGATATAATAATAAGTACATAACAATAGTATATAATAATATGTAGTAATGGTATGCAATAAAAGTGTAATATAATAATAAGTATAATAGTATATAATAATATATAGTAATAGTATATAATAATATTATAATATAGTAGTAAGTATATAACAATAGTATATAATAATATGTAGTAATAGTATGTAATAATAGTATAATATAATAATAAGTACATAATAATAGTAATAAAATTCTCTGGTTCCGCTTAATTTCCTCATAAATTCCAATAATTCTCCTGCCGTATTAGGTTTTACCGCCCTTTGAGCGGAAACTGCTGGTGTATAGTAGAAGGTTACAGTAATCCAGTTGTTGTTAATTACCATTTTGAAATTTTATGAACTGTTTAGTACAAAATGGTAATTGTGACTGTAATTTAGTACAAAATGGTAATCTCTACGCTACTATATTGCTATTGCTGGTAGCCAATCAGCTTGGCTACCAGCCAATCAGCTGTTCAGTACAGTATTTGTGCAGCGACGCGTAAGCGCATTTGCGGTGGCCATCGCTGATAACATCGGCCGATAAACGGCCACTTAGCAAAACACGCGTACTCCACAACCCGTACTACACGATCAATGTTCATGCACATGAACTGCATAGGGTGTTATTTGATAACGGAGCCTCTTTTCTGGATTCTTCCCGATTTATTCGAGGGTTTTATAGTGAGCATTGACGGAAAAAATTGAGTCTTTTCAACCAGTTTAGCCATTATCTAGAGGTTAACCGAAAAAAAACAGCTATTTTAGAAGCCAAGGGGTCCACAGCTCCTTTTTCCGTTCTCACAGAGCTGGAGGGCCCTCGGGTTTTGGAAATTCCAATTTTCAATTCATTCGAAATCGACTATTCGAACATCGAATGAATCTAATACCTTATTAGGTCAACACACTATTTAATGCTTGTCTAGACTTCTTTCACTTCTTCTTCAAACAGAAAAAATTCCATGTCTGATGCATAGTTTATGTTATACTTTTCTTTTTCTGAAGCACTTCTTTGTGTGATTTGAAGGGTGGTGGAGCAACACTAGGCATTGCCGGATTGAAGAGCTCTTCTATGATGAATAAGCTGTTGTTTCTTTTGTTCACGCTTTTCTTTTTTTTTATTTTTTTTTTCTAGAAAAAATCGGAGCATCCTAGGAATTGTCCAGTGTCCTAACATCGTGGATATCAACCTGATTATTGAGTAGTTATTCTCCCGAACCTTGGACCTGGCCTAATGCATGGTCTGCTGTTCTTGATACTTCTACTTCCTCCCACCTACACCTCCTCTCAGGGCGGTACGACCTCACTGGATTAGATGAGGGGGTCTTTCCTTATGATATGCTCCCGCATTTTCTTTGGAGCTTCTACGGTTTTTTTCTTCCGGATTCAACGAAATCCAGCGCATCTCCCTTGCAATTGAATTTCGTCTTTGTGCTAGATTAAATTGAATCAATCCTTCTTCCCACGAAAATCCAGAGTTTTTTGTGTAAAAATCAATGAATTCCATGAAATTATGTGTGTTTGGTCTTCAATATCTGTCTATTTTCCCAGTGAGCAGCTCATGCTGGAACACGTCTTTCCTCTTTTCTTCTTCTCATCGTACTCCTTTTTCCAAACTTTCTTTTAGGGAAAAACTCCGTCTTTGTACATTTTAATTATTTTTTGTACCTAAAATGATGAACAATGTAGCAATCTTTCATACACCTTCTTTGTTCCCTGTGAATTTTTTCAGTGGATGGATGATTAGAAGAAGAGATACTGAAATCGTAGCAGATTCTTGTGAACTTGGTCGTAAAGAGCTTTCTTCAAGTAATTGTTTTGTTTACCTTCTTGATTGCTTAACTTGTTGTTTACCTAGCTATTCAATCAATTCCTCGGTTCTCCTTTATGTATAGTGTGACGTGGGAGATCTTTGAAGTCAGTTATCTTTGAAGCATGTTTATACAGTTGTCCTTACTTCATTTCTCTCATTCCTTCCCTCTTTCATCCGTTCATACCTCCGCTTTCCACTAAGAATACGAAGAAATGCGAAGAATACGGGTTGTCCTCAAGAACTCTGCTCTAGCAAAAAAAAAGACTCTTGCTCATTCATTCATTCATTCATTCATTCATTCATTCATTCATTCACTCCTTTCGTTGCAGGACCACATCCACAGAAGAAAGTTGCCCAAGTGCCTGCTACAACAGCAATACGATACACGGGACGCCGAGACAACGCAGTGAGGATTTGCTGAGTGTGAAAATACGAAAACTCGGCGACAGTAGCCCTAATTTGGTACGATTACGTCCAACGGAAACGGTGAAATCACTAGGTGAGTGGTCCCGGGACGAAAATGCACTGTTTATGCTCCACCTCATTGTTCGTTTACACTTTTTCCCGCGTGGATTTAGCGCTTTGAAGTGCACCCTCCGGTGGTTCTAAGCGTTTGTGTCCAGTTGTTTCTAGGGTTCTTTGGTGCGGTGAGAGTGGGTAGGATGAGTCTCGGTGTGTATTTACCGATGTTCTCCAGCAATTGTTGAAGTGTTGTGGAAACGGTTCCGGTTCGGGGTTCGCTGCCCGCGTCACGAAATCCGCACATCTGTTCCTTGCGCCGTTTCTTCGGCTTCTTCTCGACGATACTACATCAGTTTAACTGCTATATGAGTAGCTCCATGCGCGGTTTTTCTCCCTGGCCAACATATGAGCGTCTGCTGGAGGCTATAACAATCCTACACGGTCAGTATGCTGGATAGCGTCGCCTGAAGCTGTGTGCAGCCGCTTCATGTGTTTTTAGATTTAATTTTGTGCCAGGAGCTCGTGCAGAATGTTGCCTTCGCGTCCTCAGTATGTCCTAAACTTCTCCTCTCTCGAGGAAATTGAATTTCAGGGCGCTTGCCCAACCTGGATTCCTTATTTGGTTCAACTTTTTGCCCTAGAAGTCGCTGTCTGAAGCAGCTATTTCGGCCTAGAATAGCTTCAATCTATTTATTTATTTACTTATTTACTTATTTATGTGCACGTATGTGCGCTATACATTCATGGATTAAAACACAAAAAATTATAGAAGAGCTCTCCAGGTCTTTAAATCAAAAATTAACTCAAGATGTGCCCCTGATGTGGTATAGCTGTTGTTGATTTTTGTTGATTGAGTTGAGTTCCAGTTGAAGAGCTCTAGTTTTTTTTTAGCCTGGAATCTTCTTCCTGGGATATTTTCTCCAGGACTGAGATTCGCGAACGGCTAAGCAAGCGAATCCAGCAAAACAGCTTTCACATCCTGCGTCTCTTAAAATTACACAGTCTATAGGACAACGTAGGAAAAGTAATATGGCAAAGTAAGGCATTTTATCTATTTTTTGGCACATCCAGCGATGATTAGGTGGTCTCTGGGTGCCCTACTGTTTCCGAGGAATGGACCCTGAGGATTTTGAGGATTTCTGGATGCACGTTAGCCCCACTCCCCCCTGCCCCGAGAGAGGAAGCACCTCACAGCTCTTTTCCATAAATTTGCTAAAGTTTTTTCTGGAAAGGATGTCTATTATTTACCAGAACTTTCCACCTATAATTATTCATTTTTCATTCTCTTTCATTCTAATTTGTTTCTGACATTGTAATGCGCGCCTTTGTGCGTATTCAATAAATGAATAAATAAATTTTATTTGGAAAGAAGATATCGCTTGTCAATCTCTGTAATGCTGTGGAAGTAAAGGAAAGGGTGAGAGTGCGGGGGGGGGGGGTGGTCTGGTAGGCTTACATTCTTGGTATCCACGGGAATTTCGCATATCCACGGGAATTCCGCATTTTTCATCTAAGGATCTCCTCTTGCCGCTACCCGGAGAGATGACACAGGTAATGAGTCAGAAACGTGTGCTCCACCCGCCTTATCGTCGCTATTTGGCAGCAGCCTGTTCTAGGTTCACAAGCTCCCCATTTGGAACTTTCCAGCATTCCAGCGGCCACGTCCATCCTGTAGTCTTCTTGCCTCTGACCTCTTGTTTGATAGTAGTCCGTGTTCGAAAATAAATTGACGTGCTTGAAATCGAAAGCCTTCAGAAAGCAGGAGGGAAATTTGAATGGATTGTTGATTTCGGGTCGGTTCCAAAATTGAAATATTTTTAAATTTCCAAAATTGAAATATTTTTAAAATAAAAAAAAACACGTAGCAGGCCTTCTTCTTTTTCTTCAGGGCTACAGCGGTCTTTCTGAACTTGCAGTATTCCCACTTGTTTGTAATTGAACATTTATTTAAACTTTTTTCAATACTTCCGATCCTACATATAGCACGAATTTGCTGGAAATATTATATGTCGTAACGTAATATAAGTGGCTGTTAGTATATTGAATTCATTTCCTAATGGAATTCTATCTGAAATTGCGAGGAGAAATTTTCACTCAGCTCAATTAACAGAAACTTGACTGACTTCCAATGTAGGTCCCTTCACGGAATCAATTTTGTTAGATTTCTGGGGACCGCTTTTGGAAGAAAATGCCATAAATTTGTAGCTGAGCATAGATTAAGGCATTTCCATGGATTTTGTGGCATGGAATGTACTCTAATAATGTGAAATCCCGCTTAAATTGAACCTCTTTCAGAGAAAAATTTATTTTTCCGTTTCTTCGCATGAGAATCTGTAGGGTTCCTAGTTACTGTTGTTAAATTTGAGGTGAACTTCTATTTTAGTACTTCATCTAAGCTTTCCTCAGTTTTAAGCCCTTTGAGAACATAAGTAGGTTAGATAATACACTCATTCCTAAGCTATCCTTCTTTCTTTGGAAGAAAACATCTGAAATAACATAACGTGTATGTTAGCTAACGTAAGTTGTATCTTCGTTTGAAGAAATTTCCTCTTAATTTTTCTCTTCTCTTCTTTTTCTCCTCAGAAAGCTTTTTTCTTCGTAATTTTGAGGAAAATCTCTCGAAACTGGCTATTTTTCTTCTCTCCACATAATGAAATGCAGAATCTTGGTGCTTTTCGGATCGGCTCCGCCACGGGATTCTGTTTTTGCCGATGAGAAATGCCCAACGGGAAGTGTTGGCCGCCGATTGCCATTGTTTTGCCGTGGAATGGTGCTGGATATGCTGCACTTTGCGTGTACTTTAGCTGCACTTCCATTTCTTCTTGGGAACTGCTAAATTATTTATCGTTCACCTTGGGAGTCTTATGTCCGGGTGGAATTCTATGCGCTCGCGTCATTCATTCACTTTGAAAGCTGTGCTTCCAGGGTATTTTTGAAGTTTTTAAAATTCTTTCCTATTACTTAGGGCATGAAGATTAAATTTTGTATCGTATGATATGAATTGAATTATCAAACATTTATTAGTTAAATTGTTTTAGATGCTATTTATACGAAAATTGGTCTCATCTTATGCTGCAGCGATGCTTTTATTTAATATCTTGTGAATGTATTGGGGACCAGTTCTCGCATGGTCTTATTTGAGGATGGGTTCTGCTCTTTCTATTAGTTCCGAGCTACTCTTGTACACGAGAATTTTAAGCATTTCTCGCAGAAATTTCTAATAATTAATATGGAAATGGGTCCATCATACTGTGAGCGAGTCCTGAGACACGTGCGTCGCTTGTGATTTAAGGATTTATTGGGGACCAGTTCTCGCACGGCTTTTAATGTCCTCTAACACACCTGCTGTTTTTTATCCACTTCTGTTCGAGCGAACTATGTACTTTATCTCTTATGGAACGAAGCTCTGTAAAATGCATAGCAAATGCTCGGGGACCAGTTCTCGCACGCCTTTTATACTTTGCACTTTCCGAAATCCTAGCTCTACCCACACTAATTCAGGTGCACTTCCAAGTTCAATAACCATGCCGAATCATCTCGGTGGCGATTGCTATTCGAGTACAGAATATGTCGAGTACACCGAGCGACACTGTGAGGATGATGGTACGTCGATTTTCTTTTTTTTGGTTGGGGACCAGTTCTCGTTAAGCTGTTCGTGCCGTCTACTCGATGACTTTATTAATATCTTACTAATAAATTAAATTTCATGATCTCCAATGGTGCTGCTTTACAAAAAATTCTCAACTTTGTGAAAATTTCCCAGTATAAAGCCTCAGAACCATACATTCCGTCATAGATTTGGCTTGGAAAGTACGCTTGTCTAGTTTTCGCACACCCGTCTTCCTCTTCCCGATCCCGATGACGGGGAGCGCCTTTTCATCCGGCTGACGTGTTCTTCAGACCTTGACCAGACACTTTCCACGAGGTGTCTAGTTCGTGGTGGTTAACTGGGATTCTGATTCGTTTGCTAGTCTTGTTCCTGGGGAGCTTAGCGCCGTGGAGCTGTGTTCCGTCATTTTTCGCTCCTTTCTCGTGATTCCTTGAAAACTTCGCGTGTATTTATTTATTTATTTATATATTGATATACTCATGGTGCGCAAGCCAACTAAAAACGTGAAACTAAAACAAAATGAAAATTTAACCTTAACATGCAGTGATCAGTAGAAAAACAGGAATGGGTGGGAAAAATGGTGAGATTTACCAATTGGGATGGGGGAGAGACCAAGTACCACTGAGTTTCCGTCACAACCTATTCCAAGAATAAATTGACGTCATACTCCAGGGTTCAAAAGCAAGGAAGCGATGGGTAGTCAGGAGATACGGGGCAATTATCGGATAAAAGGAGGTGTTGTTGAACTTCTTTTCTCGTGTAGCATGTTGTGAGGAGGGAAATCCTTGAATTTGCTTTTCTTTCTCTAGCCTGCAAAGTGAAAATGGTAAGTATATAGGATATTCAACTTCTTCTGTAGTCATGAATTCAAGAGTTTTCAGCACTTTTGCTAGAAGAGAATAAATACATGGCTCTGGATTCCCATGGTGCTAGACTGTATGCCCCTTCAATTCCCTGAGTTTTTTCATTAGGAATATAATTACCTCTTCATTCTTCTAGGAATTATCACGCCTTCAAAGCATGAACCAGAACGTCATTTTTGTTGAAATTTTTTTTTTGAAAGAGAAACTATGGAAAAACAACAAAGTAAAACATTTTCTTGAAGAGTTTGTTTCAGCCTTCGCAGGCCCTCTGAATTCCCGCTAAATTGTGTTAGAACAGCTCAGCTGCTATAAAAATTTGAACATTATGCGTTATGGATTTTGAAATTTATGGATTTTCTGGAAGCAGAAGTACAAAAGCGAGAGAATCCCATTTAAATAGCATGTTGATATTTGGTCTAAGATATCGCTTGAATTGGCAAACCCCAAACGGGCTCTTATGGCCTCTTACCTTTCTCCTATGGTAATTGTGTCAGGAAATATTCGCCACTTATTTTTCGTTCTTGTTGAGCTTAATTCTCCATATTCTTTCGAAACCTCATTGGATTCTACGCCAATTTCATAGTTTTGATGCATTTACGTACTAGCTTGTTGCTAAAGTTGTCACTTACCATCTCGAAATTTTCCAGTCTCGATAATTTTGATGAAGCCAGGAACAAGATCTTCCAAATTTCTCCAAAATATCCAATCCAAAGCTTGTATTGTCAGCAGTTGTGAAGATATCCAGAAATTCGACTTACAAGTTTACGTGGGATGCTAGCTATCCTTTTTACCAATAAACATAGAGACAAAAATAATATAATAATAATAATAAATAAGGTAACCTTATACGGAAATCAAACACAAAGTTTAGGCCATCCTTTCCTTCTGATCGCATTGGTGGTTGCACCTTTTTTGGAAGAACACATTGATTCACTATCTTTTTTTATTTGAACGGATAAACATAATTTTTCCTATTTGGAGGGAATACTGAAAACGGCTGAGTTTTCTTATTTTAGCGTCAGCTACAAGTTTTAAAGTAGCTGCATTGGCGTCCAGGGCAAGCCGCAGATGTTTTATTTTTATGTTTTATGCTCTTTTATAGCCATTTCCCACAGGCAATTCCCATCCCATTACTCTAGGAACATGCTTGACGATGCATGAATGTTCCCCTAGCAGCGTGTTTGCGTTCTTTGCCTTGGGAGAAAATTGAGTTCTGGATTGGCAAAGGAGTTGAAGTGTAGGCTTGGAAAAAATTGTACAAATACCAGTAAAAGGTGGTATTCTTGAGGTAGAGTAGCAGTAGTTTCTAGCAGGAAGTGGTATTTATTAGAAAATGTTATATTATTAGGAAATGGTAAACGCAACACCTATATCGTCCCGATTTCTGGAGAAAATCAGAAGGAGTGTGGCTAGGAAGGGAAAAGAAATCGACGGATTCGAGAAGAATTGTCAATTTTTCCCGTACTGATTCTCGAAATATACGCGCCCGCCTCTGATTGCAATGAAAATTCTCGATTTATGCGACGTTCATGTGGAATTTGTCCGGAAACGGCGGAACAGAAGCAGCGACATTCGCGATTCATATTAAGATTTTCTTTAGAATTTTCTCGAAAACCAGCAGTTTAGATTCACCAGAAGTGGAAAATTAATTGGAGAAGTCTGCTCAATGAACAGAAAAGACAGTTTTTTTTAAACTTTAGGTTTTAAATACAGATCCTGAATTCCTGAAGTATCCTGAAGTAGTACTGGGAAAAGACGGAAGCATATAAGAAGTAAATAGGCAGAATTTTCCAGAATTATCGATGTGCTTTTTGATCTTGTTACTGATAGAAGCCATATTTGATCCTTCTTTCCCTATTCTAGCCGTTGTAACTGTCAAGATTCTTCTTTCCCGAGCAGCTAAGAATCCAGAAAAACTTGTCGATGCCTGCTGCTTGGAAACTCAGCCAGACTCGAGTAAGTCCAGGAGTAAACATCGTCTACTTGTCCTAGTGCATGACGTGTTATTTGAGCGCTGCGCTAACAATATGTACTTTTTACGTGTGCGGTAAGGGTAAATGTCAAGGATATCCGCTCGTATTATTCCTATTCACCGTCGCTGGTTTGCCGCTCGGAGCATTTGTTCGCTCTCGACGACTGTTGCGCATACAATCGCTCACGGACAAAGAAGTCATAGTTCACGAGCCGTTTTTTCGGCCGGGGACCCGTCTAAAAATAACCCCCGGAATGGTACATGCGGTGTTTAGCGACAGTCGGAGATTTCCGAGTGCTCGTCACCAAGTCGTAAAGGATCACAGCGCTCTTGGCACTCTCGTGGAACGGTCTCGCGGCGCTGATCAGCAGCCCCTTTAACTCTTCCATGAAGACATCGCCATTCTTCCATTATTAGCTCGCTGCAGTTCACTCACTGCACTGGTTCTCACCCGGAGGTACATAGTAATGCGCTTTGCGCCTCGCCTCGCTTCGTCTCGCCCGATCCAGCTTCATTTGCCTCATTATCCGCGTCAGCTCTGGCTTCGTTTTTCAGCAGCCACAGCGATTTCTAGCTGTGTGCTTGACTTTCGCCAGCTTCACACGCATCCTCGACAATTTCCCGCCTCTATTCTCTGGATTGGATCCGGTTCCCAAAGCAAATTCTCAGTGCAGCTCATGCTGTCCGCTAAATAGGTCGAGTTGTGCATGGTGTTTACTGTACTTTTACAGTTTCTCTACGGTATGGAGTAAATGTGAGAGGAACATTTTTCTCAATAAGGAGGTGGCAGGAAGCTAGTTATTCCATGTTTCATGAAAGTTTAGGCTGGAAAAGGCTGAAATGTTATTTCTAGTGAGACATTGATCTATTCCCCTTGAGGTTCAAAACCCAACAAATGAGTAATTTCTTTTTTTTTGGTTTTTCACTTTTTGTAAATTTCTCTGGAAAAGAAAGGAAAATAAGGGTAAGTACCAATATCAAATGAAAATGAGTCTCAATTCCGTTGAACTTTTCCACCAATCATTTTTTAGGGCCAGTTAGCCGTCTGTCATAATATTGGAGCTGAAGCACTCTTGCTATCCGCTCTTACACCATTTCTCCATGCAATTTAGTTGTTTCGATACCGTAACCAAGGTATAATCATACTATGGATTGATTTATCAAATTTGTGCAGTTACGGTCCGTGCACACAACGAATTAACGCGTCAACGCTCAACCGCTTTTTTTACAGTTTAACGCATTAACGAAGTTTGAAACCCTTGTCAAGCTCGGCAATGAGGTTACTACTTACATTCACTCGTACAGATTGGAGTTGGTGGTTGGGAAGAGCACAAATTTTCATTTTTCAACAATTAACGTGCCCCAACTTAACGTGCCTTTGAAAGTACATAGGCGTTAGACTGGTCATTTTTAAAAGACTTTCTTTCATTTTCTTCTTTTTACGTTTCTTTTTTCTCTTATTCGATCCCATTGAAGCTGCACCAAGTAAAAATTGCGTAGAGCTGGTCCTACGAAGAAAAACCAGACTCGCTATTGGTTTGAAAAAAATCCGAGAGAGCACTTTTTTAACCGGATGCTTTTTGTGGGCCTGATCGGCGTTAAACGGGTTAAACAATTGTTTCGACATATCCAGAATTTTTTTCCGGATCTGAAAACTTGCTGATATAGATGCTAACCATTATTCACATCTTGTCTCCAAAATTAAACTATTTTATATGAATGTGGACCTCTTCAACGTTTCACGATCTTTGCATATGCTATTTTACTACATATAACCCTACAAGATCCTTGCATTTAACAGATTCTGTTGGTAAAACTCCGGAAATTTTAGCGCTAATTCTGCTTTTTCGCCGAAAATCGCATTTTTCTGAGATTTCCTGCTGGTGCAACGAACTCGAGGCAGATCTCTCAGAGTTCATTGACCTCCTGTTGCGAGTGGAGCGGCAAGCGGTAGCGAATGTTGGTTTAGGCGTACGTGTACTGTACGAGGCACTTAACGCGCCGATCGCGCGACACTCACAATGTGAGCGCGCGAGCGACGCGGCGACGAAAACGCGCCACGACTCAAACATGGCGCCGCCAAGTGCCGATGCACACGTTTTTTTCCCCTTCCAGCACTAGTTTCGCCCTTTTCGCCTCAACAGGGCGAGAAAACCGCGACTTATACCTCAACATTCGTGATTTCTTACTGTGTTCCTTGGATATTCCAGAGCTCGTATTCACGAACGTTATAGGAAAGGTTTCGGCTTACCTGCTCCCCTGGAAAGGACGAGTTTTCCGGGTTAAAATGGGAAAACTCCGTGGAAGCGACTCTTCTCACCCAGTATTGAAATCTACTTGTAAAGATAGTGAGGTACAGCAGTTTCTGGAGAAACTCGCCAGTTCTGAGCTGAAAGTCTTGTGCTTTTCCTACAACTTTTTTACTGTATGCTTACTCAGGTTTTCGCTGTGGGACCATCATTGTTGTACGCACCGAATTCGATTTATACTATACATTTAGGGGTTGTCCAGTTCCTCTGACCCTCTTCTTCTCTGACTTTCTACAGAAAGAATTGTTGTAATTAGTAATTAAACTACAACAAACAAAAACTAATTATATACTAATGCTACATCTACGAGCCGCATCACTTCGAGCAACTTTCATCCATAAAGCAATTAAAGCCCTTTGGGCTGAACAGTTTCAAATGAGAAATTGTGGCAGGAACGTTTCAGATTTGAGCCGAATCCTGGGTGATTTTTTTTGGAATTTTCCGCAAATCTCCAAACTAGTGGAAAAATACTAGAACCTCACCAGAAAATTACGCAAAGTTTGCAGGTATAGTGCGAACCTGATCAGAATTCTATTGCTATTCTTGTAAAATCTGCTTAAATTTGCACGACTTGCAAACGCGAGCTGAACTCAGGTAACTTCTCGCTATTTTTCTCTTAGAAATAAATTCTAGAATGATGGTAAAATGAAAATAAATAATCGGCCAAGCGATTATTTATTTTCATTTTACCATCATTCTAGAATTCATTTCTAAGAGCGCCAAGATTATAGATATGAGGCTCACAAATAAGTAGTTTCTTATTTTCTTCCCTACATTTTTCTTCTCATAAGCTGTTCGACTGTTAGGCCATTCTTTTTCTGTACTTATCGTTTTTTACTTCTCCATTGACGTCTATTCTGTTTGAACTAAAGATCCATCAAATATCTGGGTGGCTGGCTGTTGTGTTTGTTTTCGCTCCATTTACTGTTTGTTTATTTGTCGTGGCAACTAGTGTCCTGGATATTTTCCGCAAAAAATAGTCTTCTTTACCTCCAGAGAGGAAATTTTGAAGCAACAGTGTTGCACAGCTCCCTCTCCCCCCACACTCCACTGCGATATATCTGGGCCGTTGCCAATTACCCGTCCACGTCGTCGAGGCGCCAACCTAAGTAGCAGAACAAACTGCACATTCCACGTCTGCGGGCCGTGCGCTCCAATTTCCTGGCGGCGCGTCGTAGCAGCAGCGGCTCACGTCATCTTCGCGCCTCGGCGCCACTTCGTCAAATATCAGCGTGGACTGGAATGCGGTCAGCCTGACTAGCTGCGGCTATTTTCCTCGGCAGCCCCGGTTACCCGGCAGTTTCCGGCTCCTTCGGCAAGCGTTCTTGCGCTCTGGACAGCCAGCAGGTCGCCGTTGAAACTCGGACTTTTTATGGCAGTTTGTCTTTGGCTTATTGCTGTTACCATGGTTTAGCTTCTGTCTGGCGTCAGGAAATTGTGCTATTCTTGTTTATTACCAGCCTGGAGGGTTGTATATGTTTACAGCATGCTCAGCGTGTTTCTGGAATTTTCCCGAAACAAGTTCCCGCAGCAGCCGGGAGTAATTGCTGAAGGTTAATGCTCTTCCTGCCGGGGAAAATGCACAGCCCTTTGTGTCTCCGGGTTTTTTCGCACTTTTTAGCCCTTTATCCATTCACGAACTGGCTAATTTGTAGGGCATTGTCCCCTAAATGGGAGGGGAAGAAGTGAACATTGAGAAAAACTCTCTCGCATTGTCTTTGCTTTTACAGTAACGCATTTTACCGCAGCATAATCCGCAGAGTCGCGGGCCTGACAGTGAAAACCGCCACTTGGCGGCCGTTAGCCGAAGCAGCAGCAGTGTCTTCAGCGCCCACGTTGTCCTTGAGTACGACTGATTTACGTGCGAAAAACATGGTGACCCTCGCGTTTAAGGCCAGCTTTTTCCGCGGGCTTTGTTCTCGCCGCTAATTGCCCGCGGACTCCTAGCCGCCACCCGCCCGCGCCACCACCACTGCTGCTTAATCCGGTCGCCCTTTCGTCATCGAGCAGGGCAGCCGGCAGCGGCTCCAGACGCATGTTGCGTTATCCAGACGTTGTTTACCCAAGAGTCCCAGGAGCATGTGGTGTTGGTGCGGTTTATTTTTCCTGGGTGTAAAGGAACGTGGTTGTCATCAAACCACCCCGCAGGCAGTACTCGGCCAGCACGCGACCGCCCAACATCTGGACCGTGTCTCGCCGGTGACTCGTCGTTATTTCCTCGTTTTTTCCCCTCGTGCTTACCGCCATTCGTCTTTCTGACTTTTCTCTTTTCTCGAGGACATCCCCATTGTCCTTGAGCATTAAAAGGCCTTTTCTCGCGGGCCTAATGTCTTTTCGAACGACTACACGCTCTCGTCGAGGCCAATATCGCCTTTTATCTGACCTCGAAATCACTTTTGCCCTTGTCGCTTGTGCGTGATACGGTAAGGTAAGAGGTTAGCGCTTACCTGCGCCGTTACTCACGCTTCAGAGGCCTAAGCTGTGCCCAGATGCGCCTTCATCCACTCTGCAAAGCCTTAGACAGGGCCTACCCCTACATTTGCTCATGTTTGGAGGAAGAGGTCCTCGTTTAGCAAAATACGGCCTGTGTTATCTTTTCATTCCAGGAAAAAGCCACAACTCTCCTTCTCGCCTTCTTCTCCCTGTAGCAAGATGCTGTTTTTTTCTTCATATGCTCAAAAATTGGAGAATTTAGTCTTATTTCCTGAAAAACGACAATTACCAAATAGGATATTGCTTTTCCCTGATTATCCGTGAGTCCCTTCAGAATTTCCAGAAGTGTAGCTATCGTCTTACAAATTTCTATCGCTCATAGATTTCCGTCCTTATTTTCTGGATTGGAGTGGTATGGACCATAAAATGTTGAGGAAAGCGCACATATTTCTCTACGATCTCATTCCTAAGGCAAAGGTTCTAAACGAGCTGCTATTCCGAGTCCAAGGGGGCTATGGACCATGAACATATATCTGCACATTACTTTTGTGATCAACAGATCGATGACCAACAGTTTATTGTAAACCGTTTCCCCATTTATGGTAAAAGGATCATGGTCTAGGTCATGGTTAAGCGCAGATACGATTCAGGGCTATTTTCTACGGTTTACGATTTCTGCTATTTTTCGAAAACCTGCGATTACGGAGGTCAGAAAATTTGTTGCGCTTGCTCCAGGATGTAATAAAAATATATCACAATTTTTCTGTCTGATAATCCCTTACGCGGCCTTTCAAGCCAGTATTCAGGTATTTTTTACCCGGTATCCTTTACCCTAAGATGACCTGAATCTCCAATGGTCACATGCGTCATTGAGATTATCCAGGGTGACTGTGTTAAGGCCACACAAACTTACCCATCATTGACAAGGGCCCTAAAGTGCTTACCCTGGGTAATTCCAGTGATGCATGCGGCCTCAAGAAAGGGTCGGTGAAACTCGTTTGAACTCTGACTGGGGTAATCAAACTCTTCCTAACTTTAAAATAGTTCTATCGGTCGAACTGCTACTATGGCTGGTTTCACATTGAAAGAATTATTCTCTACAGTTAGTTTTCCTACGTTCTGGGACAATTCCTGGGATTTCCCGGAGATGGGGAGCTAGTGCCATATGTCCTGGAAGAGACTCCTTGGAGGAACCCTGCCTTTTTTTGTACATACTTCATGTTCGGAGCCGATTTCGTGTAAAGTTCTCTTTACTAGGGACATTAATGTTCCTCCTATGTAACTGTTTTGCTCTGTGGAGGAATGCTCCTTAACGCTTTAACGATTAACGCACGTACTCTCAAGTGAAACTTCATCAGTGCAAGCTTAATGCTGACTTTTCACTCCCAAGCGGGAAAATTTCGCGCATAATGCATGAATTGTTCGCACTTTTACGGAAATTTTATGAGGACTATTTTGGCGACTTGAAAGTGAATGATTGCGCTTACGAAAAACTGCTTCTCCACCGCTTTCGTTTAACTATCCACGATTCTCGCAATTTTGCATACCAGTTTAGCTAATCGGGAGTATAGCAGTAGGTGGTGAGGACGTTACGGCCACACATAATCTTCCTTCCATAGACGGAGTGCAACTTTTTGTTTGTTCTCTTCACCCCAGCCCCAGCGCCTTCCCCCACCAGCCGCTCTTAAACCGACTCGAATAGCCATGTTTGTCGGCGGGGCGGCGCTCGTTCAGCGTAACGCCAGCCGCTAACAATGGCTGGGCGAACGTTTGCTTCTGCTGTTTCGTCGGGTCGTACTTTGCAGGGAGATTTTTCCGTTGGTGGCCATGCTTGGGGGGGGGGTCCTGCATTTTTTTTTCGTTTTTTTTTTCTCGATTTGTTGATCAGGTTTTATCAGGAAAAGGCTGACGGAGGGTTGCCTGAAGGCGCTAAGATCCTGATTCTAGAAATTTTACGTTTTTTTCCTAGGATTCACACAAGTTGCTAATCTCTTTGATTTTTCTCTGTTTTTTTAATGTACGAAATTGTTTTTATTTGGGTTTTTCTTAAGTGTTATATATTGCATATTATTACTGAGTATACCATGCACACTACAACTACATCAGCTTTTATATCAGTCTCATATTGCCGTTACTTAATGCTATATATGCAATATGTATTATTAGCTACAATTATTATACATTATATGCATCATATGTTTTTTTATATGCATCCATGCCTTATTACTACTATTTCTTATGTATTGAATTATTTCCTATACTTTTTTGTATTATATATAATATTTTGTGCATGCGATGTATTACCACGCAGCTGTATTATTATGTCTATTACTTGTCATTGTATGCACAAATCATTTTTTGTCTTGTTTTTTATAGTACTATATATTACACATAGTATTTTATAGTATTATACATTATTTATAGTATTTTATAGTATTATGTATTATATATAGTATTTTATAGTATTATTCATTATATGTAGTATTTTATAGTATTATACATTATATATAGCGCCCCTCCCCCGAAAATGGGTCACCAAATTTTCGAGATTACTTTACAATACAAATAAAAATCTTGTATTGGTTCATTTATTAATTATTTATTATTATAATTAATATTTTTATTAATGTTATTTTCCGTCTGGGTACCCAAAACGGCGGAGACCCCACTTTTTTCCCACGACCCCCCCCCCCTCCCGCCCACTTTCTGCGTCCGCCACTGATATATCTATATAGTATTTTATAGTAGTATATATTATAAGCATCATTAACTCTATTATTGTCTATATTATCTATTAGAAATAAGTATTTATTGATCGCAAATAGGGCTAATGACGAACCCTGACCGAGTAAAACACTGGGAAGGGGTGGAGTATAGTTTTATATATTATATTATACATTGTTCATTATTGGGCGTACTATCCCATGTAATATGAACTTTATAATTACCAATGTACATGTTTTAGTTCAGTTGCTTTTCTCAGCTGTTTGTTGCTTTCTTCGTGAGCCTGAATAAATAAACAAGTAAATAAAGTAAGCAAAACGACCTTTTTCCTGTGCTGTCTCTGACTTCGTCATTAGCCTCGTTTGTGAGCATCTCAGACAAGGCTTGGGCCGGGCTTCCCCCATCTCTCTCCCCCCCCCCCCCTCCTCGATGAGCCTCACAGGAGCTGTTCCAGCCAGCGTGAATTGCAACGACGAAGATTTTATTTGGATACGTAGTTTTTTCTTGTGGTTGATGAAAAAATTGTTTGGTCACCGGCGATGCGAGCGATTTTTTTACATTTTTGTTTGCTTAGCTCTCAATTCCATGTCTTCCGAATATGTTCTGTGATCTAGGGCTGACGTTGGGGCTGAGGAAAAGATGATTCTACGCCTTCTTCTTTTCTTTTTCTTCTCTTCTTTTTTTTTTGCTCCTAGAAGAAATCATTTGGCCTCACTGCCAGGGTTTGCTGGTTTCCGGTTCTTTTGGAGGTACAATTACGCGTTGCAGGCGTCTAGGTAATCCTAGCAATTATTGCCGTAACTTGAGTGACGTCCTGTGTCCGCTGCTAGGCGATGGACGTAATCCTTGGAAATTTTCCTTACAAATTTCCCTATTTCCTCTGTTTTCCCTTCGTAATGCTGGGATCTTATGTGATCCCATAGCTATCCATACAACATCAGCCGGCTTTTTTCCTCAGTTCACGTCAATCATCTGACGTTCCAGGTGTCATATGAATCATTTGACCTCTGAGTTGTCCGGATTTTCGCCGGAAAAATCGTTGATTGACGTGGATTTCCCGTCGAAATGACGTGATGGCCGAGATAAATTGTCGATTCGACTACTACATACCACGCTATCTCTGGATGCTTCTCAATTTGGGCGTCTAGAATTACCTCTTCGAATTTATTGCGATCGGACCATCCATTACGGCCTCCCTAGCGGCGGCAATAACTCCCCACTAAGCCACGTTAATCAACCCTGGAAGCTATATAAGGAATTCTTGGGCACTTTGCGCAGATCGTTGACTCTTCTTGCCTTTTCTTTCACTCTTTTTTTTTTGCTAGGACGTTTCCATTTATGTTCCGCAAAATTTTTAGTGCTCTATAGATAAGTAGAACTCGAAATTTTTCGTTTGATTTTCTAATGTTTTCATGGTAATCATTTACTGCTCTGTCTAATTGGAGGATTTGCAGAAGAAAATCCTACCTTTTTTCAGAATCTAGGCCTTCTCATTGGAATTCTGTTTTCAAGCAGTGAAATCTTCGGGGAAGTATCATTTCGATCAGTCAAAAAGCAAATTGGAGTCCTAATGAGCTTTTTTAAAGTAACAATTCGGTATTTTTTGTGTACAAATTCAGCGCTTCATTCCCTCAGAATGCTCTATTAGCAATTTTTCGACCTTGGACAATGGATGGATCGGTTAGCTGGGGGCGGAAATCGAACCATCGTCTGTTGCGCGGCAGCAGCGCTTCTTGCCATTGCTCTATCCACGTCACATTTTTACAATAATTTGCGTATTCAGAGAGAATTGTTCTGGACGGTTTCCATTGGTGACTGGCTAGCAGGTGAAATATCCATTTTTGGCAGTCCATCATTCCCTTTCTATCTTTAATGACTAGTATTTTTGCTCTTCTGAGATGCTTTAGCCTTGGGACAGAATAGTGGCAGTGGAGCGTAACTTTAATTTGTCAAAGAAATCGGTGAAAAATATGAAGGCGTAAGAAGTGTGATTTGAAGCGTAGGAAAAAAGTAGGAGTATAAACCTCAGTAGAAGTTTTCACTTTTCCCCGTGGTAACTTTCTTGCTTGATCCTTGAGCCAGTATTTTGCCAGTCTTGTGTTATTTTTTCTAACTTTTAGTTGAATGTTGGTGATGATTAGCTGCACCGTTTTTTTTCCTATGGAGAGTCTCGACTGCATTCAGGTGAATAAATAAATAAATAACTCAGATTTGTCACCCTAGAGCCAATGTTTCTGGTGATTCTGACCGTGTAACTGGAGGATTCAAATTCAAAGAAGCTCACAACGCTGTGTCTGCTTGATCTCTTGGTGCTAGTAATTCTACTTGTTATAACTTATAGGTGTCCACGAATTTCTTCTTTTTTAACGTTCATCCCACGTCTTCATGAATTTTTTGGATTGCAATCTGCATCTGCTTTGATCATGTGCTCCAGATTTTCCCGGAATTTCTGGTTCTTGGCATTCACAAAATTCTGGGAGATGGGTGTGCGAACTTTCTCATCTAACCATCCCCAGTTACCTAAAATGCCGCGCGCTGAGAGCGAGGACGTATTAGCGACAGCAATCGCAGAATCTCAATAACATCCAAAAAACCCGTGGATGGGGTGAGAGTGAGCGCTCGGGCGCATGAATAGGTGGTGTGAGCGTCTTGCTGAGTGAAGAGCCGTCGGAGGGTGGAAAAAAAAACTCCGGCGCTGCAAGACTTGGGCGGGAAAAGACCACTGTTTGCTAAACTATGGGAAAAGGTAACCATAGGGCCAGAGGCGATTTTTCTTCCGACAGGACTCGCAACAGAACGGCTAGGCGATTTTTCACTCGATGACTGAGTAAAGAGCGCCGAAAACAGCTGTGTGGCCGCTGCTCCGCGAGTAGCTGTGCGGTTTTCTCGGCGAGGATTTTCGCGGTCGGTCGCGGCCGGCGTTCTTCTGCCCCCTCACACTTACACAGACACGTCAACGATCACTACTCGTGGACGGACGGACGGACGTTCGCTGCCCGCCGCGTCGATCGCTACCATTTCTGCGCTGGAATTCACACAAAAATTCGTACTAAACGACGTCATTAGCTATTCTTGGCGTCATTCGCTTCACAATTAGATGCTGCTCGAATTCTCGTTGGCTGAACCAGGTGGGAAAATTGGATTTCTTAGTCGTGGAAGGCTTCTTTTCGGCGCCATAGGACCTAATTTGGGTCTGGGTCTGCCTAGGAACATGGCTTTACATAGTTGAGACTACCCAGCGTTTCAGCACCTGAATTTATCCATTGTTAATGCGGGCGCAAGCACTTGGGTAAGACCCTGAGTAATAGAGCATAAGTTCTGCAATAGTTCTGGATCCGTGCAGGACCATGTAAGTCGACCTCCTTACGCTTCCCCCCCCCTCCACCCTCTGCATGTAAACCCTTAATTTTTTGAAAATATTTCTATATAATGGCTTCTATACATAGCGACTATTTCTATATAGTTGGTTGATTTTGATTCATTTTTAGCCACACAGTTAAACTGCCACTGAAGTTCCCAATCACCTCTCTCCCATCTCCTGGCACAGCCCTTCCCTCATCCCCTCTTCCTAACCTCCGCCTCTCCCCTCTATCTTGACGAGCAGGGGTCTTTAGGCCTAGGTCAGGGTGTATCATTAAGGTTACCCATGTACCACGGCAAAAGTGTTGCGTGAAATCTACTCTCCACCTGGCAACCATTAGGATGTGTACCAATACGTCTATACCCAGCTGCTACACGCGTGGGTTAGATTACCAGACTCATGGGTATGAGATTACCCATCCCTCTAAGGTGGAATCCGGTTCCTGATTCGTTAGCCTCAACGTTCGCAAAATTTTCTTGATCGACTTTCTGGTCTGTTAGAGATTTTTTACATTTTTTACTCTCGTCATTATTTCGAAGAATGCTCTAGAAAGCTTATTTATTATGTATTGCTCTATATCAAAGGTCATCGAAGCCTTTACAATTTCTGAAATTTTTCCAGTACAACCCCTGACCCTCACGGCGACCCCCTCTTCCCCCATCCCAGCCTTGCCATCCACCAAATCTCCTAATGCACTCGCTCATCCGAAAACAGGAGAAAAAGCATCCAGCACATAGACGTGACTACTTCAAAGCTGTCTATTCAGCTAGTGTTTTTGTGTGAAGTAAGCCACGCCCACCTTTCAGCAAACTGCACATCAATATAGCTAGCCTCTTCTTGCACTTTCTAGAGATTATGCGGCACATGTTCAACAGGCGTTTGGGGAGGATTGAGGAGTTAGAAGTGGTTCATTATACATAGGGGAATTTATTTTATCGCTGAAATTCAAATTATTGGAGGTTTGAATTATTCAAAATTCTTTTCTTA
The DNA here is from genome assembly GCA_037903475.1 of Ancylostoma caninum. NCBI lineage: Eukaryota > Metazoa > Nematoda > Chromadorea > Rhabditida > Ancylostomatidae > Ancylostoma > Ancylostoma caninum. The sequence continues at coordinate 231,857 of JBAJFG010000555.1, forward strand.
ACAGCGTCATGTTAACTTCGTGGAGAGCTCTAGTTTCCTGAGAAGGCTAATCTGAATCCAGAGGGGTTTTCCTGAGTACATTCACTATCTGGTTAGACTCGCTAGTTTTGAGTGCACAACTTTGCCATTTTGATGGTTAATTGACTTTTTTTTCGATTTTTTTCCTGATTCACCTACTCAGGTATGTTATTGAATAAGATTACCTTCAAAATTAGAGATGCTTTCGAAAGAAACTTCCTTCCAACCTGCTCTGCAGTGCAATTTAGTGATGTCTGGATAGCTTTGACTAAGCGAGCGAGATCCACCAGTTCTTGCCTATAGTGTGGCTGGACAACGATATGGGAGCCAGTTTTGGGTGGAACCCCCGCGCTATTAATTTTCTGGATTGCGTTTTTTTCTGGATGACCTTTCCCTTCTTTTCACTCCTCGATAGAGCTTTCGTCCTTTCCGAGAATCTCGCATTGTTGATCCGTTTCTATTTTTGGCTATTGAAAAGCCTTAGTATTGTTCGCATTCGAGGGTCAGGTATTGAGAACCCTTGGTTGGAAGAAAAGAAGAAAATCCCGTTACCAAAGTAAAAATTGATAAGTAAATAAATAGAAATGACTCATGTATTAATCATATATTATTAATTAAGAGAAATATCCTGGCCTCTAATGGGTAGGGATGAGAAAGTTTTAAAACATTCCACTTTAAGCGCATTAATAGAAGCTTTTAAAGAGTTTTCACTCTCTTCCCTATGAAATCCTAATTATTTCCCATTGACAAACCCTAAAAGCCACCCTAAGAGTGACCTTGAGCGTTAGACATCCAGATATTTTAGTTATTTTGGCGAAGTGAGAAGCCCTGGCCACGCCCCCCTTATCGTCCATGCTTCACCGACTCACTGGTCATACTGGTGAAGCATTGCTTTGCTTTCTGTTTTAGCATGAGATATTCCTGCGATTTGTTCGGGTCCTGTGGTGGGCGTGGCTTGGGACTCACTAAGACTTCTAGGTCCCCTCATATATAATATTTTTCCGTTATTTAACACAGCTATGCACCCCACTGTGAGTTAGGCTATATAGACTGATTTTCTCTACTGTTCATTAGTTATAAAGGGTTTTACTGGACGTCTACGTTAGACCGGATGATGCATTAGATAAACTCGAAAATTCGACTTCGAATAAATTGAGAATTCGGATTTACGAAAAGTGGGGAGAAGTACAATGTTTGAAGAAAGAAAACAAGAGATATATTGCTTCGACTTTTCTCTCATTCATATTATTTCGTTTAGGTTCTTTCTGGGCTGGCATGCGTCAGTTAGGTTACCCAGGGTAAATGTGGCACCTCCTCCAAGTTTATCTGTATTTGAAACAGGCGGTAAAAACATTTGCTCCGAATAATCACAGCGATGCATGAGGGACCAGTGAATTTTGTGCAAAAAGAAATTTTCCACCAAAGAGAAACTGCCCTACACTCTTGATTGTCATCCTAGATCTTGTGGAAACCTTTCGGATCGTAGCAGAACCCCTTGAAGGTTTTATGAGGACTACTCTCGAGAGCTCATCCACTCGACACCCGTTCACATTTTTTCTACTAGTACTTCTGTCGATATTTTTTTCACCTAAACGCCGAGAACAAGCTGATTTTCAAGAACTCCTCTATCATTCTTGGATTTTCTCCTTTTAAGGAACACCTTCTTTCGTCGCGATTTGCCAACCAGCTCTATCGATAAGTGTGGTCATGCAAATATAAAACTTGATTTACGATGTTTGCTTTTCAGCCTGTTGTGATTGATTTTTGGAACGTGTCCCAAAAAACTGTGGGCATGGTTTTGATAACATTGGAATGGTAGTACTCGTCTGAAAAGCAGATGCTATTGATTTTCGGAACTTGTCCTTCCTTTATGTGGGCTGATGCTTGAGTAATTGAAAATGTAGTCTTCTTAGTGACTAATCATATGGGTTTACATTGCGAACTCTGTTTAAAGATCGATATATTGATTTAAGGGCGTCATCTTGTTGAGGCAGTTCAGTATGTCGGTCTCAAATTCTTTCGAACTGGACAGGATTCAAATTTGAAGATTGCTAATGTACCTGGCACCTTGTCACACCCCATATAGGAAAGCGCTACACCGGCATAAGGTGGCTCGCCCTAACTCTGTGATTGGCTGCTCTCATGAATTGACCTATCACACATCGTGGCTACGCCCCTTTCTCCCGCCACGAAGCCTCACAACTCCGTTGGTGGCCTCGTCTGTAAACCATAGGTAATCAGCAGTGGCGGACGCAGAAAGTGGGCGGGAGGGGGGGGCGTGGGAAGAAAAGTGGGGTCTCCGCCGTTTTGGGGACCCAGACGGAAAATAAAATTAGTAATAATATTAATTATAATAATAAACAATAAATAAAAAATATATTAAAAATAATAATAAAAATAAACAATTAAAAATAAACTAACACAAGATTTTTATTTGTATTGTAAAGTAATTCCGAAAATTTGGCGACCCATTCTCGGGGGGGCGCGCGCCCCCCGCCCCCCCCCCTGCGTCCGCCACTGGTAATCAGTGCAGTGGAATCATTGTTTCTTATGCGTGGAATAAAATATCTGTTCCGCAGCTGCACGCAGAACTCACAATGGCTACGATTTTCCAAATCTGTGCTATGAAAAAGGCTAGAAATTGAGCTTAGGTGGATTTCAGGAAAAGAACTCCTCAGAATTTGCGAAGAAAAGGGCTCGAAAAAATTAAAATCTACTCTTTATTCATTTCCTCATCTATTCATTCGTTTATTCATTTATTTATTCAATAGTGGAAATGTAAAATAACCTTCGGAAAGGTTCTTTGGTCGGTCAGTGATAGCTATCTTATTAATTTTTTGGTAGCTTCTTTCGGGTGTAGAGCATCGTACCGATAAGGGGCGGGCGAGTTCTGCTATTGGTCAGTTCATGTAATAGGCGAATGACAGATTTTGGTCGAGCTATGCTGTCATGGTACAGCGCTTCGGTCTTATGAATATTTGGCTAAAGTTTTTTTTCTTCAACATTGGAAGTTTCTTGCTCGAATGCTTTTTTTCTGCCCTGAGAAATCCTATTTTCTCATTCACCGACATTGACCATCTTACTTGTTCTCATGTTTCTTCGTAGCGCACTTCTGGTGCAAATAAATGAATAAAAATAAATAAAATAAATAAAGGGAATTTTATGTGAAAAAAATGTCATAGATCGATTAGGCTGTCGTTCTGATAAAAATTTCATATTCATCGGATGAAAAACAGGATTCTTTACTTTTTGATATGTTTTTATTGCAAATATGTGTCACCACCTCGAATTTTTTTCTATTTTTTGCATTTTTGGTTAACCATTTAAATATTTGCTCTTGAGGCAGCTTACACTAAATGAGAAATGACAAATGGCATTGGAAAAAGCATGGGAATTGATATTATGTCATTGTCATGCACATGTTCTTAACACAACATTACTACTACATAGTACTAGTAGTTTAACAACGCTAATGTTGTTGTTGTTGTTGTTGTTGTTGTTGTTGTTGTTGTTGTTGACCATATGGTGAGCGGCGTTGCTCTCACTTCATCATAGATCTTCTTTTATGTAATGTGATTGTCACGACAAGAGGCTGATGCGGTCGGCGCTACTCCTCCCCTGTGGGCATGCCCGTTTCTTCCTGCCCGCTTCGCTTGCAACCGGCATATTACGTTTGTTCGGTGTCGATTTCACCTCTTCACGCGTGATTTGTGTCCTCTTGCGCGGGCGGTTTTTGCTGCGCTCCTCGCGCTCTCTCAAGGGCGCCGCGCTGGGTTTCCATGGGTTTCCCGATGATGAGACTCGAAATCGTCGTCGACGACATGGCAGTCCATCTTTTTCGGCGTCTCAATGTGCCCCAGGGCTGCTGCTTGACACGCTTTATGGACACCATTTTCCTGGTAAAATGGCTATGCTTTATAGCTGCGTTCGGCTATAGAGCATATATTTTACGGCAAGAAACGTTCGTGAGGTTACTGGTTACTGGGCTAGGGTTAGCTCTACAAGGATTGGTTTCCAGGGACATAGTCCTCATGTCCCTTTTTGCTCTTTTTTTCATTTACCACTTTTTTCTCTCTACACCGCAGTTGCATTCCTGGACACCAGGCCAGGATCTGGCCCAAGGCGACGATTTCTGGGGTAAGCTTCAGTAGCTCATCCCGAAAATCATCCAGATTTATGAGTGAAATCTTATTTTTCAATATGCTATTGAAGACAATGCCATTTCTTTGAGGGTAATTCGAGGAGTCCTTCGATAACTCCATTTTTCACATCGTTTTGTTACCTTTTATTGTTTTTTTTTTTGCTTTTTTGTTGCCTTATGATGATTTATATCGATCACACGCCTACATGGTAAACAAATGGTATGAATAAACGAGTAGAGATGACCGGGCCAAGTAGGGATAGTCGCAAGGTTTTTCCTGAAATCCTGGGTACTGCTGCGAGAAACTATAGTCACTATACCTACCTTGTGCAGCCCCAGGTCATCAAAATTTCATGGAAAATCCGAGAAAGCGAAGAAATGCATAAAGTACTATGGAAATGTTCAGTTGTCCATATCTGAGTGAGGAACTGACACTATAAAATTTTGTAATTCTCCCATTCACTCCCCCCCCCCCCTTCCATCCTGCCTGAACGCCTACCTCTAACCAATGAGATAAGTCCAGAGTAGAAGGGCCAGTGACATTTTATGGCCTGCCCTTGCATTTGCTTGGAATTTAAGGAACAGTTGTCCGTGAATGAGTAATAGAATCCAACATAAGTCAGGTGTAATGTCGTCAATTCCACTGCTTATCCTGCGTAGACCTGTTTGCTTGCGGTTTTTTGTGGTTTTTCGGGCTCTTTTCTTCCAAATTACATAGTTGTCAGTCATTACGGAATTTATACTATATAATATGCAGCTTGTGAAATAAACTGGGGTACTGTCCAAAAAACAGAATTCCTCCTTTATTTTCTGTGGAAAATATTCATAAGTATGGTAAAGGCTATTCATGCAGTCTAATCTCTCTCTACTGTAATCCTGGAAATCCTCGGAATCATTAGTATTATTGCAGGGAATGTGTTATTTTACCTGTGAAATCAGATTGAATAATTAAATGGGTTATAAGTTTAGGATAAATTTTTCCGTAGGACACTGTCTGCTTTATTTTTTCGATTTTCGTCCAATATTCTTCCTGAATTTCCTTGCAAGATTCCTAGGATTTTCCTGGTTCCTCTAACTCTCACAGTTTTACTTTGATCGCTCTGTTTCTTCCTTTAGGGTATCCCCATTATAAACGGAGATTTATTACATGAAAAGGCTCCAGCAAAACAATATTCCCTACTTTTGCTCATTTTTTCCCAGTACCTTTCCCAAATGTTTTCCGGAAGACTGATCCCTTTCATTTTCTGGTGGCCTATTTGGGCAGAAAACCGCGTCGGCATGCATCACTTAGGTTACCCAGGGTAAATGTAGTAACGCCTTCAAATACAACCCTTTAATTTGTGGTGTTAAAACATTTACCCTGGCTAATCTCAGCAATTCGTGTCGGCCCTGGTAATTTCTGGAGAACGTCCGGGTGAACGAGCGATTTGTGTAAATTTTTGGTTTCTGGACAAATTCAGTGTGAGTTTCCCGAGCATAAAGAGGCGAATAGATCTTACTTAAAACTCGAGTAAACCCCGGGTAAATTTTGGTGATTTTCGCTTAAATTCCATTTAATATCCATTTGTTTTTCTGTTGCATCCTTCATAGTTTCTCTCTTGAAAGCCCTGTAAGCCCCCTGTGTAAAATCATGAGACTTGGAAGAGCTATGCGGTTTAGATGGATTATCCAGGTGTTCATGATGGATTTCCGGGTTTTTAGTAGCTTATCCTGTTTACTTGACCCGTAATGTCATTACTCATTCCCTTGCAAACATTTAGGTTACCACTAATGGCCTAATTCGGTACGAGGCGCTATTGCCAGACTCTTAAGCACGATTTCTCCTGCTTGCAAATCTTTCGGATGCGATGAGACGTTCGCATCCAGAAATCCAGCGCGCATCTTGTCATGCTTTCAGCATGCTTCTCACTTTACAGCTTGTCGTCATAAAAACCGCGCGACAAAACTTATGCGGCGCTGTGGCGAAAGTGCACGCCTGTCATTCATCATAGTCATTCAGCGACTCTGTGTTACATATGTTGGCTGAAATCGTTTGCCGGCCGCGATTTTTTGTCGCTGAAGTATAACCGCGCGTTCGCCGCCGGCACCGCTGCGCGTCAAGTGGCTGCATTTCCTTGCACACTCGAGTCGCAGATTGCCTATCATTCACACGGCTCAGCCGCGGAATTGCCCGGCATTTTCTTTGTGTGTTGAGGATTTTCACCCTCAACATCCAGAATGCATCCAGAATGAGAAATTGCCATGCACGCGGCATGTTCGTTGCTGTTTTTCTGTGTTTCTCTGCGCTCTCCGCGTTTAACTGCAGGCACTGCTGGTCTCTTGCGAAGATCTTAAGTGAATTGTTTTGTCTTAGCGATGTTCGAGTACGTATAAATAAACAAGGTCGACGTGCGCGCGGCACCGCCTGTCTAAACTATGAGAGCTGAGACTATGAGTCCTATATTATACGTGTATAGAGCCGCCAAGGCGCTGTGGGTCTTTGATTTTCTGGAAATTTAGTGGAATTTCCGGGATTTTTCCAAGATCTTTTCAAGCCTTCCTGGAGATTTTCCATAGGTCAACGTGGTTGGATAACTTTGTCCAGAGGTAGCTCTTCCTTGGCTTCAAGTCGTTCCAGAAATTAGCCAAATTTACGGGCATTTTCTACTCCTTTTCTCAACATAATTAGATGGCACATGTTTCTTTCAAACTTCCTTGGATTCTATTAATCAAACACTATTTTTTACCCACAATTTTTCAACTTTTCTCAACGCTTCCCATAGTTCTTCGAGAAAATGGATATGATATTTTTTTGTTTTTTATTTATAACTATCCTGGATTTCTCTCCAATTTCTAACATTCCCTTAACAAAATTTTCATGAGCCGAACACTTTTTTCCCCGTTTTGGTTTTTCCCCTATTTCCCTGAAGAACTTTGGAGGGAGCTCTTCAATCTGAGCATTTAATAGATTTCACTCGGTCTAACGATATTTGCTTTCGTTTATATACACTTTACATATTTAAATATTATTTATAACTACTTCATTTGACGTCGGTACGCCAAAAATTTTGGAAATTTCTCGTGTTTCTCTCAATTTCTAACTTCTAAGGAAGTTTGCCATAGCTCTGCAGCGTTTATTTCCTAATTTCTCTATTGAAATTTCAAACAGCGGTTAATATTTACTCCTGGACTTTTATCGGATCTCTGGAACTTACCTGCCTTTACTTCACTTTTTTTCTCATTCTCATTAATTTTTTACTTTAGTAGTAAAATTTCTTTGCGCACTTGCCCTAGTTCTTCAAGGGTGAATTCCTGTAATTTCCGTTTTTTTTTTGAAAGTCACATCGAGAGGAAAGCGAGGTAATTGGCACGCAGCGATAGCATGCCTGAGTGGAAATCATCGACGTCGTCGTTCTTCTGTTCCTCACACCCTAATCAAATAAAAGAGTACAATGCCAGCAGCACTTAGAGGCGTTTATAGCAGTCTTGTGACGATGTCCTGACCTTGCCAGGATCCTTTGTGCTAATTGTTCTGGATGTCAGCCGTCTCTTAATAGTGTTCATGAAGTCCAGGGCTTTCATGGAATCCTGTTGTACCAAAGTGTAGTTGTCGCGGTATTTCTGGAATTCTGGAAAAATCAACGGGAAAATTACGAGAAAATTACAGAAATTCCCGGTTGTTTAGGATATAGCATGCACATCCATTTGCATCCAAAGACTGCAGCCGAGTTTATAGCTTTGTTTACAGCTACTTTATAGCGCTTTTATTGTCTTACCACTTAGTTTACACCTCGCTCACTACCAATCAAAAACTTTCAGGGTATTTGTACACTTGAGGAGCCATCAGCTAGTGGTAGGAACTTTTCTGGATTTCTCTGGGTAAAAGTTTACTTCCTAGAAGGTCTGTCTGTCCCAAGGTCACTTGATTCGGTGTTACAGTGTAAAGGAGGAGCTAACATTAGAAATATGATAAATAAAAAGTAAAGTAGGAGGGGGGGGGGGGCTTCTCCGTTTGGGACCCTTGCTTTTCCAGTCGGTGTAATGGTCCTGTGGTCGGTGTGCGGTAAGAATTACTAGATACCTTTGTTCTGCGGCCATATGCATCATTGGGATGACCCAGGGTAGGAGTGTCAACATGCCACAAGTCTACCCATCGTTAACATGGACGTCCACACGTTTACCCTGGGTAATCTCAATAATACATGGGGCCTTTGGTCGTTCCTAGCGGACATAGTCCCATATAAAATGACATGAAATAATGTGTAGTAAATAAATAATATATATTAAATATAATAGTGCAAACTCAATAGCATCACCACCATTAGTATTGGTAATCTGGATCAGATTCTGGGGGAATTCTGGAGGACGAAAACCGTGTAGAATTCGGTTCACCATGATGAGATTTAACTTTTTCTTAAGGCACTATCAGTGCCAGGCCAGTGGCTAACCTAAAAATATGCATAGCATCCAGGAGGCGAAATGCATCTGCGAGCGAAATCCATAAAACTCAAAGCTTTCCCCGTCGTTTCCCATCCAGAACTTCTCCTGATAGGGCGCCTGTTGATTGCTTGTTGAGATGGCCGGATTCCTTCGCGCCGTCGCCCTGGCCATGACTCCGCTGGCGAGGTGCATTCCATCCGCAAAACTAGAACCACAACGTCAAAAGAACTAATTGAAACAATGTCCCTCCATCAGAGCGCGTCATTAGAATCGCGTTGTTGTCCTTGCTGCTGATGCCTAACGTAGTTTTTGCTGTGGAGTGGTGTCATTGACGGACGAAGCCATCGCTTGTGGCCATTCGCCAGTGGTATTCTGTCACTGTCGTGCGCCTACGCTCGCTTTCCTAAGGGAGGAGTCTAGCTTCTGCTGGATTTCTTATATTTTCCAGGATTTGAGGTTTTTCTTCATGGACTTTGTGAAAGTTGTTCTTCAAGTAAAAAAAAAAACTGTATAGAATTTGTTCTTCTTGGAATCGCAAAAGTGTTTCATTGACTACATGTTATATTCTTATCCTTTGTTATATATTTCAATATTTATTTATTGTAATCTGGAGGATCCTAGCCCCAAAATCCTGGGTTTTCTTTTCGTCACTAAATTTCTTTGATCTTATCAACCATCCACGATTTCTCCTCCAAACATCCGTTGCACCATGATTATAAAGTTTTCTCACTCCTGGGAAAAACGATAGTTTATTTTGATCGAGTTCACCAATTGTGCGAGAACTGGTCCCCAAGGCTACACGAATTGTAACGCCTTGTCGATTGCTGTGTAAAAAGATAGGAACATTAATTACTTCAAGAAAAGTGGTAGAAAAGTCTTACATTTTTTCTCGAGGGAATGGTAGAAACAAAATGTTTGAAACAGTGGCTCAAGCGAGAACTGGTCCACGAAGAGCCCGTGAATCCTACCAAATCCTGCTAATACTTGATGATGAAACGGACTGTTTGATTATCAGTGGTGTTTTAGGACGATTTAGGTCCTATAGTGTAGATTGTGAAACATTCTGAGGCACACATGTAACCTTAGGGACCAGTTCTCGTCGGAATCAATTGTTCACTAAGTGTTTTGCAAGAGGAGAAGGATACTTTCTCGTAGCTTCTCTTGTATTTGTAATTTTTCTGTCCTTTTCCCACTGTAGGTTTCATTCTGAGACACACAGGGGATTCGCGGGGGCCAGTTCTCGTCAGAGACAATTATTCATTAAATCTTCAGCGAAACAAAAACTGAGGCAAATTCATCCAGTTCCTCATGTATCTCCAATTTTCTTGTCCTTTGCTGAGATTCTGACGTTACATTATTCAAAATCTGTCCTAAATTCATGGATTTTTCAGATTCCTGTAACGGAAATACAATTTCCGAACCGATCCAAGCTGCATTCCGAACCGATCGATCTAAACTACCCGCACATCATCTGAGCAGCAGAAGAAGGAATCGTCTGGAGAACTCGCTTCAGAGAGTGCATCAAAGGTTAGTATGTGTGTAATTGTGCGTGAAAATATAGATTACACAACTTTCGCCTTACGTCTACAGTGTGCCATAGCATTTAGCACTACCATTGGTGCACGTACAGTTGGCTGGGCGCCAACTGTACGTGCACCAATGGTAGTGCTTGAATTCCTTCGCATTCACAACGCTATGTGACTGTACTGTGAAATCGGTCAACTGTCACCGGGCGCTTTCTCACCAGTCTTGCTAATCTTTTCGCTTGAAATGTAATCGCGAAGAAATCCGAGAGCCGCTTTGCAGTGTAGCGGAAAAATTCCGTCCAAAGAACATTTTCGACCAGTTTTTTCGGCATTGGAAAAGGGAAAAGGGAAACTTTGCATGAAAGGGACATTTCTCTCTTGCAGCATTATTTCTTTGGAAAGCGAAAACTTTGGGATGAACTCTGCTCCAGGATCAGCTGCTCGCTTCGTTCGTTTCTTGTTTCTATCCTCTTGAAGCCTCTCTTCCCACAGCGCTCAAATTTTATCGGATTCCTCCAGGGAACCGAGCATTTGATGGTCATGTGGTCATTTTGCTCATTCTTTGGAGGAGAACATAGGAAAACCAAGGAATGATGAAGAAGTCTGAGACATCCACCAGTCTTCTTGTTTTTCCCCTATGCTCATTGTGAAAGGGAGACTGAACCTAAAAGTCCAAGTGTTCCTCCTCTTCTTTGAGGAAAATTAGTCGAATTTCATTGAAATTCCCGGGAAAACAAATTTTGTGTTCCTGATTCCTAAACAAGTTGTGGAACTTTCGAAAAAAGCACGTTATTTGCTGTTTTTCTGCCCATTTTATATTTCTCTGTGAGAGGGAGATGTGGAGGTGTAGCTGATCCTGAAAGCCAAGGAAAAGGTGAAACAGAAACCGTTATTTGGTTCTTGGTGATCCTTTCCTCAAATTCACTGAAAATTTTCTAACTCGTAATAATCGAGGTTGAAAAAAAAATGTTTTCATTCCAAACAAAGTGACTAATCACCTAAAAACCATCAATCCAATTTGCTCTGGATGTTCCTCAAGTGAACAGATAGCAGAATGTCTTCAGTCCATTTATGAAAAGGATTTTTTTTACCTATAGAGCGAATTTTTCCTAGGAATATTTCAGAGAGTTTCCCCATTTTTGGTTATTTTCCTTCATTCTCAAATTTCCATCGGTATCTTTCAAATTCCGAGCTGTCGTTGGAAAGGACAATTCATGGAAAAACAAGTGTCGTTTTCCGGAATCTGCTCCTGAGAAATCGTCATTTCTGTTCTTCTGGTACTTCTTGTACATCTACGGATTTCTCTCTGGAGCAGACTTCGGACAACGACACCTGTTTTTCCATGAATAGTACTTGCACTAGTTCTTATAGAAAACAAAAAATTTTCTAAATTTCCCGTGCTAATTGGACTTGGGAAGGTTTTCCCGTGGAAAAACGGGGCGGAGCCACTGCTGTGCGATTGGTGCCGTTGAATACCTCCATTCACCTTTCAGTATTAATCGGTTTGCTCCGAATACGCAATATATGTATGTTTGTTACTAAATTTGAAGTTGAAAAGGAATTGTAGTAGGAGATGCTTTTAGTATTCGTTACGGGACCTAGCATTCCTCCTCAATTTCCAAAGTGAGTGCATTGTGTACAAAAAAATTGTTGCCAGTTTAAGTTCGTCAATTTTCTGGCAGAATCCTGAGCTCACATAATTTTTTGAATAGGAAAAAGCCGCTGTAAAATATCCCGAAAATTCTCTTCCAACTATTCTATGGGTTCCCAAAGTATCCCCTTCAGATTGGGGATATTTTCACGAGGCCTATTCTATTTTTCCCGCTTCAAGCCTTTTGATCTTCATGCAGCACTTTTTTCTGGAAACGAGCCAATCGCTCGCGAGCGTTCCCAGGAAAACAAAAACGCCGTGCAACAACCGGAAATTGGCGCCATTTCGATGATTTCATCGCTCTGCACGTGGTTTTTGCTCGGAAACGTTCTCGCGAGTTCGTGTCGTGTTGTATCGTTGGCTTTTTTCCCCGAAGCACTATAGCATCGTATATCCTGACGCTCGAACTTCATTGAAACGTGCGATCATAAAACGTCCGGTCGCATTACACTGATCGCTGTGCTGTGTTTCGGTGCCCTTTCGCTGGACATTCACTACGTAACTATGCCCGCCGGTCATTTTTTCGCCACTAGATCACGGTAATGTTGATCAATTCCGACGAAATCAATCAATTATTGATTTTTTTGTAATTCTATTATATAATCTCGATTTTTGGTGAAATTTCGAATCTTTTCGAACAGTAAATATAAAAATGAGGTAGTAGCTCATTACCTGCCCTTCTGCTGTCTATTTCCCATCTGCATAGGTGCATATGTGTTCCTGAAAATCAGCGAAGAAGTGAAACATAAATTTTATCATTTATGTTATTAGGTTTATAAATGTAAACAGCGATTTTTTGTCTGAGAAGAGTTCCAGGAATTTTCCTGGAATTTGAGGATTCTAGTGGTCTTTGGGGAAATTGCGTCTAATTCGTGATTCTTCCAAACATTTTAGAGGGAACTGGGCCAGAAATTTCACTATAATATCATGAATAGCGGAATTTCTGGCCGCGTTCCCTCTGAAATGTCATTGAAAAATCACTGGCCATCCATTCTCGAAATTTCATGATCATTCGAAGCTCATCTCCAACATAAGATGACGTAGGGCCAAACAAAAGATAGTTGTGAGCCATGTTCGCACTTTTTGCAAAATTTATGCAGTAGAATCTTCTTTCAAATAGTTTGTTTGTGCCATATCCGGGAATTTCTACTCTAGGAACCGTTTCAGAATTAAATTAATGCCGCCTGTCCTCCCAAGAATGTTGCTTCGAATTCTTGAAAGTTTTCCTCTCCTTTGAGAAGTTTCCTCACCTGTTCGATGACATAAGATCAGCGCCTTTTTCTTATTGGAAAGAAATAAAGTTTAGTTCTTAACGAGGCAGGTGAGGAATTTGCCTGGTGATTTTGTTGAAAATTGCCGGGAGTTTACTTGTAACCTACGTTTCTATTCAAAGTTTTCTATGGAGTTTTTCTTCCAAGGAAAAATTTCGCGGTTCAAACGAACGTATTTTTGATCGTCAAGCGTTACTTCAGGAAATTGTCCTCTTGCTACTTTACATAAAACTAGAGTAGGCTAATGTAAGGGAAGGTCAGCAGCTGTCTCATTTGCGGTCTTTTGGCAAGATAGCAAAAAAAAAAGCCTTTCCTAAAGAAGTGAATTTTTTTACTGGTTCAGCTTGGATGTCTCATTTTCATTATTCTTTTCTAGTAATTTATTCTTAATTATTTAAACCTAGATTTGTCTTTTTTATTGACTGTATATTTGTTTCAACTCCATTTCCAGAAAAATTCAAACATTTTTCAAGTCATTGACAGCTTGAAAAATTTTTGAGTCAACCTTAGTTCTTAGAAGTGACTGTGAATCCTACAAAAATTAATTACTTCCAAGCAGAACCTTGTTTATTCTTGATGATTTGAGTGTTAACCATTCCTTGGTAAGAGTAGCCATTTTCAGCGCCCTCCTCCATTTTATGCGGTCGGTTATACAAAATGAAAAGTTTCGTCCGGCGTGCAGGCCGTCTTACCGTAATTTGTAGGCGTTGTACAATGTGTTTCGAGTGTATTCACACTGAACACACATATATTTACTGTGTGAAGGGTAAGGTGAAAAGGGGAGAACAGTAGCGAAGGAATGCACGGAAAATATTCAAAATTGACACTAGTTAGATGGTACCAAATTCGAGAGATCCTGATAGTTTGGTGCGACTTCTCCAGTATGATATGGACGGACCTTTTTTTATCTTGCACATGGGGATTACGGTAAGACAACTTGCTAACCGGACTGAGCTTTTCATCTTGTGTCGAGTAATTGCCTCAGCTTTTCTTAAACTAGAAGATGCTTTAAGAAATAATTTTTTTTCAGAATTTTATTCCTAATTTTGTATTGAACAGCTTCACTATTAGACTTAGCAGCGAAAAAAAAATAACAGTGAAAAGTTTTGATAATCACATGAAATGAAGAAATTCTAATGACCCACATTTTCAGGTCACACAGTGCCGGTGCCGATGCCAGTCTTGGAGTCGTAATACCGTGCTCGTCCGATATGCGTGCGTTGAATTTGAGCAGCACACGTGACGCAGCTGGCAACTCAAACGCGAAATTTCTACGAGCCACGAAACGATTCTTCAAGAAAATCTACTCGACAGCAACTCTACCGAACAAAAAGCCGTCTTCACTCGATGCCGAGACGAATCTACAGAAATCGTCGCAGTTCTTTGAAGTTGGGTGAGTGAAATGGTGCGAGAAGGACAACTAGCATTTTTGTCGCGTGCGGCATTGAGAATGGTGCGGCTGCCTATAGACACTTGCTTTGAACGATTTTTCGTGTTTATTCCTCGATTCTAAATTACAAAGCAAATAAATCGCAATAACTGTTGAAATTTGAGAAGAAATCGAAAAAAGATGCAGAAAAGGCGAAATTTCTATGCGAGCCGCAACGCGACCGCGCCGCGTACTCATACAGCAGCCGCGACGCGACCGCGCTGCGTTTAGATATAGCAACCATGTATGTGTGCGGATTTGTTTATTGGTTCTAACCGCAGATCCTAATCCAATTAAAAATTTTTGGGCACCCCCGCAGGAGGCGTCGTGGTCCATGCGCGTGCACAACCATTTCCTGCAAGAGTGCGGTCGCGTCGCATCTATTGAAACGACAGGCAGATTAGTGATTTTGTCCATGATACTCGAGCAGTATGCAATTTTAGAGATAAAATAAGATTTCCACACGAATAGTACATGTTTCCTCATGCAAACACAACTAAACAGTAAAGGATCCGTTGCTTATGAAGAGAATGCAGACGTTTAGACGCACACGCTTGGCCCGCCACTTTTCCATTCTTCTTTCCTTTCACGACTAATAAACGTCAGGAAATTCGTTTTCTACCCATTTTACGCACCCTCGCATTACAAACTCTCGTTTTAAGCGGCTAAAAGCAGCAGCATTAGAACCGTGCCCAGTATTGATTAGTGGCGATGTGGTTGCGTGCGGTTGCGGTGCGGTCGTGAAAGTTTTTCTTCCAAATTCTTGATGCTGTATGATATGGTCCTGTTCATAGCGCAACAAAAATGTGCTCTATTTCAGATTCCGCACCCCAGCCTTGGCCGCTGATGCTGAATTTTCTCGATTAGATGATTTCCATAATTATGGTCAAACCTACATCGATACTAGTTATCCAGATAGTGGATTAGATATGGACAGGTTTGTTGCAGATTTTTTTCTGTTTCCTTTCCTTCAAAAATCTATTTTTCCAAAATTTTCAGGTCATCAACCCCCGATCAATCGATGGGATCAATGACAGTGACGTCATCCGACTCGCGAGTGACGTCATCTGACTCGAGCCGTGAAGATCGCTGTGATGATTTGTTTGAAACGCTGCGACGAGAAATGGTTCGTGTTTTCACAAGTTTTTGCGATCAATAATCGATTTCCCGCCAAATTTATTGATTTTGCAGCATGCGATGCGTGCACGCGACGCGGCTATACTTGCCGACTTGCACCGTGTCGAGTCACAGATACAAAGCGTGAAAATGGCCCGTCTCGGGATCTATGGCACGTCACCGCAGCCTGTGCCAAGTCTACCGATCTGATTGTGACAGTTGTCCAGTTCTCCTACTTACCATAATCGGTATCTAATTTCTCCAGATGTATTCCTTCTTTACTATCTTCTTTTTATGTCAGATATGTTGTTTGTTCTATTGTGAGAGGGTTTCTCGATGTCACTAGTTGACCATTGGTGCTCTGGGACATTTGGGACGATCTTCTCTATTAGCGCTATTGTTTGATTTATACTTGATACGGTAATATATAATAAGCTGTTGTCATTTTTCCCAAATATATAGTAGTAATAGTACTCAGATCCTCCTCTTTTGCCACAGTATCCTTTTACAGTACCCTTTTTCTCTGTGTCTCTCCCACCCATTGTACATTCTTTTTTGTCTTGATTTGACCCTTTAATGTGTGCGGGTTAGAATTTTATCCTGATGATAATGATGACCATATTCGGGCGCTACTAAGCCCATTTTGTGTATGACGTACTAATCGGTAATTGTAAACCCAGTGTGTGTTCGTTATTAGAAGCCGTCTGCCCCGCCCAGTCTCTCCCCAACCCTTCTCCTCGTGCACATGGAGAAGGATGAAACTAAACTAGAGACGCAATTATGCAGAGTGGTGTAAATTCGTGAAAAGTAGTATTAAATCGTTGTCACCAATAAATCTCAATGCATTGCTGTTCGTGTTTGTATTGGAAGTCTTATGGAGCAGATTTATTAGAGCTATGTGGACTTTTTAACTCAGAAGTGGTCAGGATGTGATGGGTCCTTTAAGATTTGGTCATACATAAAGGCAGTTTATACTGGCAGCATGTGTTTGACGCGCATGTGTGGATTTGATAAATGGTAGCCTTAGTCAGGGCTTTAACGCAGCTCTAACGCAAGTGAAACGCACGCATTTGCGGCCGTATGGCATTTTCAGCTAACGCATGGACGCATTGATGAAATTTGAAATTCTTGTAAAATAAAGCGCTAGCGTACATATCACGGTAACCAGTCTTCACGAAAATTCCTTACGAAGATATGCATGCGTCTGACGTGCGACTAACGCACGCATCTAGTATAAATTGCCCTGTAATCTAGATCTTGTACAGATACCCTTAGCCGTAGTGAGAAGATCGTGTGCCTATTCGTAGTAGGGTACTCGTTCAGTGAAAAAAATTGAGGTCTGACTGACACAAAACCCTCTCTTGGATGAATCAAGCTTGATATTGTTTAACTATTTATCAGTTTACTCGTAGAGCAATAAGCGGAAGTTGCACAAACGTAACAAACACTATGAGTTGGCCAGAATTCAACAAAAAGAAGGGAGTAAGAACAGTTGCAAGGGTAACTGTGGTAATGACTGCAACAAAAAACTACAATGACCGTCAATGGCGGTGCGTTTTTCACGACCTTGAAAGGCACGCAGCGCGACTGCGCCACTGGTACTGGAATCATCTCCCGGACAACAAACTTTGAGGTTTTCTGATAGTTAGTTAGTTTTCTCTATGACAAATATGTTCAACAATTATCAAGAAAATCAAACCAAGAGGATCCGCCTATTGATCTCAGAGCAATCCCAGCCCTTTGTCGCGTTGCGGCATGCGATCATCGGTGAGCGACGCGGTCGCGTGGCGTGTTTTTCGAGGCCGCTTCCTACCGTATGTTAATCATGCCATATTCCGATTTATTATAACTACAGAAAATAGTAGAACTTAGCCATCTGGACGCCAATGACACAAAAAAAGCTTCTTAGGTGTCGAAATATCAGAGAACAGGATCTGTAGCATGGAGATGGATAGCTTGATCACGTGGCGATGTTCAAAGGACAAAAAGCCGCTGATGAGATGTCCAACTGGACACAGATGAATGGTGTTATTACGAAACCTGCTGAATTCTAAGCAAAACAACTTCGATACCAAATCGGCTATTGCTGTGTAGAGATTGAATTAAGAAAAAGAAAGCCCGGTCATGCGTTCCCGCAATCTGGCCCTCAGCACTGGAATCCAACAAAGCTAGGAAGTATGAGAAACACTGGTACAGTTGGGACTACGGTAGCTTGGGTGGCTGCTTCTGATTGTTCTGCACCACATGGAGCGAGGAGTTCTTGGAAACAAAGTGACCAAAAAAAGTGAAAACAACGTCGAGGAAATACATAAAGGTACATTATGCAATATTTCATTTCATTTCACACTTTATGAAGTGTCTCATGTCGCTGATCAGTAACGAGCCCTGGCTGCGACTAAGGGTTGAAACTTTAGCTAGGAATGTGGCTCGGTCAGCTGAGAGCGCTAGAATGAGCGATAGCCGAAAACAGATGACTATCGCCTACCCTCGCTCTTACGTGGATCCTCAGGAGCCGCATAACGCATAACATTACAAAGCCAACGGCGACATTAGTCACCATGAACTGTGCTCATGGCACTTCCCACAATGAAAGATTGAAGAGACCGCTGAAGTCTTGAAGGCAATCCCTGTGGAGAGAGGAAAAAGGTTTTTTCGGCTTTTCTTTTCCAATTTCGCTTCAACATTCGAAGCTTTTCGATTAAACGTTATGAACGAACATTCGTACTAATGATCTTATGCACCTGCGTGCTAAATTACTCATGAATGTGAATACAATGAACCAAAACATGGCACACTATATACAACAATATAAATATTAGTAAATCTACAGAATGGATCGAACTATGGAGTCGCGCAGATTGAAGAAGACGAAGAAGCAAGAAAAGTGCCTGTTGTGCTTCACACGAAGCAAATGCATTTCTTTTTCGTTTTATTCACAGCGCTTGATCATTTCAATTGTATAACTCAAAAACCACAGCAGTATCCAGTCATTATCCCACGCACATGGGAGAAACTATCAAGAACTACGACCGAAACGACAATTCTCACTAGAGAAAAATCTAGCGTTTTGTAGGGAACGGAAAAATTACCAACACCTGGGACCCACGTGCTCGGCCAGTCGTGCACGGGACCCACGCAGCTGAAAGCATGCGTGTCCCACGAGGCGCTACGCTCAAAATCGGCTCTATCGCGAACGTGTTATTGTACGCTGTTTCTTTTTATTTGTACGCTAGCTATGTCTCTTGAGAAGTGAAGATGCTCATTTCATTTACTATATTGTAAGTTAATCACATCTGAAAGCGTTGCCTAAGACATGCTAGAGCACAAAAAAAGTAGCAATACATGTTAGAAAAAATGTTAGGGTCCATGGAAGCCACACTGCTGCAGTGCCTGAAATCTGAGCAGCCAAACACGTGAATATTCAACAAGCAGTAAAAAAAGCTTAAAAAAAGTTGCTACGAAGAACATAGTTAGGGGAAACAGGCATAATCGGTCATTGTTTGTTTTATCGATAGTGTAACTAGTTGTAAGGTAAGCAAAACGTGTGCGCAACATTTTCCATGATCCGCTGTAGAGGACAGTGAGGAAATTTCTGCAGTTTTTTTTACCTTTTCTTGAAAAGAAGTGTTTAAGGACTAGTAACTAACGGGTGTCAGATTATTAGTTTGACCGATTGGACATATAATCCCGTCATGGTTGAAGTGTGCGCTCTAAATGGAAATGAACTCGCACAGCAGTCCTCCCCATGTTTCCAAGAACAGTCAACTACCGTGTGCTAAACTCGCATTTAAGATTACCCAGTTCACCTGTAGCTTTCTTTACCTATTCTCTTTATTCCCCATCATCTGATAGCATCCAGGATGCTGGTTTGCGGTACCATTGGCATATAGTAGTATGTAGCATAGTTAAGAACGACTCTTCATGCATCTAGCCAGTCTAATCTAAATCTTGTATGTACACGAGAGCCAAGGATGCGCGAAAATTTCATGAATTGGATGTCGAGCCATCAGGCTGCTAACCTTTTTCGTCTTTTGGAGGCAAAAGGCTCTCCTATAACAGTGTTATGGTGTGGAATCATTTACTTTTTGTCAAATTTGTTCACCTCCAATGATTTCAGATAATTTGTGCGGTAGTGTAGCTCTGCTAAAACTCGTTTGAATTTCTTGAGTCAGAAAGATTTGAAATATCTTTCACCTGTGATTCCTCAACTTCTCCTGCCTGTAGGGAACCTTAACAGATTTCCTTCCATAAGTAATTGATATGGTCACATTCCGAGGTGATACATTCTGAGGTGTAGGTGGTGAGATGGAGCAAAGCGTTCAAGGTGCTCTCCTTTTTATTGTTACCTATTAGCAACATATATCAAGACCAAACGGGACAAACATCTGTACATATAAAGGCCAATTGGGTTTAGAAGTAGAATAAATCCTTAAAGCAAGGCATCCAGGTTTAGAGAAAGGGTAACTCAGAATTTTCTGAGATTTAAGTTAATTATGGTTTAGAGAAAGGGTAACTCAGAATTTTCTGAGATTTAAGTTAATTATGTTGCTGCAGTTTAATATCGCATTCTTATTTTGAATTTTTTGAACTCACTACTCCTCAGCCCTATAGCTAACACCAAACTTACCAACTGTTGAAGTAGTGTGGATCCTTATGTGGATATCGCTCTTCATTTTCAACAGTAATTCTTTTTCTAATTTCTATTTTTTTACATGAACTTGTTAGGATCCATATTAGATGACCTCCATGAGCTCCAAGGTTTCTCATCAAACTGTTAACCTTTGCAAAACGAACAGGGCAGATTTCCTGTTTTCTTTCTATTTCGAATTCTTCCGCTAAACTTCTGAGTTTACTCAGTAACGGTCCAGTTGTATGACAACAAAACTTTTTTTTCAAAATTTTTCACATAACAGCGTTCGACCGCCTCGTCGCCTACTCACCAAAGGATTTCGTCTTCCTTTCGGTGCGTTGTTTGCTTCCTGTTTGTCTGACGGTCATCGCGTAGTCGAGAGATCATGAGCACTATTTAAGAGGACTTCGTCTTTCAAGTGTTTCAATGGTACAACAACAAAAACTATGGTAGTGCAAACTTCCTTTGAACTGCTTAAGTAGCCCGCCTATTTCATCTCGTTCAATCCACCTCAAATTTACAGTCGTTCGTTCAAATTCCTCTCTTATGTCATGGTCGTTGGAAGTCCGAGGATTTATCTATCTTCTACTCTTCGGGAGCTCATAGCACGCTCATTTATACAATTTATCCCTTCATTTTTTGTGAAGCAACGCAACAACGACACATCTTAGTTTCTCGAAATTATGCTCTAAAAACACTTGGATAAAAACAAGCTCAGTCTGGAAACTCAAAAATCACATGAGTTTCAATTTTTAAAGAAATTTTTCTCTAAGAACCACATCGTTCATTAGTCGTTCCAACATTGTGTCTTCTTTCATGGTTTTCCGCTGGTAGAAATTTTTTCAGAATTAGTATGGTAACCATTTTGTACCCTAATGCAATTCCGCCCCCGGGAGATTTGGAGCTTCCTGTATAAGTGCGGCATATGGACAAATGAAATAAAAATTAGTGGGACTGTGATGGCGAAATACCCAAAAATGTAACGTATAATTGGAAGCTTGTACACTTTCCAATACAGGCGCAGCCACGAGAATTGCCCACACTCTCACTGCGCATCTAAACTAATCCGCAAAGAAATCCGCTCTGAAGACCAACGACCCACTCACTGGCCTCGGCATTTCCTCATTCATCAAGTCTCAGCTCATCAAACAAGGAGAGTCTCGGGCTAGAAATGGGTTCGGCGCCGGGAATGGAGCCAGATGAGGAATTTACATCATCCTTTTTTATGGGGTGTCCTTTCAGGAAGCGTTGAGGTCGAAGTCGTTAAGCGGCGTGCAAACGATGCAACATCGGGGCGCCAATCGGATTTCGGACGCTGGGTGAATTTCACATGCAAATGGACGTCTTACCCCTCAGTCGCAACGACCGTCCTTCACCCCGTTTCGGGCGTCAACCGTCTCTCAATTAACTGGTATATCATCGCCACGCCCACGTTACGCCAAGCTCTTGAGAAAAAACCACGGCTACACACTGGATCAATTGTTCTGCACTGTGAAATTCGTTCTGACGTGGACCTAATGATCCTTCTAATGATTCTTTGCTATTCATTTGGCTGTTTTTATCATTTCTCATCATCTGATCCACTATTCTTAAGACGGGAGAACTCCTACACCGTATCACCTTCAGAAGGATGTCAAATTCCCCAACATCCAGTAAGGCAGCGTTCAAGTCATACTTTCGAGCGAGCGTACTCGGGAAAGATACAGAAATATGACTCATGTTATAAGTTTCTCACCCTTATCTGGGCTTCGGGTCCAGAACTAGACCGGTACTATGACCCCTTCATCAGTCTGTAGATCTCATTTCCCTGATAAATAGTTGTGATGTTTTAGATGCTATTGGTAACAGTTGATGTCCTACTACCTTCTTCTTAGTTTTTTACTTGTTTATCTATTTACTATCGGGGCAACATGAAAGAAAAAAACAAGATAAACAATATGTTGCGCATATGGAAATTTTATTCCAAATTCACCTCACCGCTCTAAATCATGTTCAAACTATCAGCTAAGTCGTTTTCAATAGTCTCTTAACAACGGTGCGGAGAAATTCTTGCTAATAACACTAGCGAAACGATGCCACCCATGTTAGTGGCGTGTACCTTCTAATGAAATGATTAATTTACCACACACACAGGAACCGTTGAAGTTAGTCAAGTAATAATTCTTCAAGGAAAAAACGAATAATTTTGAGGTTTCTGCTTTGTTTACTTCTCTCTGGAACCAGCTATCTTAGATTGCACTTCTTTCCCTTCGCTGCATTTCGGGCAATACTCCCATAATGTCAAATATATTGTCGTATCTGTATTGTTGATATTATGGTCATCATACAGCATCTCTTTGCAATACAGTACGCCTTGTCCTTCTTTTCTCGGAGAGCACTCCTTACTTCACTGCGCGATTTTGAGGCCGAAGTATAAACAACACCTATTGTTAGATCCCTGGATCATTCAGGTGAATCATAGATGTATTAGAAAGCAGTTTTGATTTCAAAAATTATGACATCTGAATGTGAGATCTCGCAGTTCACTCCAGTCGCAATCTTTTTCATCCCATTTGCTAATTTTTTCCATTATCTTCAGTAACGTCCGGAAGCACTTTCCTCTAATCACAAGTCTTTTTTTATTTCCTTAAGACGCTATTTGTTCAACTTTGCACTGAGAAGTGAAGTGGCAAGCCGCCAATAACAAACATCGTTTTCCTTTGCCATTCGAAGATGAAACACCTCATACTGTTTGATGGTGAAATTTATGAACAAAAAATCAAGGCCTTAAGAAAGGCCCGCTTTAATGAAATAGGTCCAGCAGCAGCAGAAATGCGAGCCGGTGAAATCACGGGTTGAATGTTCTGGCCCTTGAAATTTCGTCTTTTTGTAGAGGGCTCATTGAAACGATAGATCTGAAACGCATGCTGTTACGCAAGACTCACAAAGGATTATTTCACGCTCATCATTAAAGCTAGATGGTCGAAAGGGACGTGGGTACCTGAGATCAAGTATGACCTTTTCGAGCTAAGAAAACGAGTGCTAAGCGGGTAATCCAGATCTGATGGTTTCTATTATCGGGATACAAAAAAAAAGGTGTCGGAAATGCTGTTTCTGAACAAATTCATCATACGTCATAACTCCTTCGTCGTAATTAATCATCCATAGGCGAAGAAAAGAGATTTATAGTGGAGTAGAAGTTGAAGAATGATCGCATCAAATAATGTATGCCCACACCCAATATTTTCCTGACTAGGATAGAAGTAGTTTTGGAATAAATTGCCTAGTTTTCTGGAGCATCGTTGAGTTTTTTCCAATAGGCGAATTCTGGTTCTTGATTGACATCGTCCAATAAAGATTTAGGGCATCAGCTAGTGGACAGACGCTTTTTACAGCTAAATTGACCTTGTCGCCGTTCTCCTCCCATCATAATTCGTGCAAATATCGGGGTCTTTTCCTGTTAGATTAAAACATGCGCACTTCGTATGTTTAAATTTAAGACCAACAAGAAAAACGGCGCTCTAATTTCCACAATTGTCGCTGCGTTTTTGTGATTTTAAATGATGGGGGAATCGTGCTGAGATACGGTTCACAGGGTGGTCCTTGATTTATTTGTGCACATCGTACGTTCCGGATCCTGATCATTTATTTATGACACCTTTCTCTTGAGGACTATTTCCATTCATTTCTCATGGCTTCGAAGAAGAAATTTTCTGCCTCTGTGGAACTTTTCATTGTATGTTTTATCTAGGTCAATGGAAATTTTCTTTGCATAGCCCCAGAAATGTTAATGTCCAGTGTAATCGAGTAGACCCACCAATGGCAAGGCGTACATAAGATCCGAAATGTAAATAAATGCGCTCTGTCGCTAAAATTCTGACCCGTGCAAGGGAACTGCTTGTTCGGTTATCGAACACTTACCATACACTCGCGTCAGGCCCCGTTAAGATAGTGTAAGGAAAGCTGTTGTTTCCGGTTTTTTCCCACGAAGAATGGTACCGTTTTTGTCTAGCATGACTAACAGTATGCTAAAATACGTCAAGGTACCTTTCGAAGCACGTTCAGCTGTTTTTCCATGCTTCAGATGGGCAAAACGGCCTGACATTGGTCCTTGTCCCAATCCATCAAATGCCACTTACGCATAATCCAGCCTCGCCGTCCGGCTAACGGCGGACTTCCAGATTTCTATTTATGCTCACTCCTCTCGTATACTTCATGTCGGATTCGATCCTTTTTTGTCAATTTTGTAATATTATTCCCACACCCCAATCTCTGTCGAGAAATCGTCGACGTCTGATTATTATATACAGAGAACTCCAAATGTACGTAGACAAGAGTCAAGACCGCGGCGCGGCTCTCTTGGGCAGAGTCGAGGGAGCTCAGCATAGTGTGCGCCTGCGTCTCATCTCCTCCCATGAGAGCCGCGCCGCGATCTCGACTCTTGCCTACGTACGTTTGGAGTTTCCTATATATTATAAATTATATTGTTCTAGTGTACAGTCGGGTCCGGCAGCCACTGCAAATGGGCGCCGGCCGCCGCCACCCTCCGGCGCCCCGGTATTAATGAGCTATAAATCACTCGAGCTTGGGAGAAAGCAAAGAAAAATACAATTTTAGTCCATAGTAGACAGAGAGCAGTGGATATGTTAAGGCTATGGAGCAGGGAACCATTTTCACAACCTCCACATTTTTTTTTCATTTTTGTGATTTTCATGGGGGAAGATTTCTGAATACACAATAAGCGAAGCCAACTCTTCCATTTTCTGCTATAGTACACTGCTTCGCGAATACACAAATGGCCGTTATTCTTCTATAGATGGACACAGTACTTCAGTTATCCCATCTGAATAATAAAGCCCATCTTATTCGGGATCCTCAGAAATAGTTGAAATCCGTATAAATTGTTCCATATCCATTGCGAAGTAGTTCTACCGCTGTCATTCATCTTCCGTGGAGCAGTCCTTTACGGCGGAGTTACTCTCTCCCGGTTTCCCTCAACTTTTAAAAAGTGGTTTTTCACTATTACTTACACTATTACTATTACTTACACTTACACTTGTCGTTGTTTATCTTCGAAAGAGTTTTCCATTATTACTTACACTTACTCTTATCGTAATTTATCTTCGAAATTTATGCAAAACGTTGCCGGATGCCTTCCTGGACTACCCGAAGGAGATCACGGGGGACGTCTCAAGCAGTGAACCCCAAACACTGCGATACTTAACTCTGGATCTCCAACGGAGTGGAACCAGCGATAGGGACAGATTGCAATCTGCCACTCAAACCACTGAGCCATCCGGGCTACTTTTTATGTTGGAGTTTGTTAGATAACTGCAGCAGTCGTAGGCAGCATATTATATGTATTGCAAAACGGAGGCACAGGGCAAGATTCGATCCCCTGACCACCACAACGTCGACCATTCGCTCAACCCACTGAGCTATGCGCGCACGCGATGCAACATACAAATAGTGTCCAATCTTACTTACACTTACACTTATCGTAGTTTATCTTAGAAATTTAGGTGAAAAGAAGTTGGGTGGGGCCACTCCTGTGAAGCCTAAACCTAAGCCTTAAACCCATTCTTAAGCATAGGGTTAGGCTTATCTACCCTGTGTACTATGGACTAAAATTGTATTTTTCTTCGCTTTCTCCCAAGTTCGAGTGATTTATAGCTCATTAATACCGGGGTGCCGGAGGGTGGCGGCGGATTTGCAGTGGCTGCCGCACCGGACTGTAGATTCTTCTTTGCTATGTTATGTTAGCGCAGTGGCAAGAGACGCGCTGCCCATGCACACGGTCGATGGTTCGATCGTTCCGGTAGCCAGCCCGGCCCTCTTTCTCTCTGAGGACGGTGAATTGGTACCAAGGAAGTCTGGGAGGATGAAGCCACTGGCTTAGTATATCGGATGTCTCCGCAAATCACTGTATAGGGCACATACGTATTCAATGCCTCTACGAGGTTCAGATGAAGTCAAATGCATGGCGCATCCCATAACGCGGACCACTTCATCCTTTAGGTTTATTTTATTCTATCTCTTGCATTTATCTTGCTTTGCCGAGCCAGCTTTATGCCTCATGTTTACATATTTGTATATTGTATATAAGCATGTTTTCCTTATGCTAGCGGTGCTCGAATGGTTGGATAAACCTATTGTGAGCAAGTATCTGAACATCTGAACAAGTTATGAAAGTCCCGCGTGGCAGGGAAAGGTCCCCAACAAGTGAACCTACCACACGTTACCACAATCTTTGTTTCACGCTTGGTTAAATTTCAATGCGATCCCCGTTGGCGCTACCTTTGCCCACGCACTGCATTGTATAGGCTCACGTTAAGGAAACTTTCTTGCATTTCAGGTGGTTTCATAAAAACAGGAATCGTGATTGTTGTTAGGAAATGGCAAGAGAAATATCCCGGGACAACTGGAATGCCATACCATTCAGACACATTGGGTAATTGAAATTCATGAACATGCAGGTTTATAATTCGTTTCCTGCCATTTTGGCTTTTGATGGGGTTGGTATGGGGTTGGTGCCACTAGGTGCTGGCAAAACTCGCCTAACTGCAGAATTTTGTGGCATTGTTGATCATATGGATTCCTGGATTCTGCGCTTCATTTGGTGAGACTCTATGGCCTAAATTGGGAATTGAGTTATCAGCGCTCTGCCAGTGCTTTCCCTTGTAAGTATGAAATGCAAGGTTTCAATAAAATTAGTTGATATTCCTTTACACCTTGCGTTCTACTTTAGTATTTATTCACTGGTACTCGCCAAGTGTTACTGACATTTTCTCCCTCCTTTTCTACCTTGAACTGCTATTAATCCTGTGGCATTTCACATCCATATCGCACACCGTAGTGAGTGCTGTATCCAGTAGGCAAATAAATAAATAAATACTCGAAATATTCTGTTGGCCGGTACCCGCTTCTACGCGCTTCATTGCATGCGGTCGGTCACTCTGATTGTCTGCGCATCCGCACATTTCATCGATATTACCGTTCTCATCGTTGTCTGATCCACTCGCTTCTTGTACTACCCTGTCCAAACAGAAGTTAAGGCGCGTGCGAAAAAGTCTCGACCATTGCAGCATCCTGGGAATGGAATTTGGAGAACATATTCCGGTGGAAACGCTTATGGTAAACTAGTGCTCTGTTCAGTGTCTGCTGTTTCTTCCAATGTTTCGTCTTACTCTGAATTTATTTTGCTTCCGAGCACAGCTCAAACAGGGTAATACGTCGGCCTCAAAGCAAATGAACATCTCCCCCTACCTACCGCCGTCCTCCCCTCATTCACTGCTAGGAAAGGGGAGTTTCAGTGGCGGCAGGATGACAGCAAGTGCGAGAGATGGCAGCCCCAGGCCTCGAATTGAACGTATACCTGTTCGGGCTGCGTTTATGCTGCACCGCTCTCAGAGTGATCCTACTTTCCGGAAATTCCTAACATCTTATTGTGCCTGTCCTTCGTCTTCAGATTTTATTACATGTATCGCTCAGCTCTTTTCATTTATATGAAGTCGCGGGTAGACAACGTTTAAGCACTCTCGTCTCCAGTGGCGAGAATCTTGATAGCTTACGGAAAGACTTTACCTTCCCTGTACGTTCAGAGTGGACGAGCTCCTAGGACAAAATGTGATGGAATCCACCATTTCTAGAGCCACTTGCTGTTGGCTGGACGAGTAAATTACACAAAATTTGTCTATTTCTGTTTGTAAAACTCGTCCACTTTAGAGAGCGGACAAAGGGAGCTTTCCTGAATTCAGTTACTGATTACTTTTTTTCGAACCTAGATGTAATTCTTCGTAAAATACTTCTACTACTAAACCAACATATGTAGTTTCAGTTAAAAAAGGGGTCCTGCTATTGAATACCTCCACCTGCGACTTACTCGCAGTCTCCAGATGCCCTTTACTCAAACTACCAGTCCGATGTTGGAAAGTCCGATGTTCATTGAGATTGCAGGCGAATCAGGCCACTTGTAATCTTTCTCTCCTATGTACATATTTTGCAGTGTAGAGCGTTACATCTATAAGAGGTGGGGCATCCAATCTCTGCGATTGGCCGGCCGCGCGAATTGGCCAATCGTGAAGCTTGGCCAAACTGACCAACCGTGAAGCTTGGGCACACCTCCCCTCCCAGATATAGCGCTCCTCACCCAATATTCCGCTCAGCAGTATTAGAGAGCCTGAGTCTTGGCCATCCTCTTCTCCCCCCCCCCATTAACCATCTAATTACCCCTTCTTCACCTCAATCATGGTATCTAATAGAGATGGGATGGACACACATTTTTGTCTTTACACATTTTCACCTTCAACGTTATTAATCTCTCAGCAAAACTACACGCACAGTATTTAAGCAAGTCCAGTTCCGTTCCGAGCATTTTTATTCCTAGAAATGTGTGTGGTCGCCTCCGAGAATGCCTTTCAACGAGGTGCTAATTCTCGGGCGCTTTTTCCGAGGGAACTGTCTCCCACCTCATCTTATTGAGCCAGTTACATACGAACTAATAGTTATCCGAGCCAGTTTCAAGGAACACTTTAGGTGAAATAGTAACTATCCCTTCATCACCACTTCTTCCCTTGTTTGTCGTTGCTGGTCCCATATTTGAAAGACATAATTCTACCTGTCCCGGTCGTTCGCCTTTGCTGGGCTTTGTTCCCTTCTAGGTGGAGGAGCAGGACCAGATTTTTCATGAGAAGGTTCTGCAAGAATTTGCCATATCATCGCTTGGAATAGTTTTTGTGATTAGAGCGGATATTTGTCCTTGAGCATCCCTATGTCGTTGTGATTGCCTTGCTAGCGATAAATCTTTCTGAACCTATACAACTCTCATTTTGTCCTTGAAAATTGAACGATATTTTCTTCCAGATTCTTCATCCTCGATTTCTTTGGTCTCGCGCTTAAAACTGATCAGGAAGGTATCAGGATGCGCTCCAGCTTTCTTTGGATATCTTAGAACCAAAAGAAACTGTAGATTGACGAATTTAGCATGCTAAGGTGGGGTCCTGAAGCGTTTCTGATCGCCTAATAGGATTTGAATAAAAGGTCGATCGAATTTAGGAACAACTTACTTTTTGCGCAAATTTGTCCCGACTAGGTCAAGGTTGGGCGAAACTAAGTTTTCCGGTATCTTCTTGCGCGATGATGACACGTTTGTCAATTCCAATTTTTTTTTTGAACAGAAAAATGGGTGTGGCTTCGCTTTACTTTATTTCCAAGGCAGTTACTAGAATTTTGCTCTCTATTCTCATCTGATCCATTTTTCTCCTTAACATGTGTTCTGAATTTTTTAGCATAGTGGTTTTTTTTTCAAGTTTAGTGAGATGTTCCGAAGCTGTACCATTTTTTTCTGGTAGAGTATCGAACTCGTCCCTATATTACTGCTTCCTTCTCCTCAGCACTTTCTTCCTTCACCCTGATTCCCCGTGGCAGGTACTTTGAATTTTCTTTCTCTTGGATAATGTAAGCTCCTGATCTTATTTTCCAACGTTGCTCATCCGACTCCCCTTGGGGTCCATTTTGTGGCCAAAATCCTCAAATAGTCAGTCACCTGTAGAAGAACTTATAGGCTGACTTCGCTTCCATTAGCAAGATACATGATTTTTCAAAATTTAGTCCTGTTGATTTTAAAGTGGTGACTACACAGCGGCAATTTCCAGGTTGTTTCGTGCTGCAGCTTGATGAACAATGTATTTTCCAAGCATTCTGCCAAACTAGTTCAGATTACTTCTGGGTGAGTTCTGGGTAGACGTGGTAGATCCCGCTAAAGTTCCGGGTTATTTCATTTTTCCACATTGCTAATCCCTTCTTTTCCTCAACATGGGAAGAAATAGCCGACGTGAAGCCACAAATATAGAAGTGCAACTTCTGCTAGAGCAGTTTTTCTAGTAGTAAAGCAAGGCAATATCTTCTTCTTCTCCCTAGCCTGTTTCCCAGCGTCTGGGGTCGGCGTTTCTCGTGCGATTGCGCCATTCGGTCGAACACATCATCCACGCTAAGCCTTAGTAATCGCATATCATCTTAAATCCTGTCTAGCCACCGAGTCTTGGGTCTTCCTCTCGGTCTACGCCCTTCTACAGTGATGTTCATTGCTGATTTGGCGACTGAGCTGTCGTCACTTCTCAGTACGTGACCGTGCCAGCGTAGCCGAGCTTCTTGCATCTTTGCCATGATGGGTGCTACTCCAAACAGTGAGCGTACGTCTTCGTTTCGCTTTCTATCAAGACGTGTAATACCGTGAGTCCAGCAAAGCATTCTCATTTCCATTGTGTGGAGGGACTGCTCGTGTTTTAAGGTGGTCGGCCAGTTTTCCGCTCCATACAACGCAATAGGCCGGTCTACTGTGCAATAAATCTCTGAATTCAGCCTCAGCGGGAACTTCCTATCGCACATCACACCCGTTACATGCTTCCACTTGTTCCACGCAGCGTTCGCTCTACATTCAGCTTCCATCAACGTGTTACCGTCAGCTGAGACACAGGATACGAGGTGCTCAAACGCGGAGGCCTTCGGAAGTTCCTCATTATCGATGGCTATCGTACCTGGTGTTCTCCGCATTCGAGGTACTCTGTTTCCTCTACGTTAAGTTTCATACCTATCGTTCAAGCCGGTCTCTCCAAGCTTGTACCTCTTTCTGGAGCTCCTTCTTAGTGCGTACAGCGACTACGACATCGTCTTCATAAACAAGCGTCTATGGTGGTCCAGATTGGAAATCACTCGATACAGTGTCCATGCAAAGAATGAAAAGAAGCGGTGAGAGTGCAGAGCCTTGATGGACTCCCACGCGGACACCAAATGGTGCTGATACTCCTGCAGCGCTTCTGACTGAATTCGTGGCATTTTTGTAGAGGAGCCGCACTCATCTTACGTACTCTTCAGGGACCACATGAGCCCATAGTGACATCCTACTCAGTTCACGGGGTATCCTATCGAAGGCCTTCTCGAGGTCAAAAAAGGCTAGATGGACGGTTTTCTTCTTCTTCCGATGCTTCTCAGTCAGCAGCCATACGGCATGGATCGCATCGGTTGTGCTACAGTTTTTGACGAACCCACACTGATTTCGCGTCACTTCAACGATCTCTCGAAGCCTACTGTCCACAACTCGTTCAAAGATCTTCATCGTGTGGCACAGCAGCCTAACGGTCGGTACGTCGTACAATCTGCTACGTGTCCTTTCCCCTCCAAATGGGTACTGTTGTGCTCGTCGTCCACGATCTGGGCAGCTTTCCCTCGGCTACAATTTCGTTGAAGAAACTAGTGAGCCATCGTGTTCCTTCACCTCCAGCTACTTTCCAGATTTCGGATGGCAGGTTATCAGGGCCGAGCGATCTCCCATTCCTCATCTTTGCTACTGCACCTGCAACTTCCTCTTCTAGAATCAGTGGCAGTGAGCCAAACACCAGTGTTGCCGATGGTACTGGCGGGTGTGAGGTTTCTTCGTTGCACGTAGTATCGTAGTGTTCGCGCCACCTATTAAGAATGCCCGGCAGGCGGTGGAGCAAACGGCCGTTTTTATCTCGGACTTGCATGACATGACCCAAGTCTTCAGTTGCACGTTGCCTTCCTTTTGCTATACGGTAGATCTTCTTCTCTCCTTAAACGGTGTCCAATTCGTCAAACATATCTTTATGACAAGCCGCCTTTGCAGCAGATACTGCTCTCTTCGCCGCAGACTTCGCTTCTCTGTATTCCCGCACATTCTCGTCCGACCTCATCTGCAGCCATTTCTTGTACGCGTCTTTCTTCCTCTTAATAATGCCTTAATCCTCCTCTGACCACCACCAAGTCTACTTGTCGATGAACGGTTTACCTGATTTAGTGATACCGATAGGGCTTCCTGCTCCTTCGATGATTGCTTGCTCCATCCGCCACCATTTCGTGTTGGCTGGCGCCTCTGAAAGAGGAAGCACTCTGCAGCCTTGACCACACGTTGCAACTCTCCCTCACGCTCAGTCATTTTCCACCATTTGATTCGTTGCAGCGAAACCAGTGCTCGCAGAGGGCGCCGATGTTGGAGTCGCATGTCCATGACACGAAGACGATGTTGTGGCGCGATACCTTCCGAGGGTATCACTTTGACGTCGATGATGTTCTTCAGCTTCTTGCGTCGTACTACCATGTAGTCAGTTCGCGTCGCAACCCCTCCACTGCGGTCTATAAAGAAGTGTTCGTCTTTCTTCTTGAAGAACGTGTTCGCTACAGCCGAATCCGCGGTTTCAGCATAAATGAGGAGCATTTTCCCTTCTTCGTTTCGTGTGTAGCCTCTATCTCCATGCCACCTCTCGTATACATCTCTACAGGACATGTCCATTGAAGTCAAAACCGAGTATCATGCTCTCATTTTCATCAAAATCCTGCGTGAGCGCTTCGAGATCGCGGTGAAAACATTCCTTCACATCGTCGGTACATCCGCAGTGTGGCGCGTACGCACACGCAACACGTAGTACGTCGCCTCCTCCGGTGATTTTGATACACATGAGGCGGTCGGAGACGCGTTGAACGCCAGCGACGAAGTCTCGGTAGGCATCGTTGACGATGATTCCAACTCCATTGCATCCAGATGTAGTGTCGTAATATATGAGCTAATAACCATCGCCAATATCGTGCGACTTCGCCCCTTTCCACTTCCTTTCCTGCACGCAAGCGATGTCGACTCAACGTCTCAGCAAGTTCACGGCTTCTCCCTGTTAACGTGCCGACATTTATCAATGCTAGAAGGATCGTGCGATTGTTCCGCTTGCTTGAGTGGCCTTTGAGGGGCAATAGTCCTCGCCTACTGCTCGCACTATCCGGACTACATTGGTGAAGCGTGTCGCCTCCGGGGTACGCCCTAACTTTTCCCATAATTCCTTTAAGAACACAATCCATGATTTTCTTCTGATGCGACGTGGTGTTCCTCGGCCGATTTGACGCGCAGTCTGACGCCGGAATCGCAGAAGGGAGGGATTTCCCACCCATGGAGTGGACAAGGGACTTAGTTGTTAGAGGTCCCCTAATCGCCTCTCATACGCCTCCCCAGTCTTTAGAATGGCGGCTTTTGGTAGGACCCAATGTGCAGGGTACAGCCTACAAATTAGCACTTGTACACACCCACACGCGTAAGTGCATGCTCATACTCAAATATCGGACGCACGAATCGAGACCAACGCTGCAGAACTAATGAGTCCATCCGCTAGATCGAACGGCGTCGCAGGGCAAGCGCATGGCTGCTTTTGGTCCGCGATCAACACCCTATCCGCCAACCGGGGTCGCGCTACGTACCTCGCAGCAAATTGGCTGTCATCCCTCCAAGGAGAGAGATCCGAGGAGTAAAGTAAAGCAATATAAAACCGCAAAATAACGCTACAACAAATGAAATATCAAATAAAACACAAAATGGCAAAATACACCACGTTCTTATTGGATTCAATTCTGGAAACTATGTAGTTGTGATTGAACTTTTCGCTATTTTGTAAAATCTTCAACAGCATTACCAAATCAAGAAAATAAAATTACCCAATTTGAGAATCATCTTTACACTTGTACTGTCTCTCTTCCTTTGAATAAATCGAATCAAAACATGTATCAGGACAAAGACGTGAAATACTTCCATGCGCTTGAACTCCCTTAAAAGAATAGGGCCTAAAAGGGTCAGATTTAGGTAGGTAGACAGAGCGAAAAACTCTTCAGCTACATATTTCCAGAGGTGATCATATTTTCGATCCTCTTCAACGCAATCTTTAAAGGTCTGTTGCGAAATATGAGGAATTATTCCCACAGCACTCGCCTTAGTAGTCGGAGCACCAGCGTTTTCCAATAATGAAACAGTTCCACACTGGAGGCCTTTCTTAATTCAAATCACCTACCGCCAGCGATGTTACTTTAAGAAAAAATTCCCAGCAGCACTGAAAATCACTTAGTGCTGAGCTCAAAAAGTGCAGAAACCACTGCTATGTGCCATTTGCAAGTATGGTTCCACTTCAGCCCATCGCATCAGAAATTTTTGGAATTTCCAGTGACTTTGCGCGCACCTGCGGGAATTCAGTAACCTATTTTTTACATGGTGGTCGCTATCCTGCACTTTTAATCTATGTCAATCATTCGAATCTCTTCTCATCAATCACAGTAGTCTGACCTTGTTGGAGTTCACACGCTTTCCGTGAGCATATGATAAGTGAAAAATTCATCTAGGGGTTAATCCCCAGTATTCATTCATTGATTCATTCATTCATTCATTCATTCATTCATTCATTCATTCATTCACTATATGTACGTCAACTTGAGTGGATTTTTAGTATCTCCCTTTTTTTGCAAGTCCAGGACCCCTATTTATTGCTCAAAACTGAATATTTTTGACACAAATGTCTCTCAAGAACTGATCCGCTCTTGCTTAGCTGGTTTTTACAAGTATCCGCTTTGCAGGTCGTACAATTTGGCCCACTCCTATAATATCGTCCATTGAATGGCGAGAAACGCAATCAGAGGATCTCTAATTGTTGTGTAATTGCAGAAAAACTCTATGCTGCATAACGGGATCCTCGGACACTCAGAGAAA
Organism: Ancylostoma caninum; assembly: GCA_037903475.1. Taxonomy (NCBI): domain Eukaryota; kingdom Metazoa; phylum Nematoda; class Chromadorea; order Rhabditida; family Ancylostomatidae; genus Ancylostoma; species Ancylostoma caninum. The sequence goes on from JBAJFG010000555.1 coordinate 266,564, forward strand.
GCGAACCATCCAGTAGAGTAGACAAAAACAGAATTTTAAAAGAAATATCCGAAGAGTACTTCGTTTCCGAGCCCCTCTGTAGAGGTTTTTTTGGTGACTTTTTTTTGAAATGGTAGCGATTTTGTAAACGACGAGATATTTCGCATTGTTTATCTTAGTTTTTTTAGTTGCGATGATTGAGTGCATAAGGATCGCAATCATTAATCTAGGGCATGACCAGTGTGTACTTTCACAGCAAATACACATTTTTCATCGTGCATCCAAGGACAATGCAAATAAACAAATCGCAAACATTTAAAAACTGACAGGTAGTGCATTCACTTCTCTCAACTATGGGTATGGAGCGGAGTGGGAGGCGCGGTCGAGCTCTGTGATTGACCACTTGAATGAATTGACCAATCGCAGAGTTGGGCCGCACCGCCCTCTCCAGGTATAACGCTCCACACCCCTCAACTATCATTGTGGTTATTTTTTTGGCATTTTGCTTTTTATTGATGTAGCCACACGAGGTTGGTATCAACTTTATTCTCGGCTTACGTTTCGGCGAGATCGCCTTCTTCAGAGCCTGAAAGGGTGAAATCGGTTGCGATCTATCCGGACAAACGTCTATCTACCCTACAGACAGAATTCTAAGCCTACTTTTTGGACCACATGGTAAGACACCTCCCTCTACCGTCCCTCATCGCTAAAGGAATTCCTAGCGCAGCACCGCAGTTTGAATAGGGTATGGGTAAACATCAGCAAATCAGCAGGTATACCATCTCTTACCGCCGCTCGTCTCAAGACTGAGCTACCAACATGTCCTGTGCTTTATTTACTAATTAAGACACACAAGCTGTCTTCTGCCAATGACCTGGCCTCAACTAATCCATCCACTTTCAAGGTCAGGCCTATCATTAGCTGCATCGGAGGTCCTACTGATAGGATTGCCTGGTTTCTTAACTTCATTCTAGTTCAGTTGCTTGAATACGTTCCCGCCCATTTAGATAATACCCAAATATTTTTAGAGCATCTGCGAAAAACCCGCTTTAACAATACTTGCGTTATGGAGTCGTTTGACGTCACGGCGCTGTACACCAACGTCTCCAACAGTTCGGCATTGCAAGCCGTATCCGAACTTCTCACCCAAAACCAAAGCACCATTAATTTGTGTGGTCTATCTGTTGGCCAGATAATGGTACTCTTGAAGGAGTGCCTTAGCTGGTTAAACCATATTTTTTCACTTGAATTTTTTTTACCTGCACAATAAAATATGTCCAAGATGATCGTTTCTTTCCGGAGACCAGGCCTCTTCCTTTAAAAATGAGGAATCTAGGGAAAGGATCGGCCCCGAAACTGAAGGCCATAGCACTCTACCACCGCTCTTTTTACTTTATGAAAGTTCTCATTTTCCTCACCGATCGATAAGCATCTTCTGAACGATGGCCATAGATATATGAGACATTCTGGAAGCTGTTCGGCAAACTTAAGAGGTCATCATCATTAAGATTTCCATCGCCGACGGAACGATTTCACGCGGATCGCGTCATAAGCAACCCGAGGCCACGCCCACTTCCAGCGGCTCCTTGGATCCACGAGGATTGCCTGAAAATGGCGCTATCGTCGGGATCACTGTTTTGCGCAGTGAATTCCAATTTATAGATCGTCATTAATCCGCTGTCCGTCACTGGATGTATCCATTCGTCATTTGACGACCGCGTTTTTCCATGACCTGACCCAATCACTTCGCAACTTTGTCTGGAAGAGAAGTAAAAATATCGGTAAAATTGCGGTTTTTACAGCCACTATTGGTATGTATATACATATTTGTTCTCAGGTGCTTTTAATCTTCTTCTTTGCTTTAACGAAGTTCCTAAATTCCTATTAAGCTTTTCTTTACCGTCCACAGAACATCACAGTTTTTCATATGCTATTTTTTTCTCGCCCATGTTATCCCAACCCTCATCTGAGGAGAATTCGTAGAGTGATCGATCGTACCGTTTTTTACCCCTCATTTGGCTTTATAGTTAGGACCAAATAATGCATTAGATACATATCGACTTATTCGAGATTAGAAAACTTGATTTCGAATAAGTCTATAGTATGGATGTTTGAAAAAAAACTTGGAACATTCAAATTATCGAATATATTCGAAAACTAGGTTTTTCGAGTTTTCAAATTTCGAATGTATCCAAGAAAGAAAATTCTAAATATTCGAATTTTTGAATGATTTATTGGGATCACCGGATAAAATCACTCGATCTGGTTGCAAGTACAGTAGGTGATCAGCTCTGTGAGGATATGGAGTGATATGGACAAGGAGGCGGTCCCGACTGCTTCTACTGGCTAGTGCCCAGGTAGCACTAATTCAAATGTTACCCTAGCGTGAAGCAAAGGGTGGTGCGGTATATTTCATTGGCGGTGAATATTCCAACTTCCTGAGAAGGTGGTAGTGCTTCTCTCATTTCAAGAATGTACAGTGGAAAGTATCGGTTTTGGGCACTATCAAGATAAGGTTAATTTATACTAGCTGCGTGCGTCAGTCGCGCATCAGTCGCACGCATCCATTTGCAGAGAATTTTTCATGAAGACCTATCAACAAGGCATGCACATCCTCAATGAAAAGAACGCGCGGCCGCCGCGAGGGCGTAAACGCGTGCGTCTGAGTTGCGACCGCGATGCGACTGCTATGCGACTGCTCCCTATTCTTCATCATATAAACACCCGCACCTCAGTCGCACGCACCCAGTATAAATTGACCTATAGCAACACCCACTCATAAGTAACTGGCCCGCCTACCTTTCGGGTATAATGTTCTATAAAATCTGACCCTCATAAGTGTCTCCCAAGTTTCATTGTTCACAAACGAAAAATACATACACTGCATGAATGGGGTTCGTCTTTTCTCTCTAGGTCGCATAACCTTACAATCTAGTGTTTCTCGGATTTCGCGAAAGCTTTTGCTGACCATCCTTGATCACTTCGCTTTTTTGCATTGTCCACGTGAATTTAATTGAAAAAAAAAAGATTATGAGTTGTTACTAAGACTGAGTAACTCAAGCCATTCAGCTTATTCTGCGATCTGTGTACTTTGGGGACCACTCGGAAATTTGTTCGAAGATTCCCGAGAAATAGCTGTTGATTTTGCGTTGATTGCAACCATATTGCTCGTAACTGCCTCTATTTACTGAAGTTATCCTCCGAGAAAGGAATACTTGTTTTTGCACATATTTCATGAAGTATAGTGGAAACACCTCCAATATTATCCAGAAACTTGTAAATCTTTACAAACGGCTAAGGGGCATTTGTAGAAGTCGAATTACCTGAAAAATTTTCCGATGACTACACTGCTTTTCCTAGAAAAAAGACGCCATCCATACTTGTCGTACGTGAACGAAATCCTCCGCTCTAGCGTCTAACGAAACCCGTTTCAGGATTATATTGAGTAGTTTTGTAGCAGTGTTTTCCTGAATTCTAGTCAAATGCGGCGGTTATTATTGCTAGCCTCCGTGGCAATAGCTCACCCGAGGAATCCACAGGTAAATTTTCAAATAGAATTCACCGAACCCTGGGGTAAAGGTATGAAAATTTCCAAAAAAAAAGTTATTTCAGACGGAATCCATACGGTTTTGTGAAGCTTACGTGCAATGTGCTGCTGTGGCACTTCTTGAAGAGCGTTTATGTTTAGGTAAGTAACTTTTTTTTCAAAAAATAAATCGAAAACTGGTGATGCATCAAATATTTCAGGAAATTCATTACTGCGGCCATATTGGTTACCAGATTCACGTGACAAACATAATTGTCACGAAAAATTGCGGAACGATTATATTAAGGTAGGATGAGACGACGCTCAATTTGACGCAATGAATACTTCAGTAATTGTTTCAGTTAGAGAAAATGGAAGAGAAATTGGACACTATGCTGACCTCGTGCCTCATCAAAAATACAGTACCCTTCAATGAACAACAGGTACGGTTCATGCACACCTTGGTTTTCTTTACTTTGTCCTTGAAGTTGCAACTATTCAGATTGTTCTGGATACACTATTTTAATTGTTTGCTTATTGATCACTGCCACTCATAAATCTATTTTTTCTCTTCAAATTTCATTATATCATTATTTAACACATTTGTGGATCCGCCAGAAGCAAGTATAAACGGGAAAACCCATAAAAGGAAAAGGCAGGACTTCCACGACTACTCTATTACTACTAAGAATAATTATTTCACGACATTACCCAATATGTACACATTTTAGCATTTTTATTTGGTAATGTTGTCGTTTGCCTAGATCTTTTCCTTTGTAGACGTTGTTTTGCCTCAAAGAAAACTTTTTACGAATTTCTGAAGTCTTCGGAACTTATAAAAATCCTTTTTCTGAATTTCAGTTTCGCTGCTCTCTCAAGTCCATTGTTCCCTTGATAATTTCTCAACATGAACCTCTTGATATTGCTTAAATTATATACATATGATCTTTTTTCAGGCAGTTTTTCATACAAATTTGTCCTGTCAATTTTGACAATCCATACCTACTACCCTAACCAACCCCCACATGCAGATGAAGCAGTGCGATGCGGCCACTCTGAAATCGGCAGCGAAATTTTCGTACGGTCGCAGTATCTACTACGTACCTACTCATTGCTTCACGGGCGTCGAGAAGCGAAGGGAACGAGAATGTGGTCGAGTGCAAAGCTGTTGCGCTGCAGTACCGAAGTGGGTTTTGAATCTTTTCATGATTAAAGAAAAGGTGTGGAGTGTTTTACCTGGGAAGGGAGGCGCGAGCAAGCCTGATTGGTTAATTCATGCAACCGGCCAATCACAGTGTTCGGAAGCGCCGCTCTTTCAAGATCGAACGCTCTACAACCTTAGAAAGGTGTTAGTGAAGCTTTTTTTTTACATTTTTGCGGTGTTGGAGGATTGAGATTCCCATATAATGTTAGGGCGTAAAGGTCAAGTGAGGACCATACTCTAATTGGAGAGAGAGGCGTGGAGAGTTCAAGAAAACTACCTTCAACTGCCGTAAATATAGCTGAAAGTTGCCAAATTCTATTATTAGGCTAGTGAAAGACCTGGTAACTGAGAATGAAGTTACAAATGACCAGTAGTGAAATACACGTAGACTTTTTACTAGAGCATTTCTCGATCTAAAGGCAGTGAACCTGACCTTCATCATGAAATTTTTTTCACATATAGTACATATAATTATATATGATTCGCTGGAAGAAAAAAAAGTTGAAACCTCGCTTCTAAGCTCCTCGCTTGGAGTAGCGAGGGAAGGGCATACATAGGACATCTACCACATATGCATCGCAAGGAATCATGTATAAATTTGTGGCTAGCGCATACAGGTAATTTCATTTGTACAATGAAAACTGGAAGTGGTCTAAAGGTCTCTGAAACCTGCTTCTCTGAAACCTTTATCCCTCTTCTTACTGCGACAGAACTTTCCAGAATGGCTCCAAACCTAGCTGTTATCCTTCAAAATACATTTCCTGTCAATCCTGTTCTTTATTTTCCTAACATCAGGTCTCACGTCTCCCAAAGACGTTTGTCTTTTAGCTTTCCTACTTTCGGATATCTCATCTATTACATATAGTGTTTCTTTTGATTCCTACATAAATGTGAATGTACCAAATAGTGTCATTACCACATGTTCTGCAGTACTGAATAGTGCGCGACTTTTGGGACAGTCGAATTGCCCAGTTGCTCTCCTCTCACCCGATTATTTGCGCAGTGAAATCTTAAATCGTCCACTTTGGGACTCAATGCGGCCCAATTACAAACAAAATGAGGGATAAACCACTTGAAATTGATCACGTCACTCTTTCCATTGTTTCCACTTCGCCTGTTTTCACGCCGTAACCTCGATTTCACTACTGCGCTGTGTTTTCAACACGCGTCGAGAAACCACACCATTTTACTTCTCGGCGACCTATTTGGATGGCGGAAGCGTTTGATGACACGAAGACGCTACTTAGATCCGCGATTATCACTAAAGAGTTAATTGTTCTTCTAGTATTGTGATATTGTGGAGTAGGGGTTATGCGGAGACTTGCCAGCTATTTAAAAGCATTTCGCAAAATCCGGGAGTACTAATTCTAGAGAGTGAAAATGCTGGAGCTCTTGGGAAGAATAAACGAAGGTGAATCTGCTTTTAGCCTGATTACGATTACGGGATGATAACAAAGTCTTTGGCCGAATATAACAAATTGTAAGACTGAGACTAGATAGGCTAGCAATCTGAAAATTTACGAGGATAAAGTAAAATTCATGCGCTTTGAGAATCCACTCTTGGAGTTTAGATAAGTGTCTTGGCTTCTCTGTGGAGTCGACAAAACCGTCGGCAATGCAACGCACGAGGGCCGCAAGTTGGTTGAGGTTTTATGACGCCCTTTTTCTCGTTAGGTATGGACCAAAGGAGCTAATATCTCATCGAAAGTTAGCACAACTCCTGCGTGAATTATACTTCAGAGATTCAGAGGTCTCTGTTTGAGGGCAAACGCTAATTATTAAACAAAAATGATCGACTTGGTCAAATAAGGAACTGAGGCGTCTCAACCAACCTTCCGTTGCATTTTCTTTTCAAACATGATGGAAAACTTTTGTCAGATGTTCACTTCATTTTTATGAGATGTGCCAAAGCCTGAGAAATAACATTTCTCTCTGGATTTCGCTCTGCCCACTTTTGTCCTTCGTTTTGTGAATTTTATTGGCAAAAGTAGGGTTGGCAATCTATTGACCTTCTCAGGTAAACAAACCCAGTGCAAGCACGCATCGCCTTAGGATAGAAAATTTCTGATCTCTTGAATATTGAGCAGGAAACTGGTGATTTGGAGAGCAATTTAAAAGTTCTTAGAAAAGCTATCATCGAGAGTCTACTTGCGGCCATTTCCATCTGTACCTCGTTTCATGTTTGCAGATCATACAGGATTCAGATAAAGCGATGGATTTTGAAATTTTGCATGTGTGTCCGAGCCCTTTGGATAATCAATGCAGATACAAACTCATGGGCTTCCCGGCAATGTTCAAGAAGTAATTGCTACAAAGTCTTTGGCCAAAGACTTTGTTGCCACTTTATACTATCAAAAACCGCGCTTCTAATAGACCAGCCTCATTTCACAGAAATAGTATAGTTTTCTATCAATATTTATCTGTAAAAAGGTTTAGAGGGCTTCTCCATCAACAGAGACTTTCTACCACTTTTTTTCTGGAGAATTAGGAGTCAAGTACGGGGATTTTGTATCAAGTAGTACGCCGCTGGGCTTTCCAGGTGCAAATGTGTGAAAATCACTGAATAATTACTCTCTCACTATGAACCATTAATTAAAGGATGTACCAAACGCAAGGAGGAGTTCTTTTAGTAGTCGCATCTCGAGGCCACCCGTCTTTTTCTAAAGGAACCATTTAATGTCGGTCATTTAAGATGTATTTAGGTGACCTTAAGGCAATTACTCACTCACTCGGCAACCCTATGATTGACATTCGGTGTTTTCGACGCGTACGCCGCTTGATATAGTTACTAGTGAAACTGGGTCAAGCGTCAGCGCTGATCCCTATCTGCCGTTTCGTTTAAATCATCTGCTCGCAAGTGTTTTTGCCCGCGATTGCGCAATAATGGGGTAATTCGAGATTTATGTGACTTTGCCCATTTGATCTCGGTCTTTCTCATGTAAAATGGGGCTTTTCAATACTTTTTCACGACTTATAGGCTTGTAATTTGATACCCTGGACGAAGAAAAGAGGAGTATCACACGTAAACGTGTGGTATATAAGTGAAGTATTAGAGTAAAATTCCTATCGAAGTCGGTTACCTTCCACTGTGCTCCTTCCACTAACTGGGACTGAAAAAATCTCATACTCATGGATAGGAGCTGGGTATACGCAAGGTCACCCATGGGTAAACATGTTGAGTGTCCGGTAAAGGATAAATTTGGGCAGGTTAACGCTTTTACCATGGGTGCCCAATGATGCCTCCTAACCATGGATGCGCTTCTGGGTCCAGATGCATCATAAGAGATGGGTAATCTCATACCCATGGCTGTGATTACCTATGGGTAGCAGCTCGGTATGAACGACATCAAGTGTGAGTAAACATGTTGATGTGTGCCTGGTAAGCGTTAAATTTGGGTACATTAACACGCCTACCATGGGTAATCTCAATGCGCTGGTCTGACGTAAAACTGCATGAATGCATGAATCCATGCTAGGAGTACTGGGCTTGAATTCATCGTTGAGAATATCCAGGGTAAGCATGCTGGCGCTCGTGTTGACGATGGGTAATCTCAGTGTAAATTGGGTGGTGTTGGCATGTTTATTTGGGTAATTTCACTAACGCATGCGGTCTCGGATCTGGTTGCATCACTGAGATGACCCATGGTAAACTTCTCCACATAACAAGTTTTACCCTTTACCTGGCAGGTACCATCATGTTTGCCTAAAACTAGGCCGCATTAGTGGGAGGATGAATAATTTTGAACCAGTGAGAATGACTACACATGGATGACAGCTGGGTATGGAGCTACATACATCATTGAGATTACTTAGGATAAACGTGTGAACCCCCTTCCCCCCAAATTTACTCTTCATACACATGAACTTCAACACACTTACCCTGGGTAATCTAATGATACTTCCAGGAACCACATTCATCACTGAAATCACTTATAGTAGACCTATTAATACCACCAAATTTACCTATCGTTAACGTGAGCGTCAACACATTCATCCTGGGCAGTCTCATTGACACATCCAGGTCTTAACAGCGCCAGGTTTAGGTAAACATGTTGGTGAGTGCTAGGTAAGCGGTAAGTTTGGGAGGGTTGAAACATATTGCTTACCTAGCACCTATCAACTTATTTACCGGGTCCTAGCTCTGATTCTTCTTCATATACACCTGAGTTTTTAGATGTTCCTCCATTTCCACCGACTCTGAACTAGCTAAATCGATTAATGAAGTCCGTATTCAGATGCGGAAACGAGCCAAGGATTGCGAGGTATGCTGGAAATAACAATTAACCGCAATTTAAACAGCATTTCTAATGCAACTTATTGACCTTTTTTCCAGAATGGCATTCCAATACAGAAACTAGTCCTGCCTCCGGGTTATGCTCCCATTCAACAAGACGATGCGCAGGCTCCATCGACGCCAGGATACGTTACCGTCAATTTTAACGAACCAGTTAATAAGAAACAGGAGGAGGAACGGGCCGACGATGGTAGGGTTCAGGACTACGTACATAGACATTTTTTAAATATGGAGCATTATCATTGGAGTTTATTTTAGGAGGTGGTTACCTGAACGTACGCATCAGCACAACAGACCACAGCAGTTACAATAATAAAGCTAGTGAATACCAAGGAGCTACTGGAAAGGAAACGGTGGCAGTCGAAAGCCGGAACAGCGGGTACGACCAGGCTGAAACAGTTGGTCAGGTCAGCAGCCCTGTTGGAGATGGAGATTACGAAAAGGTGGTTCCAAAGTGTTGATTGCAGTAATTTAGCTGGGGGCGGGGCCAGCTACGCGACGAGACCGCTACACTTGGTAGATTGAAGCATTAGTAACTCTTCTAGCAATGCAATTTCCTGAGCGGTGGCATTTTTTTGTATTGATGACTCCGCAATTGTATATTTAGTGGTCCAGCCAACTGAAACATAATAACTAATACAGCTTAATTTTCTTTCAATAAAAATATTTTCATTAATCTCATTTAGTGCGAAATTGTGTTTTTTTTAATTTAAGACGCATTTCAAACACGGACACACTCATCAATTTAATTATGCATAAATTGCTGATGATTCACGGAATTTCTCTTTCCGTCTCGTGCGGTTTTTTTTTCTTGAAAAAAAAAGAAAGAAAGTCAATCGTATCGTCTTACATGCGTTTCCAATTCATTTAAATTTCGAATTTTACCTCTTCTAAATACTCTCACTACATATTTTCTCCTCGTTTATCGCTTGAACCTCTTCCAATATCCACGAAAAGTAGAGATTCGACCAAATTTGCACGAATTCAAATATTCCTAGAAGCACTAACATGTACGTATTCAGAAGTTCGCGAGTCCAGCTGTTCGGAGTGAGAAATAGCTTCTAATAGAAATTTTCGAGAGTGAAACTTTATGAAGAAAACATTTGATAGAATATTATTGCCATGTGTTGCAGGTGAAGTTCCCTCGCATCTCTAATCGAGAAGGCGCTCCACGAAGTGAAATGACTGAGGAGAATGGCTCTCTCACTATTTCCAGCAAGCCAAGGCTATCGTTTCCCGGTGATGTAGTGGTTGGTTTGAACTCTTTTATTTAACCTATATAAGGAGCTAGCACTTAGGAGATACAACACATCTCCCTTGAAGGTCCAGCCCACCTCAAAGTCTTTCTGAAATTTTTATCTGGAAGGAATCTCCAGGCGCTGCTGAGGAAAATGGTACACGTGTTTCTGCGCAAAACTGTCAAAAACTCGTTTTTAATCTTCAATTCTTGTGGAGCTTATGGGCGGAGCTCGGAGTAGAAGCAAGGCAGAAGGACGAGGTTTCTGAATAATGCACTCCCGGAAGCGCCAAGCAAATTCGTATTCCTCCAGAGAGTTCTTCATCGTCCACTTCTTGACATTATAAGTAGGAGGTGCACCCTGTGTGACCAGCAAGGGAGAAGGAGCGTGTTGAGCAATCCCCATCGTTCCGCCCTGGCACCGCCCACATGCTCCCCAGAAACGGGGTTTCATAAACAGACTTTTTTGGCATTTTTCACAGATTTCCGTGTGCTGCTGTTATTAAGAGCTCCCGGAAATTCTATCTATGAGAAAGTCTCAAGAAAGATTTTGAGCTATGGCAGTGCCTTTAGGCTAAATTGTACTGGGTCTTCAAAAAATATTTTTATTGCGCAACTTTGAATTTTTCCGATCTTGCCGACATCTATGCCTCCTAAGCAACCGTTTTCTGGATTATTTTAGGCAGTCGCCACGAAGCAAGGAGTCGTAGTCGTGGATCTCCACAGAAAAGACGCCAACTCCAACCACACCACCCGTAGGCCGTTCCCACGAAACAACAAGACCCATGATGAGAACTTCGAGCACGCAATGAAGAACACCATCGAGTACAAAGCGAGAATTGAACAAATGAGACGTGGAGAAGCGGCTCGACAGGGACTGGACAGCCTTTTGCAAGCTGGACAGGTTAGTGGACATTTTTTCCCGAATGTTTTCCCAGGAAGTGCATACATCCAGCATTTGTTCAAGGCCGTAGCTACAGCATCCACTAGCGGAGCGAGGCATCCTGGAGCAATAGAGCCGGCTGTGCCGAAGGTTTCTGGATCCATGCGCAGTTTCGAAATGGCCGACGACGAGGCTGATGATGACCAGCGGCGTGGTGAATTTGTCACTTCATCGCCGGTGATCTTCGTTGGAAAGAACAACTCGACTTCGAGAGTGAGTCATCAATTGGATTCGCCTCGGGAAATTCGATGATTGGCTGGATTTGTAGATTTTTATCTCATTTCAGAGTTTCTTTTTTTGCCTAGTTAAGATAGATTCGACTCGGTACCTTTGAGAAATTCATCATCTAGTCGAAGTCAGTAGTTTTTTTTTCGCTGTTACGTACGTTAAAAAAATCGTTCTGACACTGTTTTTGGGTCAAATTGCCACTGCCTTGGATTAATCCGAGTTCTATTCCACATGGACTTGATGTAATTTTATGTGAAGTAACAAACTACTCTACATAGATAGGCAAGTTTGTGTTGTAATACGTACAGTGCAACTAGTTAGTCTGTAATTTTCACTGTCCAATGTCCTCAAGGCCTCGATAATTCCCTCCACCGTTTGTGATTGAGCCGATTCAACGATTCAGCAGCTATGTATGTGGCACCTATGTGCTAGCCAATGCGACAGTGAAGAGCGCAGACGCCAGAGTCGGGGCGTGGCCCTTCTCTGAGTCTGTGGCTAGTGCTTTTATGATTGGCTGATTGTATCTGAGGTGGACTTGCCGGTAGAAGTACATAGCGTAACGAATTTGAACAATCATAATCCTGTTTTGCTGCATTGTGGGGAATACGGGGCGGTACTACTGATCCGTGATTGGAGCATTCGTTCAATTTTCTCCGCTCTTCAACCTGGACTACCTTCTGTAAACAAAACGCGATAAAAAAAGTGGACGAAATAAAGCATACATTCTCAAATTCAAACTTGAAAAGAGGTCATGTTAGAACTGAATTACTGCAGTAAATGTTGGATGTGCCAACCATAAGAAAGTAGTCCCACCCCTTTTCTCTCTTTCTCTCTCACATGCACCATGCCGTGATCTAGGCCGGAAAAAGGAATACATGAGTTTTCTTTATTTTTTTACTAAAGGTTGCTAAGACTGCTCTCACTTGTCACTCCCAATAACATCTGCCACATTTTCATATTTATTCATTGCCTTTTTGTACTTTTTCTTTTCATTTCATTTCCTGAAATAATGTTCTAATGAAAAATGTTCTAATGAAGATATTGTGCTAATAAAGATATATGTAGCATTGAACAGGTGACGCATGTTTCTATCCAGCCGACAGTTTGTTGCAAAAATTGCGTTCTCAAGAGGTTTCCTCTGATTTTTTTCATTGGCTAAAGTCCTGCAATTCCAGTCTCTAGCTTCACCCTCATCGCTTACGTACCATCGAGCTTTTCTGCTAGTATTTAGCTTTGCTTGCTCATCTGCTGATTATAATAGTAGCGCCTCTTTCTCCTTTCTTCCAGTAAAATCTTTCCTTGCTTATACTCTGTCCCATTACTGCTTCAGAGCTGTAGGCGTAGCAACTTGCAGTCCATGGCGCAGTTACAAATTAGGCGAACTACTTATGTATTTCTGCTGCTTTTTTACGCCTTAAACTTTTGCTTCTTCCAAGAAGGGTGACATATAGTATAAAACATCCCGTTGCAGGTCCTGAATAGATCTGGAGATTGTGGACCTCCGATGAAAACGCAGACGAAGAAACTACAGGTGATTCTGGCGCTATTGGGAGAGAGGAACGACTCGGACGATATGAAGGAGGTTGGTCAGACTCTTCTGGATATTTTATGTCTTAACTAGGGTTACTTTCAGATCAAACACTTGATCGAAGAATGGCACAAAAGCTTCCGACACAAGGTGACCTCGGCAAAGGAGAAGGCAAAGAAGGCAGAAGTAAGCTATTTGCCTACTTAGTTGACGCCGGCCATCACTCAGTAGATCTGAAACTGCTGCTGTACTCCACGTCGAGTATGGCACCCCCTCAACCGCCGGCGCAATCGATTTTGACACTTATCGATTTTGCATGACGCATCGCTGATGGCGCTGCTGCCCTAGCCACAGCCACAGATAATCGATACGTATCAAAATCGATGCCGCTTCTGCGACGATGCAGGGTGTTCTATTTCACGTGAAGTTAAGCAGCAATCATAATTTAAGCACGTCCTCTCGTTACAAATCCAAAAAATTGCTTATAGATATCAAAGGCCCTGGAAGAGCTTGTCAACAAATTTGATCGAGTTAATCTTCAGCTGATCAGGAATGCAAGTGAGACTCGAAAAGTTTTTTCTTTGATAATTTCACTTATGCATTGTTGTGATACAGTGCCTCCAATGTGAAAACATGACACAAGGAGATGCCAGGTCAAAAATGGAGGCCTCTTCCCATATTTTGGCTCCAAATATTTGACTAGATTTTTGAAAGACACGCAACAACTGGATTGAAAGAAAGGCCATTTCTGTCATTGTACGATTTCTCAAATTTCATGTATTCAAAATCTTCCTTGCTCTTGAACCCCGATCTAGACCTTTTCTTGCACTTCATCCTCTGTGTTAACGACTCCCCCTTTGAGCTCAACCTGTCTTATAATGGAACGAAACAGTTGAGGAAATCAAATTTATTTCTAATTTTGGCGAGCTCTAGCTAACGAACTCCATCCTACCAGTGGCGGAAGCCGGGGGCGGGGGCGCAGCGTCCGGATGCCTCGTTGAGATTATGCAGGTTGAATTCGGTATCGTACCCATATTCACCATTCATCTAACGCACGTCAGCATGCTTACCCCATAAATAAGTGCGTGAGGTTGTCTATACCTTGCTGCTATCTATGGGTAATCATACTCATGGGTATGAGGTTACCCATCCTTCCAATGTCGCATCCAGGCCCAAGCGGCTAACATGGGGTAGGCGACTTGGTGAAAATGCGACAGCGAGGGAAAAGAAGTCCACGACAGTAGGGATTTCAAAAAAAAAGGTTAGGCATAAGTTTGAAGTTCTGGTTTGAAGTAGAGAATATGGTTATGTATTTCAAAAAAAAAACTAGTTACTAAGATGAAGAAGCTGGTATAAGTATATAATTAAGAATAATCCGGTAGAAAACTTTTACCTGTTTAGTAGTTAAGTGCTTAGTAAATTAGTTTTCCTCGAGTATGATCGCCCCACTTCTCCTGCTACCCCGAGTCCGTCACTGGAGATAACCGGTAAAGATTCAATAGTTATGCAACCATTAAGTCACGGGATGAAGGTAATAAGAGCGTCACTATTTGTATTTACCATTTACTATTCACTATGAATACCACCAATCATGATGCGGCTAGATCCCATTTACAGTACCAAAAGTCCTTCTTCATGTATTCGGATATTCAGAGAAGTTTCAATAATTATTCAGTCAGGGCCTAGTAAGAGTACCTGTTGAGCGTCTAGCATCGTTTTATAAAGTTGAAACTTCAATATTAGGAAAGTAGTAAAGACCAGGACGTCTGCGACGATCATCAAATTGCGGCCAATTATCAAAGGGCAAGGCCCCGCCCACCACGCCAAACTTCCTCCTTTGGTAGTGGAGTCGGGTAAAAATTCTTAAAACACCCAGTACCACTATGAATTGTATATCGTTTGCTTGCTTTTGAAACAAAGTCAAAATATATTAGCACTCAACGATATCGATTTCTCTGACGATGATGCCGAAATCCTGACGAATCCTTGTGAACTAATATCGATCGAAGAGTCAATTGATGGAGGCATTGATCACCATGACAAAGGACATGTCGAAGGTAATCTCGAGTACTGTATTGGCCTTGGAAATTCACCCCATTTTTTAGATGCTGCTGGACCAAAACACAAATTTGACCGTGCGGGAGGTCACGTAGCGAAAACTAATGGAGACCGCATCGTTCTTGAAGGTATTTGAAACATTTTTACATGAATCCTGCAATTAAGATATTTCATTGAAGATGGCGTTGAAAAAGTGATTCTATCCGACGGTGACTCCACCATGGATATGAGCGTGGACTCGGCTGAGATTACCGTGCACAGTAATAAAAAGACAGACTCATCAAGCAAGGAAAGCGACATTATCCACAATTGGTCTAACGAGGAGTATAAACGAGAGCTGGGGAAATACAAAAAAGAGCATCACATTAATTCCACAAGCGAGGCGGTGGGTTTCAACCCTAATTAGATGGATGCTTATCGATTTTTTCATGTAGGACGAAATTTCGCTTTTTTCAGAGAAACGAGACGTCATGTGACCTGTACATGAGATGTCGTAACCAGATGCATTTGGCGGTGGACAGTTGCGCTTGGCGTTTTGCCAGCAGTAAAATATTACCTAGTTTAGCCGAGAGCGCTGAGAGCCTTCTCTACAAAGTAAGTGTATTTTGAAAGTATTCATATCCTGGAGGTTAGCTATGTATCTCCAGAGAGTTTAGATTTTGAAAAAAAAATCAGAATAACTAGGCAAAATTTGAATTCCAAAGATGGAACACTGTTTGGATATTTCAAATCTTTTTTTTCTATTTTTCACGCCTTTTCAAGTTCTTGATTGGAGAAATATAACTTCTCGTCCAGGGAATACCACTCTAAATACGAGAAATATGCGAAAAACTCCAGTAATCGAGGTCTGCGCGCACACGCCTTACTACCTTTTTGGACAGGTTGACAAAGGATGCATAAAGCTCGAACGCGAGTGAGAAACAATTAAATTAGTGAAAGCGTGGATACGCAGACAATCAGAGAGTATGCGTGCATTGCGCGTGCTGCTGACCTCGACCACTGAAGTTCCCTGTGTGTACAGTGTTGGTCAATCATCTTCGCATCCCGCCCATACCGCCCATCTGGTCTGCCGCGCCGCACCTCCTACGCGGTGCGGCGGAGCAATTCGGTGTCATAATCGTCCAGCGTTGTCGCCTTTCATCTTTTGTTTATGTTTCTCCCAAGCATTCTGGAATGGAAACAAAAGTACAAAAAAACGATGGCAAACAGCGCCCGGAACGTCCATCTGGTCTGCCGCGCCGCATAGATGGTGCGAAGCGGCGGACCAGCCGGGCGATACCATGTGATGCAGGAGTGGTTGACCTTTGCTATAGCTATGTAGCACTACTCCCTTTACAACTGATCCATGTTACATCACTAGGGCGAGGAATTCTGCGATCCTGCGGAACAACCGCTCTACGAGGAACTCTACGAAATGGTTATCAAGCGGAACACGGGTCTACGAATGTGCCTAGACAGGAAAAATGAGATTTTCGTGAGTTTTCTCGTGTACTTTGTTTAATTTGATCTGTAATCTACCCAGTTTTTTTCAGTTCTCCTCATCAATCTGCATACCGTACTCCGCGTCGGAGCACGTGATGTTCAGCTCGGCGTTTTTGCGCCTACTCAGCGAGGACTATAAACACTCTTCCGAATGTTTTCGAGACGCAAATTTAATCCAAGAGAAATGCACAAAACTCAGGGAATGTTGTCCAAACTTTGATAGGTGAGACATTGTTGTGTGATTGCAGATTTTAGCTGATACAGTATACAAAAAACACTTTCAGCTGCCGCCAAGAAACCATGGATATCACCCTGGAGCAAGCTATTATAAGTAAGACAGCGCAGTTAAATGAGGACAAACAGAACTGCCTGAAGCAAAAAGCCCGTGAGGCGTTCAAAAAGACACTAAGAGGTGAAATACTGTATCCTTTCATATTTTCCTCATACGAGAAGTCATGTACACAACTTTACGTACAACGAGCGTCGATGACGGTGCGTTTCACACGGACAGAGGAAGCACGCGGCGCAGCCGCAACGCTCGCGCTGGAACCTCCGTCGTAGCGGCAAATCAGGGTTTTCTTGATGGTTTTTCATCATGTTTGACGTTAGCTGTCAAGCACAATTAACTATCAAGAACGTCGCGTCTGTTTGCTGTTGCGGCGACGATTCCAGCGCGAGCGGCACGGTCACGCCGCGTACTTTTTGAGTCCGCGAAAAACTCACCGTCATTGACGCTCACTATACAACGTTCTATTTCCTCATTGTCAAATAATTTCTTCTCCATTTTCAGAACTTCTTGGCAAAGGCGGTAGAGGAACACTGCAGAAATTGAAGCGAGGTGAATTAGGGCTAGATATTGCCCGTGGAGCGCAGGTGTTAGCTAGGTTGAGGTAATGCCTTGAGATCTGTATGTGTCATGATTATACTTCTGCTCAGTATGTTCTTTCCGTTTGACATTATCGATTGGTTGATCTGTAATAGGCCTTTCTCTGGATTTTTTTCGTGACAGTTTGTACCATTTTGGCATTATTGATCCGTTATGTGTACCTGTGATCTACTGGTAATTTGAGTCCGATGACTTTTTTCATGTGAATATTCATTTATTCATCTCATTCCGAGTGCCTATGTATTGATTTTCCTGTGCAATTTTTTTATTTTTTCTTCCTCTTGATTTTGTTGGATAAATTTTTGAGGTTTCCGAAGGCGCCATCACATGAAAATGAAGACTTACTCAGCAGCTTGTTCCAGAGTAGGCGAAGCTCAAATTCAGCAGTTTACGAGAACAAACAGGCTTATTTACCTAGATATGAAATTCATCTGATGCTACCTACCTCGCTAAGAAGCGTAGCATGTCATGTTCCGCCCATTTCGTAAGATTTGACCAGAAAATGGACGGGGTAACTCACAGAGATCGCTCAGGATAAACGTATCAACACTACCGAAATGTGTATACTTGGGCTATCCAGCATGCTGATCACGATCCTGACAAATATTTTGCTCGGTCGTTATTGATTTATCGATTTCATCGATTTTCGCTCGTGAACGAAATACACCTGTAAATAAGCAGTTATTCTTCAGACTCGCTCTCCTATTGTCTTCCCTAGTGCACCTATAGTAGCCAAAAAGCGATAGAAAATTCAATTGTTTATTCACAAACACTCGTAATGTTTTGTACCCAAATAAGAAGGTGTACTAAGCCTCAATCAAAAGAAATCTGCTTCAAAGAAAACATTAAAAATCTCAAGTGAGAAACAAGGTCAAAACACAACGCAACACCTTTCAAACTAACAATAACTCTAGGTAACCCCAATAACTACCACGATGTCTTCTTCAGAATGCACACACATGTAAACTAAGCCACTGGAGCACTGATTATACAACTTGCGACATTAAAGCAAAGGTTACAATGGACAGAACGCTAAGCATTGTATGTGGATGTTGAATGTGACCAAAAGAAAAATAAAAATAAGATAAAGGAATCATTCAATCATTATGAATATGCACAGTTGGAGTGGTTTTGTGGGGTGTTTTTCGTGTGAAACTTTCGCGTGAATCAGCGGAATTTCCACCTTCAGGGGTTCTCACGACAACACGACAAGCCAGGAAGAAAATCCACACCAAGAATTCATAGATTCCAGAAAGAACTCCACGGATACCAGAAAGAACTGAGATCCACCATGGTACTTCTCCATCAGTGTGAAGTTTGATAAGGTGTAGTACTCCGATAAAAGCGAAGACGATCAACGCCCATACAACTTTTTCCATGATGGGGTCAGGTGTCCGGTACAGCTCTAGGGTGTTCAGCAAATAAACGAGAGCGATTATCACAACACACAGGATCGTTGTCCCTGGGCCTTTCCAGAAGGCTATCATCGCGCCATTGCTGTGTCTGGTTCTCACCTGAAGCACAATTCACTCGTTTGCATCCAACTTCCAACCTAAACTCCTTACGCGGAAAATTTTCGAGCGCGCCCAGCATGCGGCGCGTGCGCGGCGCGGCCCTCTTGTGGCAGCGGTCCCCAGTGTTCTTCAGATTCTTGGCCCAGGTGAGTGTTTTTCTTTCATTTTTTCTTTAACTGAAGTTTATTTGATGCTGTGAGGCCCGTGGCTGACCGATATCGACCGGACGACCCCGCATGCCTCATATTTTGCACGTTTTCCCCATGCATGCCCCAAATGCTTGTTTTTATTGCTTTTATGAGGCATGCGGGGCCATCTTGTTGTCATCGGTCAGCCACAGGCCTCACACCTTCAGATAAACTTCAATCAAAGAAAAAAAGAAGGAAAAACACTCACATGGGCCAAAAATCTGACGAACTACAGGGGACCGCTGGCGGGTGGGGCGCGCTCGAAAATTTTCCGCCGATTGCGCGCAAGGACATTACATGCCGTATATAGCTGATAGTACTAATGTATTGTGAGCAATTTTACTGTCACATGAATGAAAACTGCAATAATGCTACATTTTTACTTACCATTTTGAAGCCTGCTCCTGAGTTGTCCTTCTTGTACAAGAAGCAATATATCTTTTGACGATTTTGCAGATTAGAGTAACTAATACTGAAATGATGAAGATAATAACGATCCTGGTATGCAACCAAAAGTCAGATTCTCAACTCAGGCTTAAGATGTTTGCATAATTAAAATTATACGAAGGCCCTGATCATAATAACAAAGAAGTTTCATAGCAGATCCCAACACGTATCATTGGTATGTTCAAGTCATGTACAGTCCTTCTGCGCAATCGGTAGAAAATTTTCGAGCGCCCCAAACCTGCGGCGCGTGCGCGGCGCGGCCCGCTGGTAACAGCGGTCCGGTGTCCTCGATCAGCTGTTCGAGGACACCTTTCGTCAGGTATTGGCCCAGGTATGCGCTTTTCGTCTATTATCTCTATTAGTTGGAGTACTTTGGACTGTTGAGGCCTGTGGCTGACCGATATTGATCGGACGGCCCCGCATGCCTCGTTTTTTTTTGCAGGTATCGTTTTTCTTTGCTTTTCAATGTTTTTTCATTTGTTTTTGGCCCTGTAGAAAGCTGCTTGTCCCAGGTAGCCTCTTCCTTGTAGGAAAAAGGACCCTGAGACGTGGTGGCTGGTAACGGGGCCTTTTATTTTGTTCGGAATCTTTGACGTTCCGTCCCTGTTCGCATGGTCGTCGTTTTTTCCTTATTTTCCTCGCATGTTTTTCCTAATTAAGAGGGCCCGTTATCAGCCGCCACGTCCCAGGGTCCTCTTTCCTAAAAAGAAGAGGCTACCTGGGACGAGCGGCTTTCTACGGGGCCAAAAACAAATGAAAAAACATCGAGAAGCAAAGAAAAACGATACCTGCAAAAAACGAGGCATGCGGGGCCGTCCGATCAATATCGGTCAGCCACAGGCCTCAACAGTCCAAAGTACTAGTATTAATAGAGAAAATAGACGAAAAGCGCATACCTGGGCCAATACCTGACGAAAGGTGTCCTCGAACAGCTGATCGAGGACATCGGACCGCTGTTACCAGCGGGCCGCGCCGCGCACGCGCTGCAGGCTCGGCGCGCTAGAAAATTTTCTACCGATTGCGCAGAAGGACTATAGCAGATGAATGAAAGAGCGTTCCAGAAAGGAAAGAAAGAAGTTTTAATCGTGGTTAAACTCTAAACTCCGCTCGAGCCAATCTTTTCGTTGTTCTGTACATTCATTAACGTGCATAATTCTGAAAAAGGGCCGTTGGAAAAAAGTGCAATTTTCAACCTAAAAGCAAAACGCGATGTGGCATGTCCATCTTATGACCATATGGGGGGGGGACGAAACGTTGACCCGTAATACAAAAAAATTGAATAATCAAAAATGAGCTGACACAAGGCTTCAATTACACATTCTATGAAGCGTTTTTGAAAAAATTCAGTGACCCAAATAGGGAAGGAGGTGGAGGGACTACGTCCGGTGCTGACCAGCAACCGACTTTTGAACCCTGGATCCACACATTTCTATATAACTTTTAGCTCAGACAAGAAGAAGAACATCCTAGAGGCTTAGGTAGTACTGGTCCTGGGCAAGCGGCAATATTGCGGAGAGGACGGAAAGCTCTGGAAACATCTATATATCGTCACGAAAATGTCGGGGAAGGATGATAGGGCACTCATTAAAAAAAGCGATTCATTACCGGTCCTTTTGCGACAGGAGGAACGAAATCGTCGGAGAGGAATTTCAGATAATCTTCAACTTTAGAACAAGGGAAAGAAAGGATTTTTGAAGGAAAAAAGAGCGAGGATCCCGCAATAATTTCGTTTTGATCTGCGATTGATTTCCGCTGGAACTGGAGAGCAGGAAAGGATTCTGTTCCACTTCAATGAAATAAATGAAAAAGAAGTTTTCAAGAAGAAACGTTGACGATGTTTTTGATGATGTAATGCCGACGCTATATCGCTGTGAAAATTACACATTTAATCAAAAGAGCACAAAAGTTTTTACTTAGTTACTGTGTAGGAGTTGAGATGTCCTGGAAGGTGTCCAGACAGAAACAAGCTGACATGTAATTTGCTGTAGCGACTAGACCAATGCAACTCTTTTCTTCTGTGGAATCATTCAGAGAATCATGAACGAGCTGTAATCAAACAGATGATGCCTGCTCTATGGTAAAAAGATTACGTCAGACTTTCTGATGAAAATCCTGAAGTGGTCTCTGCGACTGGATGGGACCTAGGATTATTGAGACAACCCAGGGTAAATGTGTCAACCACAAAACAAATTTACCCGTCGCTAAAACCAGTGTCGACATGCTTACTCTGGGTAACTTCAACGTTATATATATGCCCCAGTCAATTCGGTTTCTTACACTTTACCATCATTAGCTATCATCAGACTTCGCCACTCCAAAAATGTATCGAAATGGGCCTGGCAAGACCAAGGATTGCGCATCTCTTCAACTTGAATCCTTCCACCCGGGATGCATGGTTTTTTATACAGGGCTAATTATGTTTATATAAATATTTTGCCTTTAAACATCAATGGGGTAATAAGAAAGGGGGCGTGGTTTCGTGAGAAGCAGGGGGCCGGGCCATCTCCCGCTCATCTGATTGCTTGACTCCGCCCACGTCAACTTTTACGATCTTCACCCCTTCGTCCTTGCTTTTTTCAAAGATTTTCTGTAATATCAATGTTATATTACTCAACGTTGATGCAAAACCACCAAAGTGCTTAATTTTTTCACTCCATTCATGCGAATCATCGTCGACTGTAGCCTGAAGATATCTCTAACATACAAATTAATGCCTACCTTGCTAGAGATAAAGATTGGAGGGAGGGTATATGTTGCGCAAATCGGGCACTTTTATGTTAATGGGCTGTAGTTACATGCTTTGGCTAGAACACAAAACTTGGACGAACATGGTGAAGGTTGAGTGTGGAGGCGGAACTCATGCTCTGCAATTGGCTTGCCTCTATTGCTGCCCCGCCCCCTCGAGCGAACTCGTCCGTATTTGTGAGTCTCTACTGAAACACACAACAATGCAAGCGATTGTGGGTCTGAATTTGTTCAACCACAGATTGCGTTTGTGGAATCCTACAAAGTTCTTCTTTATTACAGTGTTGAGGTAAAATTTGTAGACAAGATTGTAAGCATATGAGGAAGTCATTGCGATCGTTGCGGATTCCTTTTTTCTTCCGCTTCTTTGCTTCCTGGCTTCTGATCTTCTGCCTTCTCGTCTTCACGCTTCTGACCTCCTGACTTCTGAGCTCCTGATTTCTGAGCTCCTGACTTCTGCGCTCCTGACTTCTGAGCTCCTGACTTCTGATCTCCTGACGTCTGTTTCTTCTCATCACTTTGGCCATTTGAGTGGAGAGAATTAAGTTCCTGGTGAATTTTCTCGCATAGCTCCTTTTCGACATTGAGGTAGGCGTTTGCCGCTGCTTGAAAGAAAGCCGTTTCTTGCAAAAATTTTATTATTGCTTCCTTCGTCGTGGCCAGGTACCTGAAAAATCATCTTGTGTGATAAATAACCTCTGAAGAAGACGGTTTCGTCGAAACGTAAGGTCGAAGTAAATAAATTATTCCACCATACCAACCTGGAATGGCAAACAAAACTTATCAAACTATCAGAAGATGCCCAGGTTTAAAGATGAGCAAACATGGAAATTCATCTTGTGTCATTTTCTTGATTTCCTGGGAAACTTTTTTAAATTTTACTCACTCGTCGTGTTCTTTCTGTGCGGCCTGCACCGCAACAGCCGTATCCTCGTCGTCACAACGTTCACCCTTCTTCCTCGCCCTATCCAGGTTTCGTCGAATTTTCGCCAGATTCTTCAGGTGCTCTTTCAGTTCCTTCGCGGCGCCCTTATTGAATTCACGAAGAGCAGGGTTGAACTGGACCACTATCGCTTCCGCGTGCTTCAGGTATAGTTGACCAATCTCGAAAAATTTGGCGCTGGCTCGTCGAAACGTCTCTGCCACCTCATCCGTTAGCATTTGATCAGCGTATTCTTTCAGCGCTTCCGATGTCTTGCTCCATATTTTCTGCTTGTTGTTGCTATCCTAAAGAAGTTTTGCTGAATTTTTCTAACATTAGCAATCACAAAATCAGCAATTGGCATAGTTCCAATGATTAGTAGAGATCATTGCCTATTTTATGAGGACGTCCCTGGTGCTCTTCGAGCAGAACCCTTGAAAATACTAAGCGAAGAAGACCGAGACCGCCTTTTCTATGTCATGTTCGGCAAATTTTCTCCCGTGAAGTAAGAGTTCCTGAAGATGAGGGAAGTGGCACCCACACAGCAGAATTCCTAGAGAATATGATGGTGGTGAAATGTTTTCCGCTAATATTTTCGAAATTGAAGGCAGGTCCTCGGCGCGGATTTTGATATAAAAACGAATCCTTGGGGAACTAAGAGCTTCTGTTTTCTGTGGAAGCTATCTAAACCAAGGTGGTAAGGCGAGTGCACGTGACCACCAAGTTTCAAGTGGGATAAGTTTATCTTTTCTCGAACAGTCGGTTGGGTAGCTCGGAGAGTGCGTATACGACCTCGTCTGCAATTACGGCTGCTGCGGATGTCGGCCGTAATTGCAGACGAGGTCGCAGTTACGGCCGACACCCGCCGGCTGTCGGCTAATCAGTTGGTTGGATCTAATTTTACTGTTTTCGGGCAGCCAGGCAAAGTTGCCCAAACGGCTGATTCTGTCCTGGATGCACCACTGACACCGAGGATGTTGACGCCAGTGTTCACGAAATACGGGTAAATTTGGAGGCTGCTAACTGATCTACCCTGGATAACCTCATTATGCATGCGGCCCTAGAGCTCCAACAGGGGGAGGAAGCTCTTCCACAAGCGCAATTTTTTTTCAATTTCTGAAAAAAAAACCAAGGCGCAGCTAGCACTTCAGAACTTAATGACCTTTCTGACTAATTTGCCCATTTTCTCTAGCTTCTTTAGAGTGCCACAGATAATGTCAATTCGTTCGATTGTGTCCAGAAACTCTGGAGGGTAGTTTTCACGATGCCTGTAATGACAAGACACGTAAGCTAGTACTCAATACAATGACCTCCGTTGCGCTTACCCGGCACGGAATAATCTCGGCATTTTATTCCGTCTTGTTGGACTTAGTGCTGTATGTGGCGTTGACATACTGCTCCATGTTGCAGACGTTTTAGACTTTTGTGACTTGTCGGAAACTTCAGCCATCGCTGCCGAGTCTTGGGTAGAATGAACCTCTCATGGAGCTTTTCGGGTTTTTATAACGATCCTGTGCATTGTTATCAAAACATTTGCCTGATAAAATTGCTATCAATGGAACTGGGAATAGGAGAGAAAAGGCGGTTTTGGGTATCAGGCTTTGCCATCATGACAATTTATACTGGATGCGTGCGCTTGACGTGCGTGACTCTATATGATGAAAGATGCACTCAGACGCAGCCCTCACGCAGCTATGACGCAGGCGAGACGCATGCGTATGCGTCACCGCTGCGCCTGTGCAGCATTATTTTCTACTTTACGCATGCCTCTTTGACCGGTCTTCTTGGGGAATGGTCCGCAAAGGATACGTGCGTGTGACGCGCGATTGGCTCACGCATCTAGTATAAATTGGCCTCATATATAGTGCGCTTCACTGTGGACTATAGTTGGGAAGACAGTAGAGAAAGAAAGAATGCGGAATAGTGTACATCAGTCGGAGAGGAATGAGAGAAAAGCATGTTATCCGCGCGGTTACCCAACTATTGTCGCGTTTGGAACAGACTATATATGTATAGTGGACGGCAATGCGGTGGCCCATTCGCGGCCTCGAGAAGGACGCAGCGCGACCGCGCCGCGCGCGCCGGGATCGGTGTCCTCGCCGCCTGAATGCTATTTCTAGGGTCTTTTTTGCTCGAATATCCTTAAAAAAATGAGTAAACTGCTAGAAATTGCATAACAGCAGCAGAGTATGTACATAGGTTACTGCGCGCGCCGCGCAGTTGCGCGACGTCCTTCTCGAGGCTGCAGATGGGCCAGCGTCATTGACGTCCACCGTACATAGCGTGAGAAAGGTTTTTATGTGCACTTCCTTGAAGCTGACGCTCCATCGACGGCGAACAACACTTCTCCGGAACAATCGATACCTCGCTGGCGTATGAAAAAAAAACTGTCGAGTTCTGCCTTGCCTCTCAACGCTGCATTTGCATTTTGCTTCTCTGTCATTACTGAAATTACTAGAAAATCGGGTTCCGAAGAATGCTAAGAGTTCGGCGTGTTCCTCTGTAGAAGTAGTTTTGCTTCTTTCTTATCTCCTATCTCTACAATCTGACAAAACGGCTTTGACCAAAATTTCCGTGGGTGCTGGATTTACAGGCAGCAAGTTCTTATGTACCTTCATATTAGATCAGGCGTATTCCGTATTGTAATAGGTTGCTATGAGTCACGAAAGTAAGAAGAACACAAGGAATCCTTGCCTTCCTGGGGGGATACAACATTGAAGCTTGTGAAATATCTCACTGGTACGGCTATATCGGATTAACGACGCGCCAGCTTACGCAGGCTCTGTTCCATGAAGAAGTGCAGCAGGCATTCACATGGCGGGACCCACGTGCGTCAAGAGGTGAGTATTCAAGCGCATTGGAAGCAACATACGTTTTCATACATACTTTTTACATAGTTTGGGCTATTTGACAACTATGAGTTCTACGCCTCCCTAAACTTCGGAATATATGTATGTAAGAAAAAATATATACGACATGAAGATTTCCGTGAGTGCTGCTTTCAGTGCATCTTTCTTCGTCCCTCTTCTGCATTGTGTTATATTTTTGTACCTTCTTATGCTGTAAGACATTGTGTTCTAGGGTCTCATGGATTTTTCTGTCTATTGTCTGTGTAGAACAAATTGCCCGTTAGAGCCTTTTTCATACTTTTTTTCCAGAACTTGCTAAGGATATTTCTTATTGGACAAGTGGAAATCCTTCTGTACTCTAGTGTGTAGAGGTATCCACGAACCGCCAATGCCATCCGATTTTGCAACGAATGCACTAATGGCGGTGACTTCAAGAACTGTTTGTCGGGTAATTGCTTATGTACCTTAGGGTTTGCTATAAAATACTGTGCCTTATACCGTTCCAGTGTTCATCAGCAGGTGTTTTAGGTGGAATTCTCTTTGTTTACTCTATAGTTTTTAACATTTTCCTTGGAGACTTAATTTTATAACAAATTTTTAATATTTTTTTTTCATTTCTGAGGGCGCTATTGTGATGGTGCTCAAAGCTGGGTGATATATCTGGCGTGAGTGCCTAGAACGTAGTATACGCTACAATCTCCCTTATTTTCGCTTATTTTTGATTATGAATGTCCAATCCTGTAAAACAACAGTCGCTTTCTTACTTGGCAGTAATCCTACGAATTCCCTAGGTTGATATCCAAGAACTGTTCGATTTTCTTTTATTTCGCCACAGTGCGGGGGTGCAAAATGCAGGAAACAATTAACAGCTGCCCACAAATGCGGAATTTTTCTAGAAATCAGGAAAAACAACCTTCAACCGTCTTCTCGCTATGTTTTTGTTATGATTTAGACTGTGGCAAAATTACCAACAAGTAGTCACTCACTCACTGCCTCTTGCTTTTTCGGAATTCATGCTACCAAGCTATTATGTGGCACCTTCAGGAGAAGTACAAGTGGTGATCGCCCGTGCGATCGGCGCACCCGCTATCGATTTTTTACGAGGTTCACCCGCGATCGACGTTTTTTCAACAAAACATTCTTTTACTCGCCGTTGATTTCGCAATTTATTCGTTTTCTACTGCTGGAAAAATGGAGTAGAAGCCAGAACATTACTTTTACTGCTTTAAGGAAGAACGTTCGAGTTCAGTTTTCCAACATATAATTTCTTCTCCTTGACCAGCACAAACTATCAATGCCCAGCGTGATACCATCATTTTTACTTGGCACAGGTTCACAGATGTATTGCAGTGTAAAAAAAATCACAGGAATACATTATGTGGTGTCATTTTGAGCACATCTTTTCGTGCAAGGTATATCAATTATTTCTTGGGATATTTTGATTGAATTTTTAGAATGTTTAAATTAAATGAAGAAGGCATTGGTTTTTCGAAGCACTGATTATTACATTCCATTTAAGATGTTTACAAGATATTTTCTTCTATTTCGCTAAATTTCCGCACTTCTAATCCTCTATTCACTTTACTAGGAATTAGAAAAGACGAGGTAGAAAGCCAGCAAACAGGATGGTACACTACTATATTTTAATCCATCGTTCTGCTTTGTTTCTTTTCTAATTCGTCTCACGGAACGATGCATTGGAGATAGTCTAAAGTCATTAAAATTGTCAATCTCAAGTCATCTAATTTTTTCGCGCCACCACCGCCAATCACTCTGCTGGACAGTCATCCTTGTCACGTTTACAGTGATTCTTATAAGAGATTACATATTACGTGCAGTATCATTACAGCATTATTCATGCTCATTATGAAGATTTTCAGAATGTTGGCTCGCTCTCTGCTCTTGGCTCGTGGAGATGCGGTGGTTCTTGCCAGTCGCTCGGCTTCAGCAGCACCTCCGTCGAAGCCCACAGGCTCGAGAATAAAGACGTTCGAGATCTACCGTTTCAACCCGGACAAACCAGGAGCGAAGCCAGAAATGCAGGCAAGTGGATAGGAATGGAGATTTTGTTGCGCACCATTCTTTGTTAGGAGCGGTCTCAGTTTTTCAGCTCATTGGGTAGAAAAAAAAAAGCTTATATTGAAGTTGAACCATAAAATCCCGTTGTTCTTTTCAAAATAAACTGTTGTGTCGGATCACTAGACCCTATTCGGTTTCTCTCATGCTGATTTAGTTCTGATTCTCTTGGTGTCACCCCCATAAAATGGTTAAACATTGCAGACCTGACTACTAAATAGAAGTGAAGTGACATCATTTAAATAGATTCCAGAAATATGACGTGGATTTGAACGACTGTGGTTCGATGGTTTTGGATGCTCTTATCAAAATCAAGAATGAGGTTGATCCCACACTCACATTCAGAAGGAGTTGCCGTGAAGGTATTAATTTGACGTCGTTTTCAAAGTATTCTTGTTTCCAAAGCTAGAAGGCAAGTTTGGTTCTTTTGAAAAGTCCTTTGTGATAGGAAGTGATCTACTTCGTCAGCGAGACCACCTAGGTACTAAGAAACAGCGTACTCGAAGCAGTGTCATCGAATACCCGACGTTTACATTGAATTTTAGGAATTTGTGGATCATGTGCAATGAACATTGGTGGACAAAATACTCTCGCCTGTATTCAAAAGATCGACACGGATACAAGCAAGCCCACCAAAATCTACCCCCTGCCTCACATGTTTGTTGTGAAGGTACGTACAGCGTTTCTGCAGTAATAGTACATATGCATCGCTAAAATTCTTTATAGGATCTCGTCCCTGACATGAACCTGTTCTACGAACAATACGCGTCAATCCAGCCATGGCTTCAAAGGAAAAGCGAACTTAAGCTTGGCGAGCAGCAGCTGTATCAGAGTGTTAAAGAACGCGCAAAGCTGGTAACTGATTTGATTTGAAAGTTTAGTACTATTAAAAAAGCGACAAAGTGGAATACCTTTCAATGCAGGATGGACTCTACGAATGCATTCTTTGCGCATGCTGCTCGACATCCTGCCCATCTTACTGGTGGAATGCCGACAAATACTTGGGACCGGCCGTGTTGATGCAGGCTTATAGGTAAGACCCATCATTGCTATAGGCGTACACACTTACTGTATTGTTGTTAGTGTAATGTGAAGCCATCTTGCCTGCTTATCCTCCATTCCAAAGCCTCCAGGAAGTCGTTATTAAATGGAATATCACCGAGTCTCCAAGTTTCACGTATTTGATGCGCTTCAGGTGGATCACTGACTCTCGCGATGACTACGCGAAGGAACGTCTCGCCCGCATGCATGATGCTTATTCCGCATTCAAATGTCACACCATCATGAATTGTACCAAGACGTGCCCCAAGGTAACGAACTGCTAATTGGTGTAAGAAAAAACGTCTCATTTTTTTGTGGCCATTACCTGGTTTTTACAGCATCTCAACCCGGCTAAGGCTATCGGTGAGATCAAGTCACTTCTTACCGGTATCAAGACCAAGCCAGCTCCAGAACCAGCTAAGTTCTAAATGAGCTGCGATTAGTACCTGAGTGATTTTTGCCACGGTCTACCTCAACTGGTGCGCTCTGTTGGTGACTTGTTTTAGTTTTAGATACGCTGCAGTCAGAAAACTCACTTTTTATATGTTCCTAGTTTTCCAGTTTAACCAATAATCTACGAATAAGTACTCAGCTGTCAGCAATGTTTGTCCCATTTGTAATTTACGTGTAATGCTCATTCAACCCGGACTTACTATCGTTGTACTATAGATTGCTGGTCAGTATTATTCGGTCATGCAGAGAAAAGCAACTCGGTTTTTATTCTTACCTCGGCAAAGTTTCACGATTCTATCGCTCACAGTACGAAGATTAAATGACCCCTGCAGTGTGTGATTCGTTTCATACCTCATTAGGTTGTACATCCCATAGTTTTATTATACTTGTAGTTCAATAAACTGCATAGAACCAGAAGTATATGTGTTGTAATGCAGAATACAGGGTTTCTCATCCAGTCTACCTCTATGGCATCAGTCTCAGTGAACTACATTCTTATCAAATTGGCCAAATACTTGCTTGCGGCTACCACTTGTAATGCGTTCGGAGACCACGACGATGGTAACCATACCGCCGTCAGCACAACCTGACAGAACCACTACTGAAGAAACTGAAGAAGTTGGTGGCACAGATGCTGCCCCATACGATTTCATATTACGGGAGCTCTGACGAAACACTGCTAATCCCCTAAAAGCATCTCCCGTAGCACATGTGGTAGTCAAATGAGACGTGGATGTCCAAGTTTAAGTATGTGATCTAAATAAGGCGAACGAAATTTCACAATTTTTTTATGGAGATGAGGGAGGAGATTGACGGGTCTCAGTATTACCTTGTAATTGAGCAGGACCTCAAAAAAATCTACATATAACAATTTCTGTAAGATTTATTACACTACGAGTACTACGAATCATGTTGTCGAGATGGTGTTTCTGAAAGGCAACTTCACTATTACACGAGATATGAAGAGACAAGGCATTGCAATTTTATAAAGGAACCAGAAAACTGCGACTTTACGATTGATTGGCAGTTATGTTAGAAGAAAACAATGCCTTGATCAACAGTGAAAAACATTACATAATAGTTAAGGATTCATCACTGAACAGAAGACGTCGTTGCGGCAATATGCAGTTGAGGACTGTTAGTGACACGTTTAGAGAAAAAGTAACCGGAATAAGTTGGTGGAATGCAAGAATTTCAGCAATAAACCTGTGTTAAACAATCGAAAGTTCGAATGAATATTTAAGCTATACAATTATTAATTATTACAGCATGCAAAATTTGGAGACATCAAACCGTAGAAGGTCCTCACGTCGCTGGAGAAGAAGGCCTCGACAATCGTGGGATTCCAGTCCCAGGAATCCTCGTTATGGCAGTGGGTGGTCGCAATCCTTGAATTTCAGGCGGGAATATAAGGAAATACGAAGCTTCCAAAAAAATAGCAAATAAAAATATGAAAGAAAAACCAACCCGAATTCGAT
Organism: Ancylostoma caninum; assembly: GCA_037903475.1. Classification (NCBI taxonomy): domain Eukaryota; kingdom Metazoa; phylum Nematoda; class Chromadorea; order Rhabditida; family Ancylostomatidae; genus Ancylostoma; species Ancylostoma caninum. The sequence continues at coordinate 297,642 of JBAJFG010000555.1, forward strand.
CGAGGCAGCCCACTACCGACTTTAGCTGGATTGCTTCCAGCTGCACTGCCATTGGAAGTGGTGGTATTGACAGGAGGATTGCCACTGCTCTAAATTAAAGAGGTTAAATTTAAAATGAACATATAAATGAACACAAACCAACTAACAATGATTTTAACTGGACCCGCTAAAGAGGATTTGACAGGTTGCGTTGAAGGATTAGTAGGCTGAAATAGATTTAACTTAGCTATTAGAATAAATAACAGTTGAAAGGCATTTCGATATTTCAGGTGAGAAGTGAGAAAAAAAAGGAGAAAAAGCAAAGAAAACAACCTGGCTATTGATCGAACTTCTCACAACATTTGGAGCGAAAACTGGTCTTGCAGGTGCTCGATTAGTTGACACTACAAATTAGGAAAAATTTAAAAAAAAAAGAACAACAGACAGTGGAAGATGGCTATGATTGGAAAAATCGAGTTATAACTCAAATTGAAGGCTAATGTACTTAGATTCATGGTCAAAGCAATGCGAAATCGTAAAAAGTACAGGGAAAAGGACGAAATAATCACCAGAGGGAACAGCGTTCAGCTTAGTAGGAGCAGAAGTTCTTTGTGGAGCCGGTGGCTGCACTGGGCGAGAAGTGAGGGGAGCACGGGGCGGTACTGAAACAGGCAGTAGTGTCGTTCAACGGGGAACATGATTGCGAGGATATTAGAGAAAGAGAAGGCGAAAAATAGTCTCATGTTCGGAGAGGCGACCGAGAGATGCAGATCATATGCAAAAGTACTCAACTACCATCGTCCTTGAAACGGACTATAAATTGACGGTATCCTGGATAAATCACGCAAAACTTTTTATATTTACTGACCCGAGCGTGCAGGCTGCTGTTGTACCGGAGCTTTCACTACATTTGGTCGCTTTGGTGCAGTAGCAGGCACTCGATTCGATAAACTCGATAAAGGCCGACTTATAGGCGTTGTTGTAGAGCGCACTGGAGGGCGTGATGCCACAGAAGCTTTTTGTGGTACAGGAGTCCCGGCTGATGTCCGACTCGCCGCTGCTGCAGCTGGAGGCTGCAATGGACCAGTAATATCAACAGGAAATATATCAATAGGGCAGGAACTTTCACTTCTAGAAAGATGTAATATTGATAAAACCGTGTCCATAGGAAGTATGAACTTCAATGGAACTCAAACTCTAAATCTGAATGGGAAAATATTCGGTAGTCATATGTAAATATCGTAAATGTGCTCTAACCTTAGGTTTCTTAGGTGCAGATCCGTGAAGCCGAATTATCTCTGGGGCTGCTTTCTCTCCGAATTCTTCTCGAATCTTTTCGTTAAACTCCATCACCTATGAACTGAGTAGTAAGCTATGAAACCGACCATGGCCAAATCCAACGTACCTTGCCCATTTTAATTTTATCCTCGGAGACTTCTCCGAACAATCGCCTCGCCGCCGGCTCTCCGACGCAGCGTAATACGGCTGCCATTGCACGAAACGCCGATTCTCGCACCTCACCATCTGCATCAGATGAGCACTAAATCAGCCACTTCCACTTTCTCTTGCAAAGATTCCAGAACAGTGCATTTGCGTTTCGAGCTTATTACCTTGAGAAGGTCAGGGACTATCTGTTTCACTGCTTCGACAGGTACAGTGGATGAGTCGTGACGGGACAGCAATCTTGACAGAAACTGAGCCGTCTGAGCTTTGGATTGCGGGTTCGACTTATTGAGACCCCCACAGACGGCTTCTGTATAACACTCCAGGGAAGCCTGGAAAGATCTACAATGAGAAATAGTGAAGAAGCTATGAAGAACAGAACGAAGAACACAACTGTGTCTCAATCACACTTCTCATTTGCGTTTCAACCCACCGTAAATGCAGCAGCATCGCACAACTCGATCAGTTCATTTCTTAGCACAGCTTTCTTCTCTTTCAATTTGTCGAAAGCGATTGTCATAAGCTGAAAAAAAAATACTTCATTCACATCGAAGATGAAAGTAATGACAACCCTAGAGTTGGATTTGTAGGGAAAAATAGTACCCATAATCCTTCCATCGTGATATTCCGAGAAAGATGATCTTACTCAACAAAATTATAACATTCCTCTTCGCAATTTTACAATCGTAATTATTTCACTCACGTTTCAAGTCATTATTTACATAACTAATACCGGTTTTGACCACTAGATGTTCGAAAATATCACAGCGGTACTCAATGGCAATGTTATAAAAAACAAGAAATCTATAGAAATAAGAAATTGTCTCTTCCAGCAAGCTGACCTTTGGCACCACTGCGGCAAAATCAGTCCTCATACTTGTCGCAAGTTTTGCCAATACTTTTGCACAAACACTGCTCACATTGATGTTGACGTCCTTTTCAAGCACCTATAATAGTAAAGCATCATCACATTAGCAGCAGATCTACAACTGTTTCCTGGATGAAGGCTGGAATAAGGAAAGCTTGCGACAAAACAGCACACCCAAAAAGCCGCCTCAATTTCCGACCATCTGACGGCTCGTCACACACTTTCAAGCAAAACTCACCTTCATAAGCGTCGAAATGACCTGCTGCAGATCTGGCGACATCGCTACACGAGGAGAGTTCTCCATAATCGACAACAGACTATCCACTGCCTCTTTTCGCTCTTGCCACTTCTTCGAAGCAATCTAAAGACCAAAAATAAGCACCGCAACAATGACGACACTTCGCACAGCTTACCAACTGGTCGAAGTCCTTCCTCATCTGGCAAACAACATCTGTTGGATCTAATAATGTCCATGGATCAATGTCTTGCGGTCCGCTCGATACTGTTGCGCTCACAGATTCACTCTAAAATGCAAACTCAGAAATCCAGCGGACAGGCAGAATTCGCATTAGCCGAACAAAATTTTATTTGAGAAAACTATTATGATTGCAACGGCTTTAGCCGCAACATGAATTGCAGGATCAAAGCAAATATATAGAGAAGTCACTTTAAATACGTACACAGTTTGCTCAAGGAACAGAGTACCAACATTCTACAGAACGAATATCAATGCAATAAGCAACCAGGTAGTGCAGAAAACCAAAACAAAATGATTGAAACCTCGTAAATAACACAATAATGTAAAATTAATTCAACAAATGAAAATTCGAACAGAAAACAAAAACGCTCACCTCACCAGCGATATCACCAGCCGCATTGTCACAATTAGCTCGCTGTGGGCGACTGGCCATGATTTCCGAGTGCTGCTTTACCGCTTCTGCACAATATTCTTCGATCTAAACAGCAATTCTGGGAAGGCAATTATGAACAGCCACAAACAGATGTTATAAACAGGCAGTTATAGGCATTGACACAGGGATTAAACTGAAAGTAACAACCCCTGCCCCAATTAAATCTGTATAAATGAAATCAATCGATGGAACGTTCAAAACCATTGTTTAACAAACAGCGAACAAAGCTGGGGCAAAATTATAACTATTGAAGAATCCTCTTCTCATTCTCACAGGACTCAAGAGATAACATACACTTACCTTGTCCAGCTTCGCCTTTTCCCCCAGTAGAGGGTTGAGAAACGCATCAAGCCCTTTCCCCAGCAGTCTTCGAGCCGATCCCAGTGAACTGCATGCCGCATCGCGCACTGCTGGATCACTATCTGACGCAAGCTGAGAAAAAATCGAATAAAAATTAGGAGTAAAATGGATCGTAGCCAAGAACGCAAAGTTACAGACCTTCACAACAACAGGTAAGACAGCTTTTGCAAACTCCATGGAGACAGTCATCTGTCTTATGAAGTATCTATACAAAAATGAGCACAAACACTGTTTTGACTGGGGGTTTGGCTTCGAGAGGTGCTCGCACAGGTCCTTGGTGAGTCGTTCCGGTTCACACTAGAACTAGGACGTCACTTATTTCAAGGAATTCCAGAAAACTGTTTGAAGAGGCCTTTTTACCGTATCAGAAACGGCATCCAACGCATCTCCGAGAGCATCGCGGACTGTAGCTTTTTTGTCCTTAGACTTATCGAGCACAACCGACCAAATCTGATGAATTTTTGTGATAAACTTGAGAAAATATGGGTTACAATGCTAATTCAACAAACAAAAGTTACAGGCACTAAAGTCTTAGTTTCAATATAGAGATACAACGCCCTTGCAGATCATAGACAAACAAAAGTGTTAATAGGCAGCAAGTAGGGACATCGCCACGCTGATTTAGCACCAATGAAGTATCGGAAGGAGACATTTCAATAGTTTCAGTTAGTTTAGTTTGACCTACCATGGAAATATAACAAGCAAATCGACTCCTAAGCCCGCGCGCCAATCCTTTCAAGACATGCAGAGCTGCAATGACCACATTGATATTGCTATCACGAGCAATTACCTAAACATAATTATCGCAATAAATGCAAGAGGGAGATGAAGATTCCACTGCACCTTCTTCAGATTATCCATGACCTCGCCATAAATGGTCATCGAAGCGGTGGACAATCTGGGATGTTTTTGCATAAGTTCATAGAGGGCCTGAAATGATGAGGCTGTAGCAGACACAAATTGAAAAAAATTCAGCTTTTTGTAGAATCCAATTCCCTACTATTCCTTTCAATAGTAAGTCATTAATGATCACTACTGAAATTCCTTTCACTGAGGAAGCCATTTTGCACTTCTGCAACCTCCCATTACATGCCTCTTCTTTTCGTAAATCGAAGAAAAAATCAAGTCAGTAAAAATCAAGTCCAATAAATAAATTTGAGCCCTGAGAAGGGAAAGAAAGAAAACAAGACAAAAGTATGCCAAAAATGGGGTCTCTTTAAGACTGGGTATGGTTAACAACACTTGTGATATGGGAAAAGAAAGTGGTCTACCAGTAAAAACAACGCAACCACAATGGAAACCGCGTTCATCTCACCGTCAGCTATCCGAGAGTCAGTAAGGATGATGAGAGAGGAAAGAACTTATTAGAGCTCCAACCCTGATAGTAAAATAAAGGCAGCACCCGCTCAAATCTTAAAGTTTCAGATTTTTCTGGATTTCGAGGTCTTGGGTGACTAGGGCCTATATCCAGCAGTGCACTGTCATCAGTTTAACTTCATGCCAAGAATTTCGACGGGTGCTGCCTCCACAGCAAAACAGGCAAAACTATGATTCAAAAATCGAACTAAAAGGAAAAAAAAATTCAGAAGAAAACACAATAAAACAACACGAGAATATCGTTCATACCTCAAATGCTTCCTTTCTTTCCTGCCATTTCGTTGATTCAACATTCTTTTTGTGTTCGCTAGGCCATAACGCAATGACATCTACTTCATCTAACAGATCCCACTCATCCATTCGAGTGCTGATAGAAGGAAATATTTCGAGAAGGAAAAGAATGCAACGAGTGATATGCATGCATGTGGTGGTAACTCATCATGTAAAACAAAGTACATTAGCGGTGATGAAAGACAAACGAGAAGCGATAGGTATGAAAAAAAACAAAATTAAGTTCAGGCGGATAGAGGGAATAGAGGGAAGGCGTTCGTTCGTTAATCGATCTAAGACTAACATCTGCAGCACGACACGTCATATGGTTCGAGGGTAATAACCGACTTTTGGCTTTCATTCATTCTCTTGCGAAATCAAAATTAATGGCTTTTCTGGACTGCGTTGTCATGGATTCGTTCATGCGAAAAAAGTTGTTCGTGAGCGCATCCCGGAGTATGAGTCATTGAATATAAGCGAGTCTCCCACCCCATCCCACCCAAAAAAAGGAGCTGGCAAAGTGCGTATACTCTCGTCGGGTTATTTTACCTCCAGAGAGGTCTCAAATTGAAAGAATATGTATGCGGAAAGAACCACTTTTTTCAAACAAACGCTGCATCTGGAACTGCTATACGAGTGCGGTAAGTGAAAAACTGTGTAGAAAAAATCCATCCGTGACACGCACGGCTTAGCGAACAATGGACCTCTATAGGTGATGGATAATCCGCTTAGCAACGCATTTTCTCTAAGAGCTCGTGGTATTATATTACTATCATATACTTAGCAAGAATTTTTGAAAAATCCTTCAAAATTTATTCTTGACATAATTTGCAGGTAAATTAGGTGAAGAATTTCTGAAAGAGGAGCATGCACAGAAAACAAGAGTGAAATCGTTTCAATGGATATCCACTCTCGTTACGTCCCGTCCACTTGACGTAGAATTGGGAAAAAGCACCTACTCAAACAGGTGCGCAAATAGTACGCAAAGCTGGTTCCACCTCGTTGACACAGTTGCTACACAGTTCTTCATTCATGGAACTTGCACATGTATCCGTGAGTTCACCCCATTACGACCAGCGCAACTACCTCCACGCGAAAGTGAATTGCGCAGTCAGCCTATGGATCGCATGCGTAGGGAGAGAACTCTATTGATTGTTGAGGAATACGTACTCAAGAATGCTTGGTTTTATAAGACCTTATAAATGGCTGGAATTCTGGGCTGAGAGATTACCAGAATTTGCATATGCGATGAACCCGAATAGGCCGATGTGTGTCAGACCTTCCCATGACCAGGAAATACAACATCTCAGTAAATATCGCTGGTTATTGCCAGATATCAAAACGTCTGAACTCAAACGTAAGAGAAGCCAGGAAGAATGGCGAAACACAAGCACAATAGAAGCAGGAAAGCATATTCGTCGTCGAATTTCGTCATTCATTGCCGTTCCATGAATACTCGAACACGTCAATCATCCTTCGGTCTCACGTGCAATAATGAAACCGCTTATGACAGGTTTCGAAATGTATATTAGAAGAATTCCCCAGAAAAGACCCCACCTTCGAATTACAAGGCCAAGAGAGAGAACCCAACTTAAATTACCAAGAGAAAAAAAGAAAGCATGAATATAAAACTGCAGAAAAGAATTATGCGTGAAGAGTTGCTGAGATAGCAAATGTAATAAATAAAACTCTTCCCCTAAAATAGTGTCGAAGCAACAGCATATAAAAACTATGAATACAAACCCTCGCAACCATCTCGTCGCAATTACAAAGCGGTACACTTATCGGCATCCCTTTGTATCTGAGTAATTTACTCAGAAAAACCTCTACCTTTATATCAAAAATATTTCCGTACTTCCACTATTCACAAAAACAAAATTGAAGAAGGTTCTAGAAGACCCATTCACACCACTGAACACCCGATCAAGTCAGCATCACAATGACCCCATTACTCCTCAAATTTCTTTTTTTTTTTGCAGACCACAAGCCTAATCAACTACCAAATGCCTCAAAAAATTTCTAGTAATTATATATGAAGTAGCCAAACATGTCCGAAAAATACAGATACGAATATGCGTAACATTCATGCGAAGCCATTTATTAAAAACAAAGAAAAAAAAACGGTAAAATCAACAATATTAGCAACTCCTGAAACTGACTCGAGGGAGCTGCAAAATCTTCAAACATTGCTGACTAATCAAGATCAATGAGATGATTGAGTGGATAGGCCTTAACAGCCTTAACGGACAAACGTGAGCGAAGCAAGAAAACGTTGGTGGACTGCACGCGTACAGACGAAATTGACAAATTTGGTGACGGCATATTACTGCGGCATTTCCTGTGTGGGTCCATCTCCTTGCTGTGATTTCTTCGTTCCCGAAACAATGTCGTCGATACGTAACAGCATGACCTATAGATGCAACTGTGTAAGAATGCTCAACAAACACAGAAGACAGGTCTGACGAGGAAGAAAAACCAAATTGTTCCAAGGAAATTCCAGCGATGCTGGTAGATTAAAACAGTGAATATCAAGTAGAATGTCAAATAATAAAAAGCATCGCAGGACGAGGACTAGCTCTCATCTCAAAGACACTCACCGATGTTTCTACTGCGGTCTTCAGCACCTGCTCACGAACACTGAGTGGATCCCAGATATTTAATCGACACATGTCAACCTATAAATGAAGGGTCACTACTATAAAGGAATTCGTATGGAAAACAAGTCGATCCATGACTTCCTTTCACAAAAATCCATTAGAACATAGCAATAAATGGAAGCTTACTAGTTCTCCTGTAGTTCCGTCAATCCCCCAGGTCCAGTTGTCAGGACTCTGAGCGTGCTTGGCACGTAAAGCTGTGAGTTGACGAATAGTACTTCCTCCGCAGTTCTGGATGAGTGTGCGAGGAATCACCTGTAATGGTACTTCGACTAAGGCGTTCATTTTGCAAGGAGGAAAAAGGGAACAAAAACGATGAAATTAGTGGAACTTTGTTATTTAACTGTTATGAACATATCTCGCAAAAAAAGGCAAAACTTCCCCGTTCAAGAAAAAACACGCAATGAAAAAAAAACCACATTAAATCACCTCCAAAGCACGAGCGATTGCCTTGTATGGCCACTGACGAACACCTTCCATAGATTTACCCTTCTCAGTGATTGCCTTAAAATTAAAGAGCGATGGTAAGAAGGAAGACTTGTAAAATAAGATAAGATTTGTACCTGAGCCAAAGCCATTTCCAAGGCTCCACCACCCGGAACTAGGCGAGGGTTCAACATGATGTTGCGCACAACGTGTAGGGAGTCTTGGAGATTTCGTTCAACCTATAACGCGATCAAGTTTGTCATTAGGAAATAAGAGATTCACCTCCGTCTTTAAAATGATGCAAACTGTGTCTATAGAAGAACAGCTCACCTCATTTATAACATCTTTGGATGGACCACGTAGGCAAATTGTGCATGCAGTGGTTTTTGAAGATGTGACGTAAGTGTAGTATCTAGAAACATTACTGCCTCACATGAGGTATGAAAAGACTCAACCATCGGCAAGACTCATTCGGAACTATTCTGTTTCCAATGAACGGAAGACCTCTCTTCATAACGAGGCAATAACCTACTCGTCAGCAATCTTAGTGATCTCGAACAGATCAGCGTCAGTGCCGACATCACTTTCGCGCAGGTCGGTTGTATCATTGACGATTCGAGCTCCACAAACTCTAAAAATAAATATGGGAGTATATATAAGTAGACAAATCAAAGGAAACCAATTTATCCGATGATTCACCTACAAATAATTTCCAAAGCGTATTAATCACCGCTCAAGCAGAGCCCAATTCTTGATTAATACAAAACAATGTGAAAAAGTTTAGCAATTTCGAGCATCATCAAGAAAAAAAAGCCATGCAGCTGATCCCTTGCCATGTAAACATCTTACTGCTATCGATGCAGCGATTATACGAATTCCACTGCCAAGTTCGTGGCATACAGTAGCAGCTTATTTGCATGCTATAGGAAGAAATCGAGAAAATGAGAGAGAATTGAAAAGGTAGTCATGAGAAGTAAGATATTAGGCAAACAAACGATGATGTTCACTGCCCAGATCCACACAAAACACGTGAATTCTAGGACAGCGAGCAAAGCCGATTATTTGAAAAAGCGCGGATGTGGAGGAAACACCTCGATAGGCATGAGTCGGCCCTAGATCGGCAAACAGGAAGCAATGAGCGCTATTAGCTTACTCACAGAATCATCACACTATTGTGACCAGGATATATAGTGATGACAGCCAAAATGGTAGCATTAAGTATCAAGTCTTAAAGTATAACGAATGCAAAAGGACGATCAAGGTGGAGAAATATCCCAATTTAATTGAATAAAATGATAAAATGTAAAACAAACCTTGCCAATCTGTTGTTATCGGTTTTCTTCAGACGCCGGATAGCTGTAATACCAGCCTTGAGGAGGAAATGCTGAGCTAGATCAGATACTCCTTTTTCAGTGAACACAAGATCAGGTTTTACACGAATAATGTCATCGCACTGCTTTCTTATCGATTCCTCCTCCTAAAAAAGCCCTTTCAAATCAACAGAAAAGATGTTCATAATAGTTAGTAAGGGAGGGCATGGTACATTTATTGCCTTTCCTATAGAAATTTCAGTACTACAAATATGGCTGCAGCACAAAGCCTACACTGCATTGATCTCTCCAGATAATTTACTTGGCTGACCTGCTCAAGAATCCTACTGATGTCCTCCTCCTTCATAATTTCTAGTGAGGTCTGCGACTCGCCCTTTTTGTATTCCAGATTGCAGTCGAGCAACACGATACGCGGATGCTCAATACGTCTGCGCATCTTGGCATGGGTGACATCCTGGAAAGACAGTATTTGTGTATACAACTTAAATATTTTAACGAAGAAGTTCTACTGACCTTATTGAGCACGACACCCTTGATAACCTTGCAATCCTCAATCGTTCCACCAGGAATCTTCTCTATACGACAATACCTGAACGAAGTAGTCATAAAGAACCAAATAACTGGACACCACTGTTACCTCGGTGGTGTTTTGGTACGTATTCTATTGAGAAATTAGATTATGTCGAGAAAGTGAGAATTACCTTTTGATATCGATCTCGCTTGTATTACCCTTTTCCACCTTGATGGTCTTTATAGCATCTAATGAGATTTGAACGGCGAGATCCATCCATTTACTGAGCATTTTCGTTCCAAGACAAGATTTCACTACAGTGGTCACCTAAAAACGACAGAAATATTGGAACCACACTTGTGTCTCCTTTCGTTTCTTGCAGCAACGACTACTGTACAAATGAACTCGCCTCTTTATCGTCATTGATGTCAACAGGTCTGCTAAATTTCTCTTCAGCGAGGCTGATCATATCCTCCAGTGCAGCCCGGTACGCCTAACAACAACAGTGATACAGAGGTAAGAACGTAATGGATTATAGTGCAAGCACACCTGGATGATGATCGTTGGATGAATTTTCTGCTCAAGGAACGGCTGCGCTTGTGCCATGACCTCTCCAGCAAGCACAATAACAGAGGTGGTTCCGTCACCAGTCTCCTCATCCTGAAACACCTTTCCTATATGAGTGATTGACATGTAAGTAAGCGCCTCCTCGTGCCAACTAAGAGGTAAACCGCGCAAATTTTTCAAAGAGAGCACAACCAAGCATGCAAAACGTGAGTAAAATTCAGTCAGAACTTGAAAATAAAAACATTAAACTTCACGAACCTGAGTCCTGGCTATTTCGATCATACTCTTTGCAGCTGGGTGCTTCACGGTAATCTCCCTAGAAACGTCAAATATGTTGTAAGGAATCAGAAAGGGGAAAAATGTTCATACAAGAACCGGAGGAATACCAACCTGAGAATTGCATTGCCATCATTCGTCATAACAATACCACCCATAGGATCCATGAGCATTTTCAGCATGGCACGAGGCCCAAGGCTAGTGCGAATTACATCAGCAATGGTCTAAAATCTCCATAAATACCGCAAATAAGGGAAACACAGAGGAAACAGTCAATCGAAAATCTGACTAAAAAAGATTAAAGGTCAGATAGCAGAGTAGAACTAAACATTAGCATTTGAGACAACAAAGTACCATCTCATACAGCGGAAATTTCTCTAACTCACCTTACATGCCGTGATGTTTCCTATCTGAACCTGATGTCCGCTTTCTCTCTTTGTGCCCTGGCTCAGCACGATGATCGGCTGTTGACTCGCACCGCGCATCATCTTTGCCCTGTGTTGTAGGGTATTTAAACTATGTATTAAACTTAAAAATAAAGAAGAAATAGACGAAGTAAGACAAGGGACACGAAATAAAAGAGAAATGTGAAGGAATTTATCGATGGTGTCGGTGTTAATTATTGATTTCGAGCATAATTAGCTGGAAATCAGATATGAAATTATCAAAATATGTGACTAAATACCAAAAATAAACAAAAAGTGTAGAACTCGGCCGAAAAAACTCGGTAAAACAAGGTAAAACATCCAAAAGGAAGTTGACAGTTACTTCCTAGCAAACCAATGTCTCTGGTGATCAAGGCAACGAAACCAAGGAGAAACCTGATCTTTAAAAGCTCCATATGAAGCTTTCCAAACTCCCCCACTGGAAGAAAACCTCGAAGAAATGGCTAAAACATGTATTAAAATTTCATGCTCGAACGTTCTCCCTTATTAAAGGACGGGCAGTACCGCCGCATGCAATCGTGCCGGGACCATCTATACCTTTCGATTAAAACTCGTCGGTGGCGACAAGCGTTCCACAGGAAAAGCATTTCTTTTTGTTCTTCAATTTTCTTTTCACCGCTCTATAGTCATAATAAATAATCAGTCATAAGCTTTGGTTTTAATAGGAAAAGTGCCGAGGGAGTGGTTCATAAGAACTTATCGGTGGGAAATCTCCTAAGAAGGCGTTCTGAGGAAGTTTGTCGTCCAAAATAAGGTCGCCTCAGTTTTTAATCTTGAGCTTTTTATCTGACTGCTTGACAAATAAATTTTGCTTTTGATACATGGGGTTTTTCCCACGTTATTAATGAACGCTTCATATCCTCGTTGAGTTTGTATTAGTTAGTGAGTTTAGTGGAATTCATAAGAATTTCATATGGATTGTTTTTGTCACATACGCCATAAGTAATTGATCTGGTTTCGGCTGAAACAGGAAATTCTAGGACGAGTTCGGTGGTGCCATCGTCATTTTCCGGGTGGAAGACGAATTTCTTGTTGCATTTGTCCGCGTTGATCATAGTTCCCGCCCCTTTTTACTACAATTTAACCTTTTAACAAGTGTTCCACCAAGGGCCAAGATTTGCCATGTTTCCATATAAATATTACCTGTAGACAGGTAGTGCTCCTTGTCTTTTGAACATAAGAAAAACTGATTTCCGCGCGCCATGAATTTGTACGTTTTCCTTTCCTCTCTGTGGTTTGCTAATGTTTAAAAGTTTCAGACATAATCTGCACCACAGTAATCAGTATTACTGAGGACTGATGTATCCGCCATATGTTGGTAAGTTGTACCTTGTTTCTTTTTTTTTCTCGATTTAAAAGAGATAAAAAGTGGAGGATTGGTCGAAATCTTTCGTAAAGGATATCCCACGCGGATTCCTTCAAACACTTATTTTCAAAACATCGAGGTGTGGAGTTGCAACATCCTCTCGTTTGTATGAAATAAATGGCTAAGAATCTTATCAATTTGTTCAATCATTTACAGCAACGTGTACGTGCGTATTTTCTCACTTTTTGTTGTTTTCAGATCGATATGCGGGCGTTGATGACGGACGGTACTCATCATTTCCCGAACGGGTTCGTTGATCTTTTTCATGTAACCGGAAGTGCATTGATTCGCTAGGAAAGGGTTTGTAACAATTTTGCTCGGAAAGTAATTATGAGGAGTTCCGGGATAGGATATTCCTTGATACCAAGTGCGGCTGGGAGGTCAAAACAAATGGAGTTGTTGCCAACTCTCTGAAGCAGGAGAACAGAACAATTTATTAGTGATATCAGAGTTTTAACAGGCAAGTTGACAGTTGACGCTACTATAGTAGGTTCTTCAAGTGCCCAAATAGGAGAACAAGTGGAAGCGATGACCTCGTTTCCGAGCCCCCTTCTTTGCGAACTTTGTATGTGAAGCCAGGCGCGGGGTTAAGGCGAGAAGACGAGGTTTCTGAATAATGCATCCCCAGGGCGATCGGATTTCTTCATATAAGTTGTCCAGATGGATTTCCATAATAGTAGTGACAAGTTTAGGTTGGGCGAGCTCGTTTCGGTGAACGTGAACCCGATGATTTTCACAGATTTGCAAGGCGCGATATCGGAGGTCCTCGTCTGAGAGGTTGTTAACATTTTCTGCAATAGTTTTCATCGGTGTGTTTAACAATATTTCATTTCAGAAGAAGATTGGCGTTCATCAGCGTATATGCAGCGGCCAGAACCTCCTTATGAAAGACCTTATGAGTGAGTCGTTCACTGTTTTCACTTTGATTGAACTGTGAATCGATTATGTCGTCTCTTAGGGCGTGTTAATCTTGCTTAGTAGTAATCATTAAGCAACACTGATGTTGCAAATCAGTGAGATGAGAGATCTATGTATTTTGTGCCTGCCCCAACTCTTTCCGTGAACAGGATTTAATGGTGTAGAAAAGAAGCCGCTACCAGAAGATCTTCGGTTGAGCAAGGGATTCTATGTGCATCTGAGTAAAGAAGGGGTGGCTGTGTGCGTTTATATTCTTGGGAACACTTTGAAGACGGATAGGAGGTGGAAATGGGCGAAATGCTGTAGCAAATTCTCTGGTTTTGAACCCGTATAGCTCTCTGTATTCATATGTTGTACTTCTCTTCGTGAAGTTGTATTCAAAAACAGGTTCAGAGATTAACAGGTTCATTATTTGAAATATTCCTCTTATTCTGCTGGTTTTCCTGCGAACCTCCTTAGTAGTTTTTTTTTTCAGGTCCTGGAAATCTGAGAGGCCAGTTTCTTGGGTGAGTTTCCGATGTCTACTTCCAAATCTGTAAATATTCATGAGATGTTCTTATAGAGGGAGGAGTTCCAAGGTAATTCATGGAGGAGAGATGGTGGCCCACGTCATCCAGATTATGATGACTGGAGGAGAGAGAGGTGAGAGGATCTTTAAACTTTAGAACACCAAATATTTATTTATTTTTAGCTCTTGGCGTCCACGTTCACCATCCCCTAGAGGTTTCGCAGGTCCACCTCGTGAGCTTATTCCCGGACTGGCAGGCCCACCTCGTGAGCTTATCCCTGCACCCGCAGGTCCACCTCGTGAGTTCATTCCTGCACCCGCAGGTCCACCTCGTGAGCTGCTCCCTGGACTGAGAGGTGCACCCCGTGAGCTGATACCGCCACGACGTCGTTCACCAGGTATTGTTTTTTTTTTGTTTCTCATGGTTCTATTCTTTTAAGAAGTCTACACTGTTGTAAGCTTTTATAAATTGTTCTAGGTTTGAATGGGAGGGGAAGGAGTCCACGCAACGGGGGACTTTTTTCCGAAGAATTGTTGAAGAGAGAGACTGCTGAACGCGAAAGAAGATCTGTTAGGAGTCCTAGTCCACGGAGGGAGGAGCATTTGAAGAATCTCTCAGATGAGGAACTTGAAAAGGTGAGCGATTCAGTTCATATTAACTGCGAAAATTTTTCATTGCTGTGCAGAGTTATTTTGGTTATTCACTCAGTTAATTTTATCCTAGGCAGATGACTTGATTTCGGTCCAAGTATTATTAGCAATCTCGCAACTTGATTTTTGCAGTGACTAAGAACTCCTCGAATTTTACTGGAGAAGTTAGACGTGTCTATGTTAAAATCATATATTCAGTGACCTTTTTCTGTGGAAAAACGTGCCGCAATAGTTTCGGTTTTGCGTTGGGCTGTAGTTATACCCTGTCACGAAGCGGCGCCTGACGTTCCGCAGGTGCACGGCAGTAGAGCTCGGCCAAAGTATGAGGACAGCTCTAGTGAACCACATTCTAATGTTGTATAGTAGCATCTTAAGAAACGCCTTAATTTACTGCGGTATCTCTTCATTGTGATTCTTCGTCTTCACAAAGTATTTCAGGCAGCAATCCTTCAAATGAAACTCATGGCCGAGCAGGCAGATGATAAGGTACATCGAAGTCCGAAAAGGAACAAAAAGAAGGAACTGGATGACAAGCAGACACCGAAATCAGCTTCGCAAAACAACGCCGAAAGGAAGATAGAGGTGAAGGAAAAAACGCAACGGGTTAATATGCCTGAGGTAAAGGTTGAAGAGGAAGATAGTTCCACCCTTCTGACACCGAAGCTTGAACCATTGGAGAACTTTGATAAGGTGCGTCTACCCACGAAATTTCATTACCGTGGGGAGTAACTCGCTTCGATTATCATGAACTGGGATTTATTTTTATAACTGGTTGCACGAGATACGTTCACAAACCAGAACCACGGAATGCCACCTCCACTCGTATCTGTACTCCCCCCTGTCTATACGCAGACCCCTCGCGGCCAGCGCCACGCAGCTGAGGAACGTATCTCATGTAATTTTTTAAGTTTTTGCCTTCTCTCTTTGTTCTTAATTTACGTGGTTATCTATACTATCGGGGATGATTACCCATGTAATTTTCCCATTTTTATAATCTCCTACTTTCATCGCTTTTGAGAACTTCTGTGCTAGACCAGTTTTAAGACTAGAACTTTAAAACAATCGGGTAATGACGGAATTTTCATTATATACAACATCTGATGTGGTGAAGCTCACATTCACGCGTTTGTTCGGTTCAAGAGCTTTAGATAAGATCGTATGGGCCCTTTCAGGGGGTGAAGGGAGGGAAATGGGGACGTAGGGGACATCAGGTTTTCCTAGTATACAAGGAACTTTAAACGGCCAGTGCAACGAGCGGAACCGCGGCGCGGCTCTCTTGGACAGAGATATAGCGGTTCTTCATGTTGGCTCTGGTTGTCTGCTTCAACTATCATCGCTGGGGAAGCAGAGTATACTATTCACAACCAAGATTCGTTCTGAAAATGTGCCCTTGGTAGTAATAGTAACACTAACTCACTTTGAACAACCTAAATAAACACTTCTTCGAAGAAGGGGGCAGACGCCAAGCAGACTGCACTTACAATGCGATGGAATCCACTCTCTCTGTAAAAGGCATTTCCAAGAAACAAAACAGTATTGATAATCCCAGAGTGCCCGAAGTGCGTGTGCAGTTGTGTTACCTGGAAAAGGTTTGGCCAGGTGATGGCGCGAGGGTTATCGTAGTGCGTGATCACTTGTCTATCACTTCAGCGGGGTTATTAGTTGGGCCTGTAATGGAGTGAAGTCATACTTTCGATAGGGATATTCATTGAAGAGAAGCAAGCAGCATTATTGACAGAACGACACAGGTCATGTAACGCAAATTGGATTTCCTAAGAAGCAAGGAGCTAGACTATAGGAATATACGCCTACTGGATGTATTAGATTAGTCCGAAAGTCTTGCACCGAATTTCACACAATTTTTAAACAATGTTACCTCTAATACAAACAGATATCAATCAACAACGTAAACACCATCATGATCGAGGACGTATGTCCAACGCCTCACTAGACTATCAATTCCAGAAGTCCAGAACTGCGGCAGCTGTGAGTCGAAGAAGCTTGAAATCTCGTCTTCCAGTTGGGTCTGGTTATCGAATTTCTTCTCTCGTAGATGCAACTTCAAGGCTCGAAACGAGTGATAGTCCGATGGAGCCAGGTCTGAAGAATACGCAGGGTGTGGCAGGACTTCCCATCCAAGTTCGGCACTTTTCTGGCAAGTGAGCTCTGCTACGTGGGGTCGGGCGTTGTCATGAAGTAGAACAACATGGTCGTTTTTCCTACGCCTCAAGCGAATTGCTTCTGCCGGTTTCTGTAGTTGATAAGAGTAGATCTGTGCGGAAACGGTGTATCCAGACGGCAGCAGTTCCCAGTACAGCGTCCCCTCGGAATCTCACCAAAACACAGCAAACACAGCAGGACCTTCTTTTCGTGCGGTTTTCTTTTCGGCTCCTTTGGAGGTGGTTGGCCACGCGGGAGCCAACTTTTCTGTCGTGTTTGATTAACGTACAGCACCCAACTCTCATCTCCAGTAACGAGTGTCGAAGAAAGTCCCTTCTGTGTGGCCGCAGAAGCAAAGACTCAGACACACTCACTCTTGTGGCCAACTGCGAGGCACTCAATTGTTTTCTTGGAGATGCCTGATGATTGTCGTACGGTTGCAGCTAAGAGTCATCGACAGCTTACGTGTAGTTGCAATGGGCTTGTCTCTGAGAGCATCACGCAAAGCCTCATCATTGCAGTCAGTTGGGCGACCAGAGCGGGGTCGATCTTCAAGCGAAATATCTCCGGACATGAAACGTTGGAGCAAACGATTGACAGTCCAGCGAGATATTACACCTGCCTTGAACGCAAGCGTTGTAGCCCTGCAGGAATTCATAGTACACGATGATACGCATTTGGCTTTTGTTCATCGAAGTCATTGTTGGATGCAAGTGAAACACAAGCGCTTTTATACCCTTCTAGTAGAAGCTTCTAGAAAATTCTACCATGTTCTATTGTCAAAAAAATTTGATTCAATGCCTATAAAATTCTGGATCAAAAAATAAATTTTGGTGCAAGGCTTTCGGACCAATCCGTGATTTCTGTTGTATTTGGGAGGGGGAAGGAAGGGGAAAAAGAGGAAGCCTATAGGAGCGGTTCTCCGCTATTGCAACATATTGACATTTACAATTCAACAGAAACATATTACTCAATTCAGTTGTAAGCTATGTTCGCTTAGGGAATGAAAGCCAGTTGATTCCGAGAAAACTGTCAAAGAACTATGATCGGCGATATGAGCAAGGATTACAGGTTCATATTGAGCAAGACAAAAAATTCAAAGCATTTCCAACCTAGGACAAAGAATATACTATTAGTACCAGTATTTTCTGCAAATTTTCAACAGCTCACTAATTACAGTGCCGACCAATACTTTCTAACACAACATATCGCCCAGCTGCTCCCCCGTGACGCACTACGTGTGCGGCGCGCCAGAGCAGCTGTACGCTAAAGTGGTCAGACATCGCCTTCACTAGTGTTTAGTTTATGATTCCCTACTGTCTTTGTTTTTTACTCGGAAAACAGTTAGAAAAAGCAGAACATCAAAATTGGAGACGTTAGACAACCACTGCGACTACCTGCTCTGCCGCGCCACACTGGTACTGTGGAACGAAAGAGCGGACGGGCGGTATTCTATGATCCAACAGTGACTGAGCGGCACTATAGTTCTGTGTACTTGATGTCTAGTAGTTCCATTTATTTTTCATCACATTTTTGTACAATTCTTAACAAAAATTAGTGAACGACAAGAAAAGTGTGAACAGCGCATCTGTTTCAGACTGAAACAGCTGCGGATTCGAGAAAATCATCGCAAGCAAAACAGGAACACATTGCTGAAGCTAAGGAGACATCGAAATTGAAGACTCCGGAGGGTCCGTTGGTTGTGAAGGCTGGCTTCGAAGAGGTCCATCTGTTTGCGAGACCAGTTAAACAGGTGGAGCATTTTTGCTGTATCCTTCATTTCTTTGGAGGTGGTTAGGATGCGGGGATGTAGGTCTGGAACCATGTGGAAATTTTGGTTGAGCTTGGCGAGAGTTTTCTCTCTGCACCTTCGTTACACTGGTGCGAAGGATTCAACAAGGAAACTGAATTGATGACATGCAATGTCTTTTCCCTCTCGATCTTTTTATGGGAGTGTTTTTTCTGATGGCGACTGTGGGGACGACCGTAACATTGTCCCATGGCTGTTCTTCAGTTTTAGGGAAAATAATCCATGAGGATATATTTGTTTTTTTTTCATCTAGATAGTCGCCATTCACCAGCGTTATGTTGCTAAGCACAACATCACCTTCTTTGTTCTTCAACAAAGGATCATCTGATTTCAAAGGGTCCACCACAACAATTATCAACGCATTATCAAGACAAGCAAGAATTGTTGTTTTATGCTGAAGGATGTTCCAAAAAATCGAGAAACAAGACTAATACAAGGCTTGGGGTTGACCGATACCAGACCTTTACTCGAATTTAAGAACAATTGCTCCAGCCTATCAAGTTCCAGCTATTGAACCTCTACCATTCAACGAAAAATCAACACATATGTGTGAAATTATTTAGCAGGCAGTTCTCATAGTCAACACATTTTCCAACAGTTATGAAAAAAAATTAAAGAACGGCAGGAGAAGAGTGAAAATGCATCTGTTTCAGAGCGAAACAGCTGCTGAGTCGAGAAAATCATCACAAACAAAACAGGAACACATTGCTGAAGCTAAGGAGACATCGAAAGAAAAGCCTGCTGAGGGATCGTTGGTTGTGAAGGCCGCCTTCGAAGATGTTCATATGTTTGCGAAACACAAGCTTTACGAGACACCAGCTGTAGGGCCTCCGGTTAGCGGTCCCAGCTGGTATGAACAGTACATGATGAGTGTCAACAAAAGAAAACAGGAGCTACAGTCCGGGTTAGTTTAGTTCAGAGTAATCCAAGATGAGAAAATAATAAAAACCAAATCAATAATAGAGATAAAATCAACAGAAAGAATATTAATTGCTAACAATATCACTTCTAACTCTTAGAGAAATTCAGTTGTTAAAGGAAGAATGGATGAAATCATACTCGATGCTACTGTTATTATCTGGTGGTTGATATGAAATTCTACTCTTTTCAACATTTGCTGAAGCATCGCCTTTCATTAAGACCAATGTCAAGGAATTACTGAAATGTAAATGTTGCCCCAGGGCTCCATTATGAACGTGAATAAGAATATCCAACAGTGGAACATTCAATAATCAACAATAACTAATAACTTCAGCAAACATTGATATGAATCTGTTTAACAAAATAATTATCTGTCAGATCGCTTCAACATGTTTCATTCAAACGTTTTCCGTAATGATATTGCCCCAAGAGACTTTTAGTATCACTGTATCGCCTCCGTTGTCGCAGAAGTCAGCATCTCATGGACGACTTAATGGTCCTCAATATCCTCCTCAAGTGCCAGGTTACGTTACGAGTTCTCCTTAAGCTTTAGATTTGTTTTCTTCCTATTGTAATATCGGTGTAGGGGTGCAAGTTCGCGTTTATCGGCAAATGGGGTGCTATATCATATGGACCAAGGAAGACAGAATGTCTTCGAACAGAAACGTAATTCCTATTGGGACACGCGGTACCGGTTAACACTGTTGTGCTTTCCATGCGATCATCTTCGCCTCAGTAACGAATGTAAAAAAATTTACACGATGGAATACTCCTGAAAATAGAAGACAGTATTGTCTCACGTTCGATAGATTCTCGGAAGAACCGATGCTATCGTTTCCACACACACATTTTTTGCCAACAAAACCTCACATTTTTTCAGCAATAGACTGAATTTTAAAAAAAGTGAAGTACTACGATGCCTTTTTGCAAGGGCTTTGACACAGCCTTGATTAACAACAATTAGACAAAAGACAGAGTCTGAAACGAAATTGAAAGGAAACATTATTGTGGCAAACGTAAAAACATCAACTATAAAGGTAAACCTATGGTAACAACATCTGTCAGGACCACATCAACAACTTTGTCATTAATAAAAAACACAAACAACTTCGTTCTTCCAACCACGGTGTCGAGGAGGACCGGTTTTTCGACATTTCTGAGTGGATAGTTGTGCTCAGTTACCTTGGGTTGATCGATTCTATTTCGCTCTGTTCTGTTAGTTCTGAAACCATCATATTGAAATGTGGTCGTTCACGTTTCTAGTGCTCGGATACATTTCTTGACCCTCAGGGGACATAGCGGGCACAGCTTTTTCCATGAAGTGGTTTTAGAGGACTGTTCCTATGCGAACGCAGATGAAGATATCCCTATACGAACGTGGAAGAAGATATTCCTGAGATCGTATGTTGTATGCTGGCCGACTAAGCGTATTTGAATGATAGATCTTTGCTTAGAGGCAGTCTTTCTGACGGCGACCCCGGTACTTTTCAGTATAAGTCACTATCGGTTTTCGAAAGAGTAGATGGTTTTTTTTTCTTCGTAATTGTTTCGCTTTTTAGTGTGCTTGGGCCCGCATAATGCATCAGATAGCTATAGATTTATTCGAAATTCAAAAATTCGATTTCGAAAAAGGTTGTATTTAGGATGTTTGATAAAAGGAAGCAATACAATCTTTTAGGACTGATAAGCAAGCATTCAGGTCCCCATATTCTTAACTTTAAAAATGCTTCGGATCGTTTCCTGCATGAATACTTGAATAGATTGAAATGTATCTCATTTTTATTCGTTCTTGACTATACTTTTCTTTGTCTAATTTTCACCTCCAGGTATGCGAACTCGTGCTTCTTCGCAGATGTCAAGTTCAACCAATTCACCGCTGTACGTACCACCTAGGGAGGAGGTGTGTAGTACATTCACATTGCTTCTTTTTTCGACTTAACCCATAAATAAATGGATTGTTCATTGACTATTGTTTTATTGCCGAGAGTTTGCAGAGAGCGCTTGCCTCAGGCACGTTGATTGATCCGAACCAATTCATCGAGGAACTCAGCGATAATGAAGACTGGGATAGCGTATGAGTTTTCGACCGTTCGGTCTCTCTTCATAATGGATTTCTTAGGTTTTGCTTTTTTTAGGTAGGACGACTGGTCTCGAAATATACCACAAAACGACCGGCAGAAACACCGATTGAAAGGCCGCGTATGTTCCTGAGATCACTTCATTTTATAGTAGTATTGTTTGACGTAGTATGTTGCGTTGATTTAGTTAAACGTGGTCTACTCGGAGCTCCACCCGCTCCCAAGACCCCGCCTATCTCCAATGATCCATGGCAGCGTCCGTCAGTGCTCACGGCAAAGCCAGTATATCCGAAGCCATTACCAAGTGTCAGTTTTACTCAAGTACCTGCTGAGGTGTGTACCACGAAGCAAATGGTGCATCCCAGTTTCTCGCAGCAGAATGTTTCTATAATTTCTTTCTAGAAGTCATTCTTCCGCATGGAGCTTCCCAGCGTTCCGCCCAGAATCTACTTCAGCAGTAAATTGTTAGTGCACTTTACTTAGTTTCTATAGGAGAGGCTTTATTATTTTTCTTGATTGCAGAGATGAATCAGAGGAACCTGAAGAATCTATGTCACTTCTGCAATCCGAAGATTCTAAACCTTTCGTAAAGTCTGAAGCTTCCAAGACTGCCGTGAAGTCTGACGATTCTAAACCACCTCCACAGGCACGCATAGCGCCGGCGGTACCTTTGCCTCACGGTGAGTTAGATACCTGAAGAAGCTCAAGAAATTACTATTAAAACTGCCGCTATTTTTACAAAGTTTCTTTATGAACCAATTATGAGGTTTTAGGAGAGGGACATCACACGAGTTGGCGTCATTCGGAGCGAGGGTCAAGGGTGAGTCCTTTGTAATTCAAAAAAGATGTAGTTTTAGAGTTAGATTAACTTGTCCCTTCGATACATTTCATATAATTATGGGATAAATTATAGAAACCAAAACCTTGGATAAATTGTAGAAATCATCCTTTACAAATGTATTTAGAGAGCGATGGATATATCCCATCGCTCTCTGAATACATTTGTAGAGGATGATTTCTACAATTTTTCAAAGTCTATGTTCAATTCCAGCAAAAACGCGGTACTCAGGTTTTATAACCTGCGTTATACCATTTTTATGACCAGATCTTTCAGGGTGTTGATGAAACGAGTTATGGAGGGTACTTTCGTTAGAATGGCATCACAACGATCTGTATGGTGTTTGTTTCCTTATTTTTTTTTGCAGACCGGCAGTGTCATAGGGATATTTTTTGCTCGCCATTTTCTTTTGTGAACGTTTCAAGTCCTCATTAGAAGTTGCCTTCGCGGGTTTTTACCATAATCTCAGTTACAGTTGTATTGATTCTTGAAGTAATCTTTGTTTGCATGTTCGACGTCTTTTGAGGCGTTCATTTGGCCGTATCTGAAGAGTTTTTTTTTTGTTGTTAAGGTCATTTTCGTTTTCTAAGTCTTTTTCTGTTTTCAGCGAGATTTGATTGCACCATTGGGTGCATTTTTTTAAAACAAAGTAGTTAGTTGCAATGCTAAAATATTGAAGATTTCTTTGCATTTTATAATCTTACGCACTGCAGTTTTTTCTAAATATTATTCTTCTTAATTGAGATCTAGTTTAAGGAAGTGTGATCAACTTTTTTTGTTGTATTCGATGTCCTTTGAGGGGGACTCCTTCATTGTTTTTGTGTTCTTTTTTTGAAGTTCTAAGTGTCTGTTCTTTATGGAAAATTTATTCATATCGGCCACATCGGTATAAATGTAATTTACTAGAGTTTTTTCTAAATATTATTACGGGATTATCCCTGGTTACCTTGTTGCAGGCTTTATTTTTATAGATTCGAACTGTTCTTTACTTTTTGTGTAATCATTGGTTCATTGTCAGATGGTCCGCAGTGAAGACCAGCTGGGAGAGAAGATTGACAGGTGAGCTGTAGCATTTCTGCTGATTTTAGTGTGGGAATGTCAAGATTACTCGGCTTCAAAGAGGTCTAGATTCCTTCTGGCCTAGCCCTTCAATCTGCTCTACTAAATCTTAAACGAAGTTATTTTTGGCGTCTTTCGATGATGCTATTTTTAGCATTTTGTCGTATTGTAGGAAACTTTTGTACCATTTTTTTACCATTCTTTATCCCTTTTCTGTTCTTTTTTTTTGCTCTCGTCCAAGTTTTGTATTTGCAGGTGTTTTGCGGATTCACTTCTGAAAATAAGTGGAGGGATTGCGATCGGAATTGTTGCTAGTGTTGCATTCTTCAAGGTGACATTTCTATTTTTTTTGTACTCACAATTCTTTCTTTCAGATGTATCAAGTTATTTTTGCTTTTCAGAGCAGATCATGGCCCATATGGTTCGGATCGGGTATAGGAGTCGGAACTGGTTGGTCAAATTGTCGTCATGACTTAGCACAACCATACTTACTACATGGAAAGAAAGTACCAATTGGGGAGGACACTCAAGTGAGTCCTTCAGGGTCCTTTAATTCCGAAATTTGCTCATTTGTTTTCTTTCAGGGAAAACCTGCGTATAACATTGTACTGGAGAAGAAATGAATCGATTGAAGAGACTATAGGTTTTAGAATGGAAGTATTACACTAACGATTTTTATGCTGCCCTGTAAATTTTAGTCATAAATTGTCGTTACGGTATTTTACTCGTATAGGTGGTATGCATTGTTTGCGTTTCAGTCGAACTTGAGGGTAAATACAGGATGATTCATAAGGATTTTGTTGGCAGCTTAGTTTCTAAACGATATTTGTTACATATGTTGTTATGCTGAACATTCCTGTAATATATAGACACAATCGGCAGCACACAAAGGTTTTCTTGGTTTGGGATATTTGTAGAATCTTCTCCAATCTCTGTTTTCTCATCAGTGATGAGTTTTACTGTGGAAGATATTCGAAGAGAAGTAAGAGAAAAGAAAAAGTATCCAGGCCTCGGCGAAGTAACAGGGCACATTTGCTGTGGACCCCTTCTATGGGCTGCGAGAAATGAACAGATACGGTGGACGTCAATTGCGGTGGCCACTCTGCGGCCCCGAGAAGGACGCCGCGCCGTGCGCGCCATAGCCGATGTCTTCTGCTGCTGTTATGCTATTTCTAGCAGCTTTTCTTTCCGTTTTTTTTCTAACGATTTTCGACCGGGTAGAAAAGCGCCTAGGAATAGCATTCCAACTGCATCCAACACCGATCCTGGTGCTCGCGGCGCGGTTACGCGGCGTTCTTCTCGAGGCCGCGGATGGGCCAACGTCATTGACGTCCACTGTATGAGAGTAGATCAAAAAGCGAGGCGCATGAGCGTTCAAGAAGTGTCGGCGGGGATACGGCTATCGCTTCCCGGGCCGCGGTAGCACGTAATGAGTGGGTGATGCAGTAATATTGTGAAAATGAGGAAAAGAGATAGTTTTATAACAAGAAACCTTGGGTGGTTGGCGGTTTACATTACACACTCATTAAAATAGAAAGCACCAACCAGAATTCTTTTTGTTATGTGCAATTGCCGGATTGACA